>BJBW01003148.1:230497-287342 GCA_004320125.1 Scolopax mira
TCCTCCCCACTGCCCACCCAAATCCTCCCCCCGTCCCGTGGGGCAGCCCCTACATGTGGGGCAGTCTCATCCTCTTGCAGAACCAGAGAATAGTTTGGGTCAGAAGGGACCTTTAAAGATCATCCAGTCCTCTTTAAAAATGGGTGCAATGTGTCCCTTTTTCCATTCACCAGGGGTTTCACCCAACTGCCAGGACTGTTCAACTGCCATGGAGAGTGGCTTGGCAGCTACATCAGCCAGTTTCCTCAGCATCCTGGGACCCCAAAGAAGACCCTCTGAGATGGCTGGGAGTGAAGGAGGCCCCATGCTGCTCCACTTCTCTGCGTGGGGAAAAAAAGAGGGGACCTGCTGTCGCCTTCTCCAGCTGCACCATAGACAAGAACAGCTTCTTTCCCCTCTCACTCACACCACAAAGGTTTGCAAAGATCTGGCCGCTGCCAGGAGTGGGTGTCCTCGGAGGCACCCAAAAATGAAGATCCTAAATTTCTTCCAGGGTGTGTGAATCACTCATGCTCACACCAGTGATGCTGCCTTGCCAGACATTTTTTCACCAAGTACAGCACTGTGGAAGAGAAAAGCTTTCTTTCATAAGTTAAACACAAGAGCTTTTCCTGGGACATTGGACAGGGACAGAATCAGAAAAAGCAGTCCAAGAGGACTTCAGGAGCTCTCCTCCCACCCGTTCCCATCCACAGCAACATCTGCCCCTGCTGGGTCTGGGTCTCACTCCAGATTAGACCTTCTGCACTCCTTGGCTGGAGACGTTTGAATTCAGGGTGTGATGTGAGGTCTCACCAGGAGAAACAAGGTGACTCACAAGGTCAGCACTTGGGAGGAGGCAGCCTCTAAACCCTCCTACTCCGTTCTTCTGTCCTGGATGGACCCTTGGATGTTCCAGGCAGGTCTGGGAGCTGGCAATTTGGTGTGGGTTCTATTATGGGATACTTGCACTTCTTAAATGCTGCTTTTCATTTGCATCAAAAACTCTCCTTGGTTCTTGGCGGTCTGGATCTCATCCCCTATTAAAGACTGGAATTTTAAAAAGCAGAAAATAATGGCTTATTTCAAAGTAACAATTCGACTGCTTTTTGAAATGCTGTCCTTATTCAAAACCACTTAAATTTATACATGTTTCTAAGTCTTTATTATCCTCAGAGGCTGAACCAATTAGGATCTTGATTTCCACAAGTGTTCCCCTTGATTCCTGTGTCAGAAAATTGAGATGTAATGTGAACAGATTGGATGTTAACCATAGGTAACAAATGGGTTCCTGGGAATTATTGCTTAAGTTATTCTTTAACATACTTTGCAAAGCCTATTACTACAGGGAGAAAATTCATAGCAAGAAGACTTTCAGACAGGGGTGATCTTCTGCTTTTCATTCTGTCGAGCTGCAGGCTGGCACGTGTGCCTGAGCACATGTGTCAATGTGTGTGCTTGTGTGTGCTTTTGTGGGCTTTGTTATTTTTCTCAGTGGTAGTGGCTTTGCCATGCACCAAGAGTGATATTCCAGCCCTACTGAATTGTTCTTTTTGCCTTTCATTTGGGTAAGGCTAAAAATTTCATTTCTGAATTGGAAGAGGGTCTCCAGCAGGTACCCAGACGGCTGGCACTTGTCTTATGACTGGAATAATGTAAACTGTCCTGTAAACAGAGGGTGACTCTCTTGGGCATCACCCCTTCTGCAGGCTAATGCGTGCCCTGCAGCTACTGTGTGCCGGTGGTGCCTGTTGGTTGAGGACAGTAATAACCAAATGAAGAGGAGGAAAAGGTCTTCCACGCGCCGTGGTTCTGACAGCATGTGATTGACATGCAGACACAGTGCCAAAACATTAAGAAACATCTTCTGAAACGTTGGCCTCATTTGCCAGGATGGTTTTGAGCTCTCCTGAGCTCATCAGACAGCTGCCATCCAGGGAGGGTGAAGAGTGTCACAGTTAGGTCAACCCCATGGAGCCAAAGGAGACCCTGATGGATTGTGCTTCCCTTCTTTGGACTTTCACTGGTGGGATCTATTGTACACAATACCCAAGATTTCCACCCAGAAATCAGAACACAGTGGGTTGTATTTAACACAATCTTTGAAGCAAAGTACCTGATGCAAACCCTGGAGCACAGAATCTGCTGCCCATCTGTCTGTCTGTCTGCCTACCTACTGCGGACAGCCTCATTCATGGAATGACTATTTCTGCAGTATTTAGAAATGCTCCCACGTGCAGGGCAGCACTGCAAGCTGGTGCAATGCTGAGAGACTCTTTCTAGCTGGACAGAGATGCAGAGCTAAAGGCTCTTGAGCCAACCTTTGCAAGATCTGGTAGCACAAAGATAATAAAGTGACTCTGATGGGAGT
Organism: Scolopax mira; assembly: GCA_004320125.1. Taxonomy (NCBI): domain Eukaryota; kingdom Metazoa; phylum Chordata; class Aves; order Charadriiformes; family Scolopacidae; genus Scolopax; species Scolopax mira. The sequence goes on from BJBW01003148.1 coordinate 232,848, forward strand.
GCAAGGCAGAGTGAAGCTGTCTTTAGCCTTTACCAAAACCACTGTCAGTGCCTTTGCCTTTTCATAGCACAGCTCTTCGCAAAGCTAATTGGGTTAGTGCCTTGCAGGGGGTTTTCAGTGTCTGCAGGAGATGGGCTGCTGCAAACACCTTCCCCTTCAAGGCACACAGCGTTGCCTTTTTCACACCACAGCTCTCTCCCTGGCTTCTGTTCTCGAAAAGCAAAAGTCCCAGGCTGTTCTTCAGTATCAGCCATTACAGTGTTTCAGTTCTTTCCTCCCAGCCATTTTCAAATGTTCAACTTAAAAGGAAAATGTTTCATTTTAGGCCAAATTCCCCCCTCCTCTCCCTTTCCCCTCTCTTCTCCTTCATCCCCCCCCCCCCTTTTCTCTGGAAGAAGAACAAAGTCATTCAAATCAGGAAGCTGAGGAACTCCATGTATACTTTCCACTGGGACCACGATCCCTACTGGTTTGGCTTGATTTGATTGAAGTGTAATTTAATCCTTCATCATTTGTCATAATGTCATTTATATATAAAAACAACACTGCATCCAAACTTCAGATGAGCACCGAGGAGCTCTCTGGGAGGCAGGGAAAGGGCTGAGGAGCAGGCTCTGCTGGTGGCGGGGAGGCTGTGAAGCTGGCAGCCAGCGTGGTGGTGAGGATGGGTCTGGCTTCACAGCATAGTGAAGGGGTGATTGTGAGCACATCCATGGAAAATAATTCAGGTTGTGTAGGGGAAGTACCTGGGAGGAGGGGAACGACCTGGATTTCAGTGTGGGCTAGAAAATGGAGTATATTTACAGGTGCACCAGTAAGAGTAGTGCTGGTAATGTCACTGCCTTCTGTTACCAGCTGGAGCAAGGTAGTGCTGGAGTCTGCATACCTACCTCAAGCCACATCTTTATTTGAGGTAGTGAAAGGGAGGGAAGGGAAGGGCCTTTCATGGTAGGAAGTGTCCTCCTAGACCTGCTCTGCCATCGTGTTCAGGTTTCCTCCATCCCCTCTTCTTACGAGTGACCTCTGCATTGCTGGTGCTCACCTTCAAGTGGTGGGTTTGAGTCTGCAGTACTTTTTTGACACTGAGTCCCTCCCATGGAGCATGTAGGTGAAGCAGCAGAGGCCACCAGAGACTCATCTCAAGGTTGTAGGAATCTGATTCTTTATCCTTCGCCCCAAGCATCTCATGTTTAACCACGCACAGCTGAAATGCTGAACATCTGGACTCTGGCATCTCTCTGCTCCTTCATTCCAGCAGTACAAGGTGGGAGAGGACAGGCAGGGAGGGGAGGCAGCAGCCCTGCCGTGACTCCAGGAGACGTGAAAGGGCTGGTGGCTCTCGGTGCTTAAGGACTCAGCTGCACTCAGGTGGTGAGAGGGCATGGGGTCCAAACCCTCTTTGGGCTCCTTTGTGGGACCTCTTCTTGTCTCCAGCTCTCAGTGTCCCCATCTGTAAAATGGGGGCTCCTCAATCTGCGCTGGGGCTTGTGAGGAGGCGGTTGCAAACGTATCCCCACGTTGCTGCTCCCGTTCTTCATCTCAGCTCTCCAGCCAGAGGAGCTTTGTCAGAATAAAAGCAGCTTCTGAAGCTTCAGCGTGACACCGTACAGCCCTAAAGCCAGCCCAGTCCAGGGCAACTGGGAGGTGTTTGGGAAAACTCTGCACTCAAAAGCTTTTGTTTCCCCTCTGTGCTGAGCTGGAGCAGGGTTTGCTCCCCGCGCCGCATCCAGCACACTCTCAGAGACACCGACCGGCCTCCGCACCCGGGCAAGGCTCCTCCTCATCCTCCTCCGAGCTGGCTGGCTCTCCGCTCCCCGCAGGAGCATTTCTGGCAGGGTCTGGCCTCGCAGTGAGGCACGTCCTGGGATGCACCGTGGCACGTCCTGAGATGCACCGTGGCACGTCCCGCCGAGAGCCACCGCAGAACGGGCAGGCTTCGGGTAATCTGCAGATGTCCTGTGAGGTGGTTCTACTCCAGGGGCTTTTTGAGAGAGATGAGGAATATCTTTACTCTCCCCTGCCTGCCCCTTTGCTGCACACCCTAAAAGGAAACAGGAGCGAGGGGAACAGATAAGCCTTATCCCTCAGAAGGAAAACATTCCTGCAGTCAGAGTATATAAGCCAGATGCCGCCTGCCTTTCTTCAGCCCGTGAGGGTCCCGCAGCAGCCGGAGCCTGGCCCCGCGCTGGGGCTGAGGAGGAGAGCCAGAGGCCGCAGGGTCGGTGGGTGACAGGGACCAGCCTGACAGGGCACCTGCCACCTGCTCCGGGGACCTGGGAGGACCCACTGTAAACCAGAGACACAGTCAGCGAGGGTCTCGCTCACCCTCCCCGGCACCCCGGCGGTCGGGGCTCGGCTCCGTCCCTTCCCCCCGCAGCAGAGCAGGGTCTCTATTCACAGCACTTGTCAAAAATTAAAGCAGAACCTTCTTTCAAATGCTCCGTCTGTGCTTGGCTGCCAGAAAAGTGATTCTTCCTCCAAAAAAATTTGCATTTAAAATTCCAAATATGCACTTTTCCTCAGACGAAAGAATCTGTGTTCCCACTTTCAAGTCAGGTTCTCTGTGACCTCTAGGTTTTAATAATTTCAGCAAAGTGTCATTTGACAATTCAAATACAGTCGGTAAGCACAGGAAAGTAAATGTCCTTTAAGATAAGCGCATATTATATTGAGAGCTGATGATGAGAAGATTTCACCTACAGCTACAAGCTTCAGAGTAATATGCACGGCACTGCTGCATATTAAAAAACTGCTTTGGTGAAATATTGGTATTTCCAGATTTCAGCTCGGCCAGCGCTAAAATATTTCCACTGTTTAATTCATAAGAAAGCGTGATGGCCTCGCATGTAGAGGTTTCACCGTTTAGCTTTGGCTTTCCAATTAAAAATAAATTAGTTCTCAAACCCTGCTCGCTGCTGGTCTGAGGGGGCGAAGATGGCCAAGATCTGCTCTGCCAACCCTCTCCCTGGCCGTGCCGCAGCCGGGGGATGCTGCAGCGGGAGCGGGGGTACCACTCCGGGGCCAGGGATGCACCAGAGGCCGGGGCCGACCCTGCCAGCTCTCAGCCCTCAGCCCCAGGGGGATGGGCTCCTTCAGCTTCGGGTTCCCTCCTCCTGCTCCGCTTTGCCCAGATCCTCTTGGCTTTATTGTGCTGTCCCCAAACCCCCGGGTGGAGGGGGCTGTTATCCCACGTACCCCCCCCCCCCGCATGCAACTCAAGCCACCAGTCCGCAAGCAGATCAGCTTGTCACAATAATTAATAGGCCTCCCTGTGGTCCCTGGTAATCCATCCCAGCGCTGCACAGCACCGGCTCTGTTTTACTTAGGTATATGTGAGCCTTAGAACTGCCCCAAACAGAGCCTTTTTCATGAAACTGCTTCATTCAACACCTTATAAGGGCTGTGGGCTCAGGGAGGGGGCGAGTTTACACAGATGCTAGTGTCTCAGGACTTGCTAGCAGGTGTCTCCTAACTTTACACAGACCACCCTCACACTAAAGGGACTCTTTTGCTTTGAGCCTGTTTGAGTTACATGACTTTGGTCTTTGAGTTCCTGTTCAGCGGGCGATTTATGACTCTCCTTATTGATAACGCTCCCGTGAGCAGGGGAGGGATTGTTCCTCGGCGCTGGGGGTTTCAGGGCGACTTCGAATAGCTGAGCCCCCCTGGCCATGCCATTGCTCAGGCTTTCTAGGGAAAGGAAAACAACAACACCACCCCCCCGGGCTGTGGGGATTTTCATTTGTTTGTTTGTTTATTTAAAACGAGGGAGGGGGAGGAGGAAGAGCTAATGATAGGTTTAAGCAAACAGTTTCCTCTGAATTTGGCCATTTTCTCTCGCTGAGGTCATATGACAGCTGAGATGACACGATTAGAAATGTTTTAAGGCATTCCTTCTGCCTCAAGAGGGGAGGAGGGAAAATATTTAGGGTTTGCTGTCTGCAGTTCAGGGAACAAACATGCGAAGCCAGGGGTGATGGATGAGCAGTGGCGAGCTCAGGCTGCCCCTCCTGATGGAGAATTCAAGGTCCCTTGGGCTTTGGGAAGTTTAGGTTGGGACAGGCTGTTGCAAAATTTGGGTTGGTTTTTGCAGTTCTCTGAAACCTCTCCAGTTCTCACCAGGAGTTAACAGGGAGGAAGTGTTCTTGGGTGACTTTAGTGCCCAGGAACCCCACAGCAAGGAGCTGATCCCTGCCTCAAACCTCTGCTTTCCACAAGCAGCTTCTCCTTCAGCTCTGTCATGTTGTTCACTGCTGGTGTTACCACTCCTTGTCCTCCCTGCAGCCCTCACGGATGTTCTCTCACTCTGGGAGAAAGAAAATTAGTCTGAAAGCACCAAAGCCCTGTGCAACACAGGATGGTTGCAGATCTAAACAGGATTTAGGTCTGGACCTGCTCCATGGTGCATCCATTACCGTTCCAGCAAAATGCTTTGACCAGACTCTACCACATCTGCTCTGAGTCACACCTTTACTCTGCTAAAAATCTCCCTAAAATTAGCCAAATATCCTCTCACAGAGGCGAGAAATGGGCACGTTACTGGGGCTTTGTGCAACTCTCTGGAGATTATCTAAAACCTGCTGGTTTATTGCTTGTCAAGATGTCTTCCCACTTTTTTGTGCTAGCTCTCTGAATATGAAAATACCTCAGCAAAGCAGAGTGGAGAGAGCATTATTGCAGGTTGCAAGACAGTTACTATCAGTTAAAAAGCAAAAATGTAATTGTTAATCTCTGATGTGAGCCACAGTGATACTTGGGAATCACTTCCTCTGGTACCATTTTCACCCTGATGAAGGTTTCTTAATGATCAACAGCTGTGTCTATGGCAAGGCCGTTCTAATGGGGCACCCAAAATGACCTCTAAGTCTCCAGTCAAGCCCTAATGTTACAGCTGTGCCTTGTCAACTGGTTCAGAAGGATATAAATGATCACATGTGATAGAAATGATTTCTAGTTCAAGTCCTTATCCAGTATGATGGGGAGCAGCAGCAAGATTCATCTCCTTCTCCTGCTTCATCAGCTCCCACTAGGGAGCAAGGGGGAAGGTCTCCTGCTGATCATAAGGAGGTTATTGGTTGAGTTTATTCTCGAGTGCTCAGTAACTTTATGCTATCCCTCAGGATATCCTTCAGGTCATTTAATATTTTGCTCCTGGAAGAGATGTAGAAGCACCAGTTGAAGTCCAGACCATGTGTGTCAGGTGCTAGATGGTCTCTCAAAAGGCAGCTGGTGATTTATAAAAACTGTAAGGGGTTAGTTTGGATAGACACGATAAAAAATAAATGACTTTGTTGTGCTTTTGAACCAAACAGTGCTTTAATAGCAGAATCCTTTTTCAAAGTTAGGAGTTAAGAGTAAGCAGTACTTTAGGCAATCAGGCATCTGCTGCAGGGACTTTCCCTCATAATTAGTTAATGAGCTTGATGTACTTTTCCCATCTAATTAGATGCCATCTTTTTAGCCTTGTTAGGAAATGTAAACTTTTTGAGAGAGAATAGAGACGGGTTCTCTGCCTGGCCCTTCCACCCCCAAACTGGACTCAGACCCAAACCTGCCAGGACTGGGACTCACGGAGCTTTAGGGAGGTGGAGTTCCAGACCCAGTTCACAGCTTTGACTCCACTTGAGGACCAACTATGTGTTCGTGCTCATTCTGGGCATTATCTTTACTGTGATTCACAGGATATAGGGGCACAAGAGGAACGAAGTGCAGGGCTGGGAGGCAGGGCAGCTTCCTCCCAACTCCCTGCAGGCTAACGGGAGATTTGCTGGTATCTGAGCACCATCTGCATGAGCAGAGGGAGTCATGCTTATTCAAAGAGATCCAAAGAGAAGCAGCAGATCTTACCGAAGCCAGTGGTTTCACCAAACTCAAAAGAAAGAGCTACTTTGAACGACCTCTGAGAGCCGGGAAGCTGCGAGCCCGATGTTTGGTCAGAGCTGCGGGCTGAGAGTTTTCTCTGGCAGCAAATGAAAGCGGTATCAGCTACAGTAGCTGGAAGCTGCCTGTGAGCTGGAGTGCCAAAATATAGGGGAGAGCATTGTAAGCATGAATCCAAAAGGAGAAGGGCTGGAGTGGCTGGCAGAGGGATTGCTGGAACCTGCTGGAACCTGCCAGCCTTTGTGCTGGGTTTGCGTGAGCACCATCACTGGGGTGGCAGGCTGCGGGATGGAGTGGCACTGGGAGTGCTAAGGGGAACCACGGCCACCCCCGTTTGCTCTGCCCAGTGCAGAAGTCACTTTGCCTGACACGGGAGGGAACACTCATGCACCTACACGACTTCCCATCCCCATTAGAGCTCCACTCGGTTCTGTTACAAAGCTCGGGGGGCTCGGCACAAGTCTCCCCTTCTAACGGCAGGTGGGGGAGCAGCTCCTGCTCTTTCACTCGGCAGCTGGTGCACCAGATCCATGTCAGGATGAAGGAGACTTGGTAGAAGAGAGTAACTTACTGCCTTTCAAAACCAGAAAGTGAACTGGTGGCCGCACTGGGGTTTCTGTCAGCTTCTTTTCCCAGCTGACCCCATTTTTATATGTTCCCCCTTCATAGCTGGGCTCCAAAGCCTAGACAGATTTCCTCCTGGTCTGCCATCGTGCTGATGGGATTTAAATATGAAAAGCACTGCTCTCTGTGCAAGTTAAGCCTTTGGTTAAAAGTGCAGGATGTTAAGAGGTGCAGGATTTTTTTAGTCTCTTGTAAGGTCTTTTTCAGTGTCTCCTTATGAGACGGTGTTGAAAGTCTCTGTAATATAATGATCTCACAGACTGTATATGCAATATCTCTCCTCCCTTTATGTAGAGTTTTCATAGCTAATTTCACAGTATACTCCATTAAATCGCCATCCTTTTCCGTGAACTCTGGAGGTTCTTGCTGCCACATGGCACATGTGGCTGCTGCTTGTGTATCTGCCTTAAATTAATGTGGATGGGTCTCATCTCCTGCAGGCTTTTTGCAAAGATCAATGGGCTTAATCCTTGGCCTCCAGAATCAGGCCCCAGAGCCACAGAAATCCCTCTCCTGCCTCTTCCTCTTACCCTGTGGTCCAACTTTTTCTCAGCAGCCTTTGAGCAAAAGTTTGACCTCTTCCAGTTTGGGAAATGCAAAATCATAGAAACTCGAGATGAATGAACTGCGAGGTGTCCCTCATCCAGCTTAGGATCCTCTCCCTGAACCACAGCCTGCTTGGGTCAGCGAGACTGGCATCGCTGCAATTAGCAACTATCCCACACCATTGCCATTGCTCAACTCTGCCCAGGCTTGGGGGACTGAGCTTGTAGAAAGCTCCTTTCTTCCCCTCAGAAGTTTTGGAAATAAGGGGAAAAAGAAAGAAAAAGAGAGCAATCATGGATTCAGGACTGCCAGCAGCACTTTTACAACTAAAAGATTTGTCTTCTCCAACCCTTCACTTATATTTTCCTGAATCGATCAGCCCAAGGCTTCCCCACAGCTCAGTTCTGTCAGTGGTGTTCTTCCCATTGTCTTCAGTGGGCCATAAATCCAACTCCCTGAAGGTGACCCTCAGATGCTCCCCGCCTGGGCACCAGGCACCCCACCATGCCCTCTGGGATGCCCTGGCTACAAGGCAAGGACAAAGCGGGGAGCAGACTGTAGGTCAAGCTGCAGGCCTCTACGTTCGCATGGCTTCCTCTTGCCCAGCCAAAGAAAAAAATAAAGAAAAGGATTAAGCAGGGATGAAAAGATGAAGAAAGAACAAGTAGGACAGAAAAAGAGGAGGAGAAGGTTATGGCTATAAAACACACTTTAGCATAAGCTTCTCCTAATGACTGTAGACCCAATGTGCTGGGGTGAGCCAGGAAGAAAATTCTCTTCTTTCTCCCCAAACCGAGCACACCTCGCTCCTTGCAGTGACACTGCTGCCACCTCCGTCCCCCCAGGCGGCCGGCCAGAAGGGAGGCTGCCAGTCACTCAGTGGGGCTTTGATGCGGGCACAAAAGAGCAAGTCATTTGAGATGCCTCCTGACTGGTGGCCTGTATCAGCTTGTGAACCATCTGAACACTTCTGCTTAATCCGCTTGTGTATCTTTGAAGCCTTTTCTGTCTGGCAAACAAATGATCAACTGCAACTTATTTTTAATCCATTAAAAGGATCCAGATATTCCCCTGTAAAAACAAAATACCTCAGTACCTTGGGGAGGAGTGAATTTTGTAAGTATTGATTTGGTCTCCACTGAGCACAGTCAAATATTGGCATCAATTTGTGAGTCACTCGATAGAAAAAATGTCAAAGGTGCAGCTTTTACTGTGATCTAATCCTAGCTGTAAAAATAGTGGGATCTCAAGGAAAGTAGCTGCAAGAGAGTGTCAGAACAGGCTACAGTGCTGTGTATGGCACCCTGGATCCAAGGGGGGCTACAAAGTCAGGTCTGGCGTGTGGAAGAAATCCTGGCTGAGCAGCAACTCTTCCACTGCTGTCTGTCATTTGCAGCTAGACATGCATGGAAGGACTCCACTCTGTTGCAAAACATTTATATACCTACCCTCCCATTAAGTTTTATGTGAATTAATTGCTGCTTTCCATTCCTTCTTCCATGTTCTGCTCTAACTGTCTGAATAAAAAACTAAAATGACAAAATCCAGCTGAAACTTAATTGAAAACACCAAGTTCCATCTGGCCTCACATAAATTATAGTCAAAGTTGCCATTTTGAAGAACAGTTGTTGTTGTTGTTGTTTTTTAATGCCAAACTATAAATCAGCTCAAATTGAGTTCAAACCAGCTCAAAATTGGGACCAGGTTTGCTCAAGTTTGCAAACTTGAGCAGAAAGTTTTGGGCAAAGCTGTGCTGAGCACTGAACCTGCAACGAGCCAAGCGAGTGTGGGGTTTGGCACTGGACGTTTCCCAGAGTTGTGCTTCTAACAAAGAGGTGCTGGGACCTGATTTATGCCTGGCAGAGGATGAGGAGGATGGTGTGGGTAGGGATGTCCTTCCCTCCCCAGGGCAGGCGAGAGGGAAAAGGAGCTCAGGTGGGCACGTTAGGTGAGGAGGGGAGGGCAGCACAGGTGTCTCTTGTTTTGCCTTGATGGGGCTGTGACCATGTGCCCCAACCCTTCCCAGGGAGCCTGCTCTTAAGAGTGGTTGCAGCACTCCCTGGCTTCTTCCTTGGGGGGCTGAGAACCCCAATATCACAGCCTCCCACCTGCCTGCTCAGCTGTGACAATGGCAATAGGAAGCCTTGTGTTGCCACTGCTCTGGTGAGCATCCTCTAGGAAGCCAAAGGATGATGGGACCAGTGTCTGCTGTCTGGCCGTGCAGGTGAGCTGGATGCGAGGGCTTTTGGCAGCGGGTGAGTGGGTTATGTCTGGGCTGGTGTCTGCTCACAGCCCCAGGAGCACAGGGAGAGCCTGGCCCTGCCATCACCAGAGTGTGTGTTGTGTCCTGGTACCAGTGTGAGAGCGGGTGAGGGACTGTCCCTGCTCCGAGTTATCTGCTGTTTTATTTAACCTTAAAAAGTGTTGGTCTGAGGGTGGTTTTAAACACATAGTCTGAAAATTGCTTGCAGGGCACTCACTTTTTACTGTGGAAGCAAAGCAAGTCTGTATTTTACCCTCTTTCTTAGATTTCCTGATGCTGTGGTGGCTTAGGACAGTTCTTCTCTGCAGCTCCCAGCCTGGCTTGGGTGCTGTGGTGCCAGCTGGGCACCAGTGTGCTGCTGGCCCCTGAACTTGTGCTGCTAAAGCACGGTCTGAATGGTGAGAATGAGGCCCCTAGACACAAAATGTGTCTCTGCAGCACTGTCCTGCCGTTCAAGCTACAGAACAGCTCTTTAGAGATTATTAAATAATGCAGGAAGGGTGATTTTTGTAAGGGGAATCAGGGGTGGGATTGCTCTGTGACACTAGCACTGAAAGCGCCTCTTAACTCTTTGGTGAGCAGTAGAGTTACTAGTTGTGTAAAACATGCATGAACTGAGCGGAGGATGACACTGCCTTTGGGAGGTTGACTAGATTACTTTTTTGGTATTTATTTAATGGCTGCACATCTTTAAGACACAAACACTCAGCTGATGCTTCTTCCTTTTTGGCTGACTGTGCGCCTTCTGGAGTTGAGCATCCTCCTGTGATGTGTAAATGATGAGTGACTTCTGGTGATCAAAGAGTATGGGCTTGACAGACAGATTTCAGCTTCCTATTTGATACCCAGATGGCATTTTGTATCTGTCCTCACATCCAAACCTGTCTTTTTCAGGGCACACATTTACTAGATTAATTCTCTTCAGGCAACCAGCTAAATGGGAGCCATTACTTCTTCTGACCCTGCTTTTGCATGGCTTGTGATGACAAATACTTTGCTTCTGTGAGTAACTGTAGTCACCCTGGGGTCCCCCGGGACGTGGTTCAGATGTGCAAATATCATTGGGAGCAGGAGTGGGGGATTAGGATCAATTTACTGGGAAAATCATAGAATTGTTTTTGTTGGAAAAGACCCTTGAGATCATCGAGTCCAACCATCTACCCTCCTCTGCAAAGTTCTCCCCTACTTCTCCTGTCAGTCCTGCATCGCGGTAGTGTCAACAGAGCAAAATCCTAATCTCCTGCCAAGCAGAAAATGGGATGGGGTAAATGTTGTGTCCATCTCATTTCTGTGCATGCCATCCCAGTGTGACCGTGCTGGGGCAGTGGCCACTTGCCCCCACAGGTGGCTTGTGTGAAGGGGGGCTGTGTGTGCCAGCAGGCTGGCGACTGGGCATCCCTTGTGCCAGAGGAGTTGGTACCTGCAGGTCCTTCGGTGGGGTTGTTGGGGATGTCTGAGGGAGTCAGTGCTTCGACTCAAAGCTTTGTGTTCCCTGCAAATGCCAGGTGTGAACTGGAACGTTGGGGCTGGGCTGGTTGGGAATGATATGGTATCTCACATCGCAGGGTGAAATAAACTGGGGTTTATTTGTCATTTTTAAAGAGACAATTCGAGTTAATGCTCTCCTTACTTTGTCAAAGGAAGATGCTGGCCCACAGCGTGTGGGGAAAGGATTTAGCCCCTTCCCTTTCTGGTGCTTCCCTTTGTCTTTAGTCAGAAAGAAAAGGCAAACCAGCTCTGTGGTCTCTGGGCTCTGAGGTGGGGAGGCAGCCTCTCTTGCCAGTGCTGCTGGGCATGTGAAGCACTCCAAAACCTGGTGGTTAGAAACATGTGAGATTTGTGTCCTTCTTGACATGACAACATGGTGTGTGAGCTGGAAAACTGGCTTGAACTCTGTTGTTGTGCCCTGGGAACTGAAAGGTTTTCCTCCATGAGTTGGGGACAGAGCAGAGAGAGCGGTGCTGTCTGAAGCAGACCTTTTGCTGTCTGGTCGCTGTCGTCCCACTGTTTAACCTTCCCATGTGAGCAAAAGTACTTCAGACCATTGAAAGCAGCAGTAAATGGCTGGCATTGGATCTAGAACATGATAGGAATCTCAGGGACTTTGATCCCCCACCCCTCCACCCCCTTCTACTTTCTGTTGTTTAAGATTTACCAAACATTGCATCTCTTCACATAAAAATTCACCTTTGTTGCTACACATAATCACTGAATAGTGATAATAACAATAAAACTCCTAGGAAATCTCCCTGTGGCAACAAGTAATTGACCCAAGAATTTTCACTACAAGGAATTTTTTTTTTAATAACCACACAGCACTGGAGATGCTCGTTCATCGGGGGATACACCGCTATTGTTCTCATCAGTCCTGATGCTTTGCCTTCACCCTTTGAGTTTTCTCAAAGGATTGAGATTATTTGGCTTCTTTGAAGAACAAAGGATAAAGAATTTTTTTTAGATGACTGGCTATTTTGATCTGCAAGGTCTGCGCGCAGTGTGAGGGAACAAACATCACTAAATCATTAAGGGGAAAGGGAAGGGTATGCATAATGGAAAGGAGGAACACAAAAGCCACCGAGTCCAGTGGTTAGAGGAAGGCGCTGGCAGCCGGTGCCTGGGTGTTGTTTTCAGCCCCACTGCTGATCCGACACGAGGCTTCTCTGGACCTTGGCTTCTCTCATTGTAGCTTGGCAGGATAACTCTTGCAGCCAAAAGTCTTTGTCAGGGTAAGGTAGCTAAAATTTTCAATTCCTTGGGCCTCTAGAGAATTAACAGGCATTAAGTAGGATGTCTCACTTAACCAGCCCCAGTGCCCGTCTTCAAACGCAGACACTGCTTTGCTGCAAGAGAAGATGCCATGAACGTGCCCATGAAAACCCTCCTGGGCTGCCCGACCTCCCCGTCTGCCCAGGACACGGGGCTGAGGATGCCAGCCCCGGGTGCCTGGCACGAGGCTGTGGTGAGGGACGTTTGCTGGGTCTCTGCTGTGGCAGTGCACGGTGCTCAGCGTGTTTCTTCTTCTGAAAGCTTTTGTCCCTTTCTTGGAGGCAGGGACAGAGGTTTTGCAGCATGAGGGTCCATGAATCAGTCAAATATCTGATTCGGGAGCCATCATCCCCAGGCTTGCTGGCGCTAGTGTTGTGTAGGAGGCCTTAAAGGGGATGTAGGGCAGACCCACGAGACTTGAGCAAGGACTGACCAAGCCAAGGTGCCCCCTTGCCCCCGGGGCCGTGGTGCTTTGGAGCTTGCCTTGCTCTTTTCCCGTGAACAGAAATTTGAGCTACAGAAAATTGAGCTCCCGCCGTGAATGTGTGTGTCACAGGATAATGCACAAATGTACCTCCCATTCAAATGTGCCTTTGCCATTTGGGGAGATAAGAAAATATCACATGTTCTGAGGAAATAGGATTAGCCTGTAATTAAGCAAAAATCCTTCTATTTAGCATAACAATTTTTTTTAAATTAAAGAGTGAATATTACCTGCTAATTATGGGATATACAATATACATAGAAGAATGTCTAATTTGTATATGAGTGTCTATTTTTATTCCATTTGAAAAAAATTAAATGTTAATATAGTCATCCACCCAGATGCATAAATAAAAGACATCTTCTCGACTTCCAGCTAAACAAGCAGCATCCTGCTGAGCTGAGCCTGTCGCTGCCCCTGCCAGCTGCAATCCAGCAGATGATGCTGGAGCTGGCATAAAAATGCAGTGTCCATGCTCAGCGCATCGTGGTGGTCACCTACGGGGGGAGCACACACCATGAGGCTCTTGTGGGCTGTCCTTGGGTTGTGCGAGGTCAGTGCAAGGGTGTCATAAACCATGGAGGACAGAAGAGTCCTGAACTTCAGGGAAGTTTTGGTCTGGATTCAGGCTCTGCAACATGATTCTTGGCCAGGGCCTGGGGCTGTGCTGGTTTTGTGAAAAAACTGTAAAAACCTAGTGTAGATCTGACAAAGTCTGGACTTGCCCAAGTGAGCTGGGTCTGTGCTGTGGCTGAACTTTGCCCTTGTTTAGTGGATCTTGGGAAGTGATTTGCTTGAAGCTATGGAGGGCAAGTGAACTTATTCTCCTCAAATTTTGATCCCCCTGTTACCCATCAGTTTTAGATTTAGTCCTGAATTCTGCAAACACTTAAGCACGTGTTTTGCTTCATGCACTTAACAGGAGGACTCGCTTATATGCAGCTAAACACATGTACTGGTTTTCACAGGATCCAAGAGTTTGCCGCAAATATTTCAGGTTCAACTTCCATTTCACATCCCTCAAATTGGGGCTGGTCTTGTTTCAGCAACAACCCACTACCCTAATGAGTCACTTTGATGGGCTAATCCCCTTGTTGCCCTTTGGACATCCATGTGAGCCCATCCTGAAGCTTCAGTGGGGATTTTTTCCTGTGCCTTCATCTTCCATATGTCTCTCTGAGATGACTGAGTGCTCCTGACACACGAGATGGTGGGAGCTGGGATGGTCATGGGGTTAACCAGAACAACTTCCGAAAACACATGAAGGGAGAAATCATCATGTTGAAGTGCCTCTGCCACAGAGGAGAGGTTTCCCAGCCTTAGCTGTCTGGTGGTGCTGGTGTGCACCTCTATACACTGGTCATTGATGTTAAGCAGGACAGTAACGGGGCAAAGGGGGCAGTGGCTGAAGGAAGGCAGTGCCAGATGACAAGTGATACCTGTTTTTTCAGGAATGCGGGGTATTTTTCCCAATTTCAGCAGTGTTGTTTAGCTACCACCAGCCTGGGGTCTGTGCAGGGTGGCTTCAAGTCTGCTCTCGTGCTCTGGGTGCAGGTGGTGGGGTGCTGCCCTCCGTCTGGGGGGAGCGGGGCAGTTGTCCTGTTCCCTTTGCAGGAGGCTGATGCTGCACCACGACAGCACCAGCCTTGGGTTTCCTGGGTGTAGAAAGGAAATACTAAAACCTACTTTGCAGAAAAGTGAGGCTTCCTCAATTAATAAATATGCTCGCAGGATTGCCAGATGAAAGAAATGCAAAATATCTTGATAGTTTCTTTTATGATCATTAATAATAGTATAACTTACCTGAAAGGCACGGTGCGTGTCCCCAGTGGGTTTTGATCTCCTGTCACGCCTGGGTATGTGGGATGGGTAAGGCTCTGCCTCTTTGGGGAGTTGTTAGATGAGAAAACAGGCGGCAGATATTTCTCCACCCCCTGCTTCGCTCTATTCCCAACACTGCTTTGCTCCCAAGGATCAATATCTGAACTGAGAAATTATATTATTAAACTGCATATTGTAATCACACATCAAGCAGAGTCCCCTTCCTCCCCGTGGTACGTGTTGGCACGACCTGGTGGGGTGGTATTTCTTTTGAAAAGATTAAGAGCCTCGGACATGCAAAATACGTGGGGTGTGAGAGTGGGACAGTCCTTCTGCAGAGCACGTCTGACTACTTGGTGTGGATTGCTCCGTCTCAATTTGCATTACAGAAAAACAATCTTTTATTTATTTAAGTTGGAAATCCCTCTGCATCTGAACTTCAAGTGTGCAGCAAACACACTTTGATCATTTTAATGCAGAAGTCACTGATTTACAATAAATATTGTGTTTTCTTTTCATATTTCTTTTTGTTCTTTGAGGAGATTAGAGCAAAGGAAGGAAAATAATTTTGACCTCATTAGAATTGCCTGGCAAAGGAGATGTGTGGAACGTGAAAGATGCTGTGCTTCAAATGGCCCCAAACTAAGGACAGAAATTACAGCATTGATCTGCTGGTCATTAATTCCTGTTGTGTCTTATTAGGACTGGGAGAAGAAGTGACTCTGCTCATGGGGCCTTTGAATGTGCTTTAGTTGTTTGCTATGAAGCATCAGGAGGGAATGATGTGTCCCGAGATGTGTCCTGACTTTGGGTGGGAGGTTGAGAGCCCAGGGGTGTGGGTCTGTGTGTGCTCAGTGACCTGTCCCTGGGGGTACCTGATGTGGGGGTACCTGACAGTCCTGTGACAGCCATAATCCACAAAGATGCTAAGATACTGAAATACCTTGGTGAGAGCTTTGATGTGGATCCTCCTAAGTGTTTCCACAAGCCATCACCAGCATCTGCCTCTTGCTGCTCTGTCTTCCCCGGAGCCAGGATGATGTGTGGGGTGATGGTTCCCCATCGTGAATCCCTGTGCTTATCCATTGGCTCTGATGGGGCTGTTACTGAGAGCAGAGCAGCTGTGTGGGCACTGCTGCCTCCTCTTCCCTGCAATTATCATGTGGTATTAATTGCAGATATCTTCACTGTGTGCCAGCCTGAACTTTCACTGCCAAGCTGAGATGGGGACCAGGATTAAGTCCAAAATGGGCAGTGGAGTGTTAGAAAAGCAGGATCTTCTTCTAGGATCTTGTGCACAGCACCATCTCCAGGTTGGAAATTGTCTCTAGCGAACAGATTTGGCAGTGATTGTGTGAGACCAGTTTGGGATGGAGTCAGTGGCTGATCCACTGCCACCTAAAGCTGGTTCCTGGGCTCGGGCATTTGGCTGGAGCATTGTGGTGGGCTGTGCTCCTGTGCCAGGGGCTGAACCCACCGCAGCACAGCCCCCACGCTGCTGCCCGAGGAAGCTGTAATGTGGATTTGCAGAATTCTCTTTTTTGGGGACAGAAATAGATACAAAGCTGATACTTAAAAAAATAAAATACACACATACCAAAAAAAATATCAAAATGGAAAAGAAATCCCAAAACCCAAACAAACCCAAGCCACAAAAAACCAAAACCCAAACCAAAAAGCACACCACCACCACCACCCCCCCCAAAAAAAAAAAAACCAAAACCCCAAAGCCTATTCAGAGCACCTCAAACAAACGCAGCTTTCTTCGGGAGTAATGCAGTGTAAAGGGAAGGGCTCAGCCCCCTTTGTGCAGCCCCTGCACTGACACTGATCCGAGCTGACTCGGGTCTTTGTGGCCATCCCCACGCCAGGAGCAGCAGGTCCAGCTTACAGGTGTGAATTCCAGCTCCCTCCCCTTTTAAAAGAGGGATTTTCATGCTGGGCAGGCTTGGAGAGAAAACACTTGGGCAAAATAAACTGCTCTTTTTGTTTGTGCTCTGCTCCTGCCTTCCCTTCCTGTCCTCTGCTTCTCTTTTTTTTATTTCTTTAGTCAATGTGAGCTCCTTTTGCTCTATTCAATGCTTTTTCCTCCTTTTTTTCCATCCTGGAACAAATCTGTGAAATCATACTCCTGGTCCACATCTCTAAAGGAAAGACCGTAGGGAATTTTGGGTTGCTTGAGCTTTACTGAAAGTTGTAACTGGACCCAGTAGGTGTACTGGTCACTCCAGGTTTGCTTACTTCAGGCCATTTTTGTACTTGGTCAGAAGCTCCCAACTACTTAATCTGTTGTGTATATTCAGTTTGTGGTCCCGAGCACCAGGAGCAGATGTGGTGGAGAAGGAGGGCTGTGTGTAAAGAAACCTGAACATCCTTGAGTTGTCCCAAATCCAGGCTTTGCCCCCGGGGCAGCAGAGCTCAGGATCCAGCCCATCATCTTCCCTTTCACTCCACGGTAATTTATTGTTATACAGGACTGGAACCAGAACAGTTTAGCCTGAAAGTGATCCACCCTCAATCACAGGCTACTGTCTTACTTCAGCTACAGAGAGACCAGAGACACATCCCTTTATTCTGAGCATCTTAGACAAACAAAGCAGGGGGTTAGTGGCAGTGTAAACACATTGAAATTACACTTTTTGGAAAAACCCTGATCACTCATTATGGTCAAATCCAGCTGGATGGAGCCAGTGATACTTTAAGTTTTTTGTCTGCTGGGAAAATGCATGTTAGAGAGCGTGTGAACAAACACACAGTAACCGAGCCACCTCCTGTGGGGAAGGATTTTCCTGTTGAAGACTGCTCTGCAGTTTTCCTGCTCCATCCTGGTGCCCACCAGGACATTCTGCTGTGCCTCCAGATGTGGCTCCTTCTGTGTGTGCCAGAGATGAATCTTTGCACAAAATTCTTATCAGAAGGAGCTCAAGGGAGGCTCTAGTGGAGATAACTTGTGACCCCACTTTGTACCCAATGCATCCCCCTTCAGCCTCAGCAGGTGGGACAGACCAAGGAGGGCATCCTAGGGACGTGGTCCCAGCCCTTTCCCACTGCTTTATTACCATGGGTCCTGTCCAGAGCACGTCTAACTCTGCTGGCCAGTCTGAGGCCACAGTCTGAGGGCACGTGGATGGTGCAGGACACCTCAGTTATCTCCAGCAAACCCGAGTCATGGAGCTGGAGCACCAGAGATGTGATGGGGAAAATCAATCCCACCAGCAGCGGTAGAAAGCAGTCACCTACAGGTGGACTCTGTTACCTCTGTCCTGAAAGTGCCTCTGAGCTCATTCCCCTGCTGGGAAGTGGTGGGTGCTGCACGGGGGCAACTTTCCCTACAGATCCCCTCCTTTTCCACACCTTGCCTCCTCTGCCAGCAGGGAAGATGCTGGGTTCCACATCATCCCAAGCTGAGGATTATGATCGCAGCATCCTGGGGAGAAGCCTGTCTTTGCCAGTGCCAAACTGGGAGTGTCCTGAAGCCCAGTGCTCTGGGGATGGCAGAGCGAGCAGGAACATCAGAGGAACTCCCAGGGACAGGGCTCCATCACCCTCCCCCTGTCTCTCTGCGTGTGAAACGAAGCCCCAGGTCTCCTCCTTTCTCCCCAGTGCTGACTGAGACCTTTAAAAATGAACACTTGTTTTCACTTAATCTTCATTTCCTGTTGATTTAATGGAATTTGATCATGCGATTCCCTTCATACACAATTTACAGTGAGCAAGTTTTGCTGGGAAACATCTCTGGATCTTGGTGGTGTTACAGCAGGTCCGAGTTCCTCATGAAGCTGTTTCCAGAGCAGCACCAGCACGTCCTGAGAAAACTCTGTCAAAACCCAGACAACATTTTCCAGTTATTTTCCAGTGCGTGATTGAGTTTAGGTTTCCCATTGACAATAAAGCAGTGGGTAAAAGGAAGTGATTGACAGCTTACAGCTTTAGCTAGTTCCTTCTGAGTGAAGCTCTTTGCTCTATTTTGGGGCTTGGATGTTGAACTGTACCGAATATTGTTTGAAAGTGCGTCCTCTGTTTTGGAAAATCTCCATATATTTTGTTTCCATGTTATCAGCATGGTTGTAATTAGAAAATGATGTGTCTGCTACATGACCGCCTCATAAAGAACATATTTAAAGTGAGACAATAACATCCCATTCCCTTTCTAAACCATCAGAAAGAAAATGGTTTTCAAGGCATTTCTTCCTCCTTCCCAATTCCCTCTCTTCAGCCACTTGGGTGGTCTCATTTGACAAGTTTTACAATAGAGGACTTTTTTTTTTTTGGTGGACAAACATGTAAGTGCAGGAGAAAATCTGGAACTGGGAAACAAACACTTCCCCCCCACCACCCCCATGTGCCCTTCCCCCTAGAAAAAACTCAGGCTGAGTATCAGCAGATCCTTCTGCAGCTCCTGGCAAAGGCAGAGCAAGGGGGAGACCTTGCAAAGGGAAATCTCCTCAGCCCCCCCTTTTTCTTTCTTTGCTGCTCACCTGCATTCCTGCTGCAAAACTTCATAGTCTGTGCCCAGAGGAGGGAGGAGCATGTGATGTCCAGGGAAAGCTGGGGATGGTGATAGGAGCTTTGTCCTGCTACAGGCTGCCCAGGAGGAGCTCAGGTCACCTGCACCAGAGGCAGGAGGACCTGAGCAAGGTGAGACACAGAGATGGTCACCAATGGGATGACCAGAGACTGCACATTTGGTGGTAAAATTGCATTGCAGGGGCACGTTGGACCACTGTGTGTCTAAATATTTCTGAGGGAATAAGGAGCAGATTTGGAGATGACACCGAAATTAACCCAAAGGAGGGAGCACGGCTCGTTGGAGCAGTGCTGGAAATGTGAGGAATCGCTGTTTTGTGTATATTAAGGCTGCAGAGGATGAGGTGGGATAAATAGGTCGATAGTGCCTGCTTTTAATCAGTGAAAGTTGACTAGTCTGCAGAATCATCTGTTTCTCTGGGTTCACAGTGCACTCGCCCCCAGCCCGTGGGGAGCTGGGAGTGGGACACGGCTCCCCCCAGCCCCGTGGTGTGCCCTGCACCGGGCACGGCTCAGCTGGCTCCTCAGCCTGCAGGTGGGCAGCTCAGTGGGCTACCAGAATGTCATTGCACTGGGCTACCAGAATAACACCTTTGCCTTTGCATGTGAAGGTTATGTGGGAGAGGAACACTTTGGAGACCTGCAGAGAAAGGCAGCGGGAGCGAAGCTGGGTGTGATATGGCTCCGTAGAGATACGGAGTCTCTCTGAGAGAGACTCAGCAAGAGAGTCGAGAAGAAACGTGATACTTATACAGAATGAAATAAAATGGATCCACCAGTGGAAAATACAAGTCCTGCCCATCACTGGGGTACGGCGAGATTCCTCTACTTTGGAGGAGAGCCAAATGAGCATCACTTCTGAATGCTGCTCTGGGAGAAAGATGTCCCTGCAGTTAGTTACCTGCATCCCAGCTTAGAAATGGCTATCAGAGCTTTGACAGGAAAACAGTTGGAAGTTCCAGCATTTAATGGTGTTATTTGAATAGCCCCCAAAGGGTCAGAGCCCTGTGGGCAATTAGTGAGCTGTGAGCTCTCTTTTGCTGATCAGCAAAAACATCGTGAGTGTGATAACCATCTCCACTGTAGCCCTTTTAAATCATTTTGCCAACCTAGGGGGGCTTTAATCTAAATGAGAGTTTTACATTCATGGCAATGACCATCAAACCCGGAGCGTTCATGGTTTCCAACTCTCCTTTCTGCCCGTCCAGCTCAGCCATCTCCTGTGACCCTGCCGGGCACGAGGCACGCAGGGGACAGCGTGGATGTACCCCGGGCTGGCGTGCTCTGGGGCTGGGGGTGTGCAAGCAGTAACGTGTTTAACTCCTCCCATTTTTTTAATGATCTCTTTGTTAATCAGCTTGCGTGTTTTTGCCGAAGAGGCCCCACAAGCAGAAAGCAGACAGAGCAGGTCTTACAAGGCCAGCTTTGTGCCTTGGGAATTTTTCACCTCACGATGCCAAGAGGGCTCAGGTGCAAAGCAAGTGAGCAGGGACGTCTCGGGGTTGATGACAGTCCAGTGGCTGCAATGTGTTCCCACCAACCCTGCGCCCGTGCACCTGGTATATGTTGGAGCGGACTTCCTGACACCAGCTTTACCTAAAAGCCCATAAAATAATAATAATAATAACAAATCATGAAGCTATACAATGTATTGGGCAGCTTCCCACCCAGATTCTGGAGAGGGGTAGAGCTGTCACTGGGAACTTTTCTTTAAAGCTCAGAGAACTTGTATAAGCATTTCTTATCATGCTTCATAACTTCCTGAAGGGGGTTGTAAAGAGACAGGGGTCGGTCTCGTCTCCCAAGGCACAGGAGACAGGACAAGGGGCAATGGCCTCAGGTTGCACCAGGGGAGGTTTCAGTTGGAGATTAGGAAACACTTCTTCCCGGAGAGGGTTATTGGGCATTGGAATGGGCTGCCCAGGGAAGGGGTTGAGGCCCCATCCCTGGAGGTGTTCAAAAGATGGGTTGACATNNCTTTAAGGTCCCTTCCAACCCAGACAATTCTATGATTCTCTGATAAACGTACCTAGCAGTAAGAGCAGAGCTGGAGCCCAAAGTTCTCTGAAGTCCCCAGACCAGCCTTGCAAGCTGCAAAATGTGTGTCCCCGGTGCATCGCTGAGCTCCTGGCTGGTGGGGCTCCCACAGACACAGCATTACCCTGAGATGCACGAATGCAACAGAGCATTTCCCACTCTACATATACTCCTACTTCTCAACTGGCTTCTCTGTGTTTGCCCCCCTCTGCTTGATTCCTGCAAAAGCTGCTCTCATGGCCCCGTTGTCAAGAGTGACTTGGAAAAAGGATGGTTTGGAAGGTCTGGAGGAGAATCACATCCAGCTGCAGCCACCGACAGCCCGGGGCCGAGTCACTCGCTCTGCAGGAACGTGTCTCTGGACCAAAGTGCCCAGTCACACTTACCTTCGTGACTTGAATTTCAAATACAATACGCTATTTATCTCAAGCCTCTTCTGGCTTAGATTAGCTAAGGCTAATCATACCTTAGGAGCTGGGGAAACAGATCAAATACCGTTATAAAAGTATGGAAATTAAAAAAAAAAAAAGAAAAAGTGCTGAATTCTTTCACAGTGTTGTGTGCTGTGAGTCTGTCTGTCTGGGCTGACAGTCTTTGACACTGAAGTGACAGCAGGGATATGGTGAATATTTAAAACCCAAGTTAGCATCAGCATTTCCATTTAGGTTTTGGCTTTATGTTCTCTCTGGCACGTTAACTTCACTGCAAATGAGGTTTGAGATCTCCATCTGGTCCTGGTGGACAAAAAGCTTTCTTCAAGAAAGGAAGCACATTCCCAGTGGTGGCTTCAAAGCTCTTGGAGTTGCATGTGAAGATGGGAAAGCAGCTCTGAACCCATTGGGTTTTCTATCTCATAAAATACAATTGGACCATAATTTTCATGCCACGAAGTCATTCTACTGCATCTGGCCACTCACAGCATCATTTCTCCTTTCTCCAACTCTGTTTTCCCTCATGTCTTATAAAGCAATGGGATGGAATCTCCTAACTGGGCCTCAAACACACGTCAAAACTCTGGATTCAAACGGGGTGCGTGGGAGAGTGAGAGGGCAGGAGCTGCCTGGGTGTCTCCATGATGGAGCTGGTGAGGACCGCTCTGTCTCTGTGGAACAGGAATAGCACAAGATCTCCCCTGGGGGTTTGCATACCCCGGGTTGGTTAGAGGTGTCAGGTGCTCCCTGTCCCTGAGCTGGTCCCGTGGTTCAGAAGGTCTGTCTTTGGGATGTGTAACTGCTGGGGCTATTCCTTTGTATTTACGGGCAGGTTTTGCTCTATAGAAATCCCTGACGTGGTTTACGTTAATGGGGCATCTGTTTGACTTTTCCAGCTGTAGCTGAAGTTACTTGGTGCCTGGGGACAGGGAGGTGTGACACGGGGTACGGTGCCTGGCTCCAAAGGGGTTGCCAAGGTGAAGGCACCATCAATTCACACCGTTTCCCCCTCAGCCTATTTGAGACTTTAAATGACAATCATTCCGTATCGTACAAGAATATAAGCTGTCCTATATCTGTGGCAGAGCTAAAAATAGTTTTCCTCTCAGTCCTTTTCAAGACTTTTTCCTGCAAAAGGTGAGCTCTTAGTGCTCCTGTGGGATAACAAGCTCTGCAGGGGGGTGCGCTGCTGAGACCCCCCATCGCAGCCGCCTGCTCACTCAGGGGACCGTCGTTCTTCTCGTGGTCTTCTGGGGAATCAGAACCACGGGTGTTCTTATTTTCATGGAGGACAGACTTTGAATGACAGATCAAATGGCCAGATTTTAGTATGATTTAGGAAAATTAGTTAATTTGGCTAGAGAAATCAAGGATCCCCGTGGAGTTTGCAGGGTAAAACTTGCTTCAGATGGTTCATAAACAAAGGGATGTGTTGCTAAGGATTGCTAAGTTCAATGGATTTTGCTTTTGCAACCCACTGTTGCAGTTTTACTTTTTCCCTTTCCGTCTGGGAGATATTTAGTTGCCTCGCAGTTTTGTTTTCCTTCTGATTTTTCTTTTTTTTTTCTTTTTTTTTTTTTTTAATTATTGTTTTCAACAATCCTAACAGCAGGATTTGCATTTGCAGTCTGTTTTAGGGGGGGAAAAAATATCAGCTGACAAATAGCAATAATATCAAGTGAATATTAGCAAAAGATGTGTGCTGGGGAGCCTGTCCCAAGCCAGAGCATCTCTGCAGGCGGCGGGGGGGGCACACGCATCACACAGGTGGTGGGGGGAGATCAGCAAGAAAAGAGCATGAAGCCACGAGAAGTCGGGGGGGACCCTTCTGTGCCACAGGGTTTTCTCATTCACAGCTGCCCTTAGGCACGGTTCAGCTTCTCTATCAGGCTGCCTTGGCGCATCTCCCAATGCCATGGTGCTCCTTAGTGACTCTTTATATTTGTTCTTCGTCTGACGTTGCACAACAGATCAGGATTCCTTGATCTCGCCTTGTTTGGATTCTTTCATGAATTGCATCCATGTGTCCAAGGCGCTGAGCCCTTTCACATAATTGGGCAATATTTGCATTCAGATCAGCAGTTCTTTCTCAAACGAGTGCGAGTCACCGTTCCTTCCAGCCCCAGAATGCCGATGTGAAGTCCGGGACGTTGGATCCGGGCTCTCAGCTGCACATCTGGGAGAGAGGGCCACGGGGTAACGTTTGTTCCTTGGGTTCTTCCCTGGAAGCAGCTGCTCTTCCCTTCAGGGCAGGACATTGGCTATTGCCTGGAAGCCATTTAGAAGTTGTGGGGAGAGCAGGGTTTGGTAGCCTGACTATTAAGTGGGGTTTCTTGCCAAAAGGCTTTACTGTGAAGAGCTCTGCTCTTGCAGTCCCTTCTCACGAGAGGTTTACGGCAGTGGATGCAACACCCCAACCCGAGCCCCAACAAAGGGAACAGCTGCTGTTGTTGTGGGGAGAGTGGTGGCCCCTCGTGTGCGAGAGACAGGAGGAACGGTGGCTAAAGCTGCGTGGGGAAGGCTCTTCCCACCCTTTCTGACATGTCTCTGTGTGTGATTCACTAATTAGATTTGTCCAACTGGAATTATCCCTGAAATCTCATTCCAAAAAACTATGATTTCCTGACTGTTCCCAGAAATGGTTTCTCAGGAGCTTAGAAATGGAGACTGGCGTCAGATGGGACATAATTGTCATCCATGTGTTTGTGTTGCTGCCTGCACACAAGTGGATGAGACAGATCTACAACCTGTCATGAGATGGCTGGGTTTTCATATTATTTTCTCAGAGAATGGTGCTTTTATTCTCATTCACAGTTTTCATCCTTTCTCCTGCTGTACGGCTGATTTATCAGAGTGGTTTAATATGTGCTCCTTCCCCCGTTTCTCCCCCGTCTCTCTTGCTGATATTCGTAAGCAAATCACTCCTGTCTCCTGGGAAGTGAAAGATAAAAAAAGAGTGAGGCTCTTGTACGCCCAGTGCGATGGAGATGATGACTGAAACGGCTATTAGTGATTGCTCTCTGCGTGCCCAGGCATGACTTTGATTTCTTAGCAATTCCAACTATGGCCATGTACACTAATAGCATAGTCTGCAGCTTCACTACTTCTAGAATCAGCCAAAAACCAGGTGTTTTTGTCATCGAGTTCTTGATCTAAGGGCAGGATCAGGCCCTTGATCAGTTTATAACAGCAGCTCTTGTCGCGGGTTTCCAAATGTGATTCTGATTGCTTAGATCTGGGGGCCTGATTTTCACAGAGGTTACTCAGAACCTACTGAAAATGTCAGGTGTCTGACATTTGCTTGGCCAAAAATTGAGACATTAAACCCAACAGTTGTAATTGACAAAAATGGACATTAAATAAGTGATTAGTTTGTCTCTGAGAGTGTTGAAGACATCAGAACTTTGGGTGCAGTCAGGCTCAGTTGTGTGGGGTAGGCAATGCCCAGGAGACCCGTGGGGTTTGTCTCTCTTCACCAGACTCCTTGAAACAACCTTTTTTTTATATTCATAACAAGTGGCTCCTGTTTCTTCTCTACCAGGGAGGCACTATCAGAGCTAACTAGCACTAATTGGAGAGGGGGAGGCAAAGGGAAAGGGCATAAAACCCAGGAAGAGGTTGGGGGGAGGAGTGTAGGTCCCAGAGACAAAGTTTAATACTATCAAACTTGGATGGAAATAGCAGTCTGGCAGAGCACAGGAACGTGCCTTTTACTGTGGGAGTGCGGAGCAGAAATAGAGGGGAGATACGATAAGGCTGGTGAAGTCAAGGCAGTTGGTGCAACGACCCCTGGACCGTTCCACTGGATGGGCTGCCCTAGAGAAGTCTCCTTCTGTGGGAAAAATTGTGACTGGAACGGGTTGGTCTTTTTTGCCACAGCAAACCTATACTTCAGGGTGATTAAAATGCTTTCGGCAAAGGAAATACCCTGTAGTTTAAGCCAAAGATGGGGACATCCTTTCTCCCTCTGATTGATGTTATGGTGGTTTATGTGGTGTACTATATTCTGAACAAGACCCAAGTCAATTAGGCACCGTTTCAAAGTATTTTCCCATGCAGCCCGAGGTTTTGCTCGTGCCAACAAAATCCAAAACTCAGGGAAATGATAGCAGAAATGAATTCTGTGAAGGAGCACAGCCAGGCCATCGGGTTAGCAGGCAGCAAGCGCCGCAGGATTCCCGGCTTCAAGGATCAAGCTGCCTTTTTCAAGTTGTGAGATTTAATGGCCTTTTAATGAGATCAAGCGTAGTATTGGCTTAATATCTGCTACAAGCTCTATCAGAAAAGTGTATCCTATCTTTGCGGAGGAACAAGGCATTCTAACTATAAAATGATCAGATCCTCACAGTTCTTTCCCACCCCTAGACCAGGTGGGGTTTCTGCCCCAGAGACACGATCTAAAACACCTTTACACTCAGCCTTTGACTATTTGAAGCTTTCAGACAATCACAGTGTGGGAAAGGACAGTCCTTACAAATCTTTCGCCCTTTGAGTCCTGAAATATCATTCCTTGTGACGGAAGAGAGTAATAATATGTGAGAGCACCATCACAAGCCAGCCAGCAAAGGAAATAACAGGGTGACCTTATAAAATCAGTGCCAAAAAAACCACCCAATTATAGGGTTAAATGCCACTGGAGTAACGATTCTCCTGGTTTATCTCACTCAGGGTACGCTGTGTTTTAAACCCAGGCACCGGGGACATGTGAAATGGTGCTTAAACCATCAGTGGAAGGTTCCCCCATATAACAGACATATTTCCATGTATTCCAAAACAGCCCCAGAGTCTGGGCAGGCAATGAGTGAGCTTAATGCCTTCCTTTGTAGCAGGAGATCTTTGAAACTCTTATTTGATCGTTTCCCTAGATTAGGAAGATTCTGTGCTTCTTTGGAGAAATGTGTTCCCCCTGCCCACCAACCTCCTCTCCCAAAGTGATAAGGCATCTGTAAACACTCTCTGAAACTCTGCACAGAACCTCCTCTGTACACGGCTTTGAAGCAGAGCTGCATGAAGACCTCTGTACCGGCTGAAAATATCTTGCAAACTGATAAAGAAGTGCAGGTACAGCTAAAATCCACTGTGTAATAAGGATTAGCGAGCCTAAGGAGGTTTGTTTGGATTGAAGATTGAGTTGAAATGTGTGAGGCTTGGATTCAACCAGAATGAAACTGAACTTGGATTTCATCAGACGCTGCGCAGCCCCCTCTCCTCGTCCCACTCCACGTTCAGAGCAAATACTCAGCACTCACCAGTTTATAAGGAGAGGTTTAATTTTCCCACCGGCCCGGGTTCTCGTTAAATACCCTGTGCTGCAGTGCAGCCCTCAGCTTTCCCAACAGCCCTCGCCTCTCTGCATCTGCCTCCCCGTGAGCTGCTCTGTATTGATCTCAGATATGTGGGCAATTGCTCTGTCGAATCCAGCCTGAAAGAACCCCATTTGATCCGGTGATGATACTATAGCATATATTCTGACTAATTGTATCCATGGAAATCAAGTGCACTTTAACTAATGAAAAAAAGATAACGTGGTCAAAGCTTATTTGAAGAAATGACATGTTTTAAAACCTGACATGACTTAAAACAGAATCATATAAGTTCCTTTGCTAAAACACTTTCAGGATATATTAGGTATAACAATAGTTTTCTACATGAAAATGGCTTTGAAATCTTAAAAGAAAAGTATTTTAAAAGAAAAGAATTTTTGCGGTGCATTAAATTGGACGTGAATATGACAGATTTCAAAGACTGTCAAAATAACGAATTTACATCATAAATGCACAGGCTCCCTTTTTAAAGGCCTCTTCAACAACTCAGGAAGGCGTTTAATGGTGAGCAAGTTCAAAGTGTCATGGACTCCCACTGGTATAAAAAGGAGGCAATACCCACTATACTCTCTGTGTTTCAGATAATGTATCTGTCTCTTTTCAAGTTAATAAACTGCACTCCTGTCAAATTGCAGATAAATGAAAGCGACCAAGACATTGTTTTCCCCACATATTGCTAAGAAAGATATCTCCCAATATTTCTAAACGACCAGTATGCTAAAAAGAACTTGAAATGAATCCACCCTGCAGTTATTTTACAGCATCAAAGACAATGAAATTTCCACAGAGGCACTTTCTGAAGTTTTAAATGCTTTATTTCTGATAGCTGCTCATTAAGAAGCTTCGAAAGCTTTTTATTGTTTCAAAGGCAGTCATCTAAATTTTTAATCATTCAGTAGTGCTGTATGGTCATGATGTTACTCTCTAGCTTTAAAAACCCTTTTTTATTTTCTAAACAGTAATGTCAACATAATGTTTCCCTGAATAATTGTTAGGTACGGCCTTACTCAAAGAGTAACTGTGAGAAGGGGAGAAAGAAAGAGAGAAAGAGGATTTTTCTGGCTCCCTTTTGCGAAGAAGACAAATGAGGCACTTCAGGAAATTAAAACCCAGGACCAGCACTTTACAGAGCTGGCCACCGACTTAAATCACTGGTCTTTTGGGATGGTTTCAGCTCAGTTTTTTATAGCAGGGGAAGTTTGTGGTGGGTAATTTTTAAGCTAACAATGATGCTCTGCGGGTTGATTCTTGCTCTGTGACACATGAGTGTCCTTAGGGATTAAAGAGGATTTGGGGAAATTTCCTGTCCCTGACCCATGGAGCTGCCTCCCACCCCTCCCACTTAAGCACCGGGGCCAGGTCCTGCTGGGGCAGGAGGCAGCATCCCTGTCCCCATCCCTGTCCCTGTCCCAGCAGCGTGCCCGTGGTTCACAGCGTGCACCAGCCAGGAGCGGAGGAGCAGGGAAGGGGCCGGGGGCCAGCGGGCTGTGCTCACTTGCCAGCCCGGCTGGGCTAACCCTGGCCTTGCATCTGGTTTTGCTTTGCTCCTCTCTCCAGCACCCATTAAAGGCAGGATTTCTTTCTCTGCCCGGGACTGCAGATTCTCACACGCTAGTCGTAGGGATGAGATTGCAGTTTATTTACTCTACAAGCTTGTATTAAATTTCTCCCTCTAGAAACCACAATCCAGCCTCTCTCCTCTTCAGGGACTGTGAGTTTTCCATTCTCAGGATCTAAGCGTTGGACTGAGCCCATGTCCCAGCTCAAGCCTCTTCCCTTTCTTGTGCCTGTATTAAAGAAGGTTCAGTTCACTGATAAGCGAGCAGGGAGGAGATACGGGGGCAGATCTAGGCTGCCTCTGCTTAGCTAGAAAGTGGGTGCCTCTTGGCATTTCCACCTTCCAGTTCTCACTTTGGGTAAATGCAAAAGAAAGAAAAATACCGATCTGTAGGAGCAGCCCACGCGTGGTGCAGAGTTTGGACATCACCTGTGAGAGGCCTCCAGAGGGGAGGAAATCAACTGGCTCTTGCTATTATAATGCTTTCCCCTCCTCTAGTGGTACTTGTGATCTGAGGATCTCAAAGGAATGGCAAATATTAATCCAATAACCTCCTACTGCCAGTTGTGGCCATTCCCCCTTGTGCAGGGGACAAAAGCATGGGTTGGGTGAGCTCTCCCTGCAGTCCAAAGGGACAGGCATCCACTTTAACCAGCACCTCTGGGTCTGACCCCAGGTTGATGGAGATGTAATTCAAGTCTTCAAAGGAGCACTTTTTTCATGCGGAAAATAACAATTGAGTAGATCTCATGAGCTTTATGAGTGGTCTGCAGGCCTGCGCCTACCGTGTATGTTGACACTTTTATCTGTGCATCCTCAGCCTGGGTTTGGGTGGTTTTGAGCTCGCTGAACACAGCTTTCTGGCTTTTCCTTGTGGCCCTGCCAAAACCTCCTTCCCTTCTCACCGGGGGTGTCTGTCAACTGATTCTCATCACTAGGAAAAAGCAATTTGCCTGAGTGCAGAAGTTTTGAAATGCACATAGTTTCAAGGGCTCGTTGGCTAACGTGGAGCCAAGAGAGATGAGTGTGCTTGGGTCCCCGCGCCGGCCCTCAGAGGCACAGCGAGAGGAATTTTGCTGGTTACAATTATCTAGTGATATCATGGGAAAAATAAAATAAAATGAAGCAGTTGCTCCACTTGTACCAAAGGCCTGGGAAAAGACAAGTGTCCGTCCGTCCCTGTTGGGAGTGGAGCGAGCCCCAGCTGGTGGGGGAGCCCCTGGGTGGCGGGGCCAGGTTTGGGAAGAGGGAGATGCTGCGTGTGCTCCATGGCACAGCAAATGCTCTTGGCCTCTTCATGCCGTGCCAGGCTTCCAGACGGCGTGGGCTTTTCCTTAGTGCCTGTATTAAGGCTGTGTCCTGGGATCTCCATTTGTTTTCTTGGCCAACCGAAGCCCAGATTACTTTTCTTCATCTGCTTTAGGTTTTGTTCTGCCTGGTGTAGTCGCTGCTGTAATTCCAGCACTGAGCCATGCATCTGCCCAGCCTTGGGGCTCCTCCTGATGGACCTGGGCAAGCTGCCACCCACACTTCGTGCCAGTCCTTTCCCCTTCTCCAAAATCCCTTCGAGCAGCCCTGCCTCTCCTTGGGAAGGTTTGTGGAGCTTTGCTGAGGTTATACTTCGCTCTGAGAAGTCAAAGGGCTC
This sequence comes from Scolopax mira, assembly GCA_004320125.1. Classification (NCBI taxonomy): domain Eukaryota; kingdom Metazoa; phylum Chordata; class Aves; order Charadriiformes; family Scolopacidae; genus Scolopax; species Scolopax mira. The sequence goes on from BJBW01003148.1 coordinate 262,754, forward strand.
TTGATTCTGGTACTGGAAAAATCAAACGAGAACTGGGAATAGAAGTGATGTCCTTAGCTGGTGTTTGACAAAGCTCACGTGCTTCCCAACCACCCTGGCAGCCACCGGCGTGTTGGGCAGATCCTTGCAGTGATCAAGCCCATGGGATAGGCCATGATCGTGCCAAAATAGTCAAGTCATGAATACTGAAGCTGCTGTTAATGTTACAGACACTTAGAAGTCCTGATGACAACTGAAGAGAAGGTGACAGCTACTGGAAGAAATGCATGTTAGAGCAGTAGACTGTATCCTGTGTGCACTGTCTACCATCCGTCTGTCCGCAGCCGTGGTGTCCATGGATGTGAAGGACCTGACCTCGGAGCCGTGGGCTCTGCAAAGCCTGTCTCACCACAGGAGTCACTGCAGGGGCTGAGATGGGCAGGTACTGCAGTTTTCATCCCTTCGTGCTGGGGAGCTGCTGCCTTCTTTGGCTCCCGCCATGTTGAACGCCATGGGTACCATGGGAAGCCTCCACCTCATCTTTCCAAATCTTACATTTGCAGAACACCCTCTTCCTGTAATGATAAAAGACTAATTATGGCTACCCAGAATCTTGTCTGAAAATAATTCCCATCCTGTGTCAAGGATGACCAAGGAAAACAAATGAGATGGATAAATAATAAAATTCATAGGACATACATTTTGCCAGAGACAAACCAGATTCAGATCTGTATGTGCTGCGTTTGGAGCTAAGTTTAGAACTCGGGATTTTGAATAGACTTCTAAATATTGACATGCAGGGTCTCAGGCCCTTCTCACAGATTGCAAACATCCTGCCTTCTTGGCTGTTTTCATGTCGGGATCCATGCTCTGTTACCTTTCCAGGGGGAATTTAGCTCTGACCCTTTAGGCAGAAAGAGCCAAGGGTTTTGGGAATAATTAGGAGCTTTCTATGTTACCAGATCATTTGGCCTGTCTTTGAAGCGTGAAAGGAAGGGATGGAGAAAGATACAGCTCTCACATCTGTGAAATTCTTTCCCACTGGCAACCTCCCTATAAAGTTGTAATTAACGGGGATCTTCCAATTCAAGATGTAAGTCCTGTCACAGGCATTGGCTTTCCCAGACTCTGCAGGTCCCTGCACAGGGAGGGAGACCCCAATACAGCCTCCTGGGGCCAGGGCTGGATTTAAAGCCACTGCTCAGAGAAATGCATTGGATGCAAAAAAAGTGTGGCCAGCAGCAGAGCTTAAAGCAGAGAATTTCTGTTTGTTTTTCCTGGCCTGGCGCATCCTTAGCATTGCAGGGTGAAGGAGAGGTCCCCCTGGATCCCATCCCACCACACTGTCTCTGGCACGGTGGGATGCTTTGCTCCCAGCCAGGTGTTGGGGAGCTGTTTCTGTACATCACAGCAAGTCACACACAAACACACAGTGCCTTTGATGTGTGTACTTGTGCAGGCTTTATTTTGCTCTTGTAGTAAGTGTAGCTGTGTTAACTTCAGCTGAACAACTCTAGGCCAGCACCGGAGCAGAACCAGCCTCTGCTCGTGTCAAGGATGGAAATGCAAACGCCTGCCCGCAGGCTGCGGGCTCCCTGTGCCGCTTGGTCTCCAAATACCCTGAGTGCTATATTTCTGTGTTGTAATTACCAGTCTGGTTCCTAACGGCTATAAAGCTGTCCTCAGGAGGGCGTGATGGATGATGTTGTGTTGTCAGAGTGGCCTTTTCTGGGGAGCGTTGCTAACTTGCTGGCATGTTCCTTGAGGTGATCCTCTGCTGCTCCGTTGCTTCAGAGTGAGCCGCAATTCCCCAGTCCAACTGGTTGCTCTGAGGCTGCAGCTGATGTTTTTGGTGCTGATGTCCAAAGAAAAGAAGCTGAACTTTTTCTTTGAAGCAGAGAGTTTACCAAAATGACTCAGCGGAGGCAATGTAGCTCCAGATGGATAGTTATAGAGGATACCACTTCTATTTATTATCCCAAACTATTTGCACGTGTCTCTGTACCTTATCTCTCTGGTTATTCTGAAAGAGTTAAACCTCATTGTTCCATCTGTGTTGTCAAATTAGCTCTGTCATATGGCATCGTTTCTCTTTCCTCTTGTATGACTTAGATGATTGACTAACAAAATACTTAAAATACTTGATCTGAAATTTGCTTTTGGGTAAGGTTCAAGGGTTTAAACTTCAAGCCTCATTACTGGAGCGCTTGCTGGCTGGTAAAGTCAGCATTTCTGCAACAGGCTGACCCAAAGCACCTTGTGTGCTGTCACATTTTCCTATTTGCAAATTCAGAAAAAGACTTGCAGTTTGTTTTCCAGCACGACCTACTCATCTGGAAAGGTGGGGATGAGACAGGGTGGGATCTGTCTCATTTAACTTAGACAGAACCTGACTTTCAAGCAGCTGAAATTAGCCATCTGGGCTCCTTCTGCAAGGACTGGACAGAGAGAGTGCCCCAAAGGGAGAGCACTTTGGTCCATAGACTGATGGCCAAGGGAGGTTTGAGGAGATGTCCTGTGGTGGTGTCCACTCTCTCTACTGACAATGGAGTTGCCTACGTGACTGGCTAAGACCTTACACCTGACTTGCATGTAGCAAGATGGATCCTACTGCAGGCACACGGTTTTAGAAGTAATTTTGTGCCTAAACAATTAGAAGATGCCTTGCAGTATTTACATAAAGGTTCTTCGGTTCCACTGAAATAAATGGGATTTAGGTTTGATAAGGCAGACATTTGGGAAATCTGATGTCTCATGTCTGTCTAAACACTTCAGAAGAATGTGTCTGAATGTTCTCTCAAAGTAAGGTCAGATTTGGTTGACAGATATTTAATACATTTGATCTTAATGTGACCCTCAGGAAATAACAAAATTTTATTTCAAAATAAATGCTTTATTCAGAAGAATTGAAAATAGAGCCTTTCCCATTGCTTCTGTTGAGTGATGTGTTCCTTCCCACCAGGGTCTCAACTTCAGCATCCCACCTGGTGTAACTGGTACTTTCCCTTGATGGTAAGGGAGAAGGCAGCATGGTCTGAGTCTGCTTCTTCCTTGGGATGTGCAGGGCTAAAATAACTCCCCTATTCCCTGTATAGACTCAACATATTTTTGTCCCTAAAACACCAGAAAAAGGCACTGTCAGCCTTGACTTCCAGCTTTCATCATGTCCCTTGACTCCTAAGCCTGGTTTCAGAAAGGAGTCTACTTTGTCTTAGCTCATAAAAAGTCCAAAACAACAAGAAGGGGAAAAATAATAAAGCCCAAACAAAACCCCTTGTGTGCTCAGGCCCAGACATCCCTTCTTGAGTTGTAATTTGTGGCTGTCTGATCAGTTCAGAGTCGTAGCACTGATTTCCTCACTCCTCCTGAACTCCTGCCATCCCTCCCCAGGCCCGGAGAGGGGCTGCTCTCGGAAACGCTGCTCCTTTCTTGAAAGCTGGAGGGGGGGGATCAATCCCCGTCAACCTGACAAACCTGCATGACATTCAGACACGGCAAAACCAAAGGCAGTGCCTAAATACAGCTTTTCTTTCCTCTGTTCATGGTTCTCGTGCCCATCTGTTGGCTGTAAAATCTGTGCTGCACCAGCAGGTGTGTGTTTGTGTGTGTGTTTGGATCCAGCTGCGCTCCTTTTGCAAGGTGGCAACTAGTCACATCTGGCTCCCCTTGATTACACTGCTGAGAAATCACCTCGTTCTCGTTTTGAAGGAGCAAAGATGGAAGAAGGTCCTTTTATTCGTAGTAATCAATTCTAGTTGGAGGGTCCTTTAAACTGGCAAACAAAAGAATAGCAAGATCCAGTAAGCTGGAGCTAACAAAGGTCAAAGTAGAAATAAGTCTTGAAGCTTTTGTACAGAGCATAAGTAATCATCACAACATCTTTTTCAGAAGTATTGTAGATTCTCTATCACTTAAAGCCTTTAAATAATGACTGAATAGTTCTCATAGTTGGATTCAAGACAATCAACAAGTTACTGGGCAAAGTATAAAAATCGTTGTAAGTATCTCATAACAAATCACAGCACAGGTTACCCCTATCTCAGCTTTTATTAAATATCACTGCCTGCCTGTGGGATCCCACTATTAATGAGTCAAACTTGGTGTTTCACTTGGCACCCAAGGGCTGATGTTCCCATCTGTGAGGAGGCTCAGAATTTTCTGGTCCCAGTGCAGGAGCACACAGACCACGTGTGACAAATCCTCTGCAGGCTCTGATCTGGGTCTGTCTGACATTTTCACTTTACCCTCCACGAGGCAAAACCTTTCTCCCCAGCACCCTTTTCCCAGGTCTGAACTGCATCCCAGGAGTCAGCATTGCTCCCTAACCACACACTGCAGCAGAGCAAAGAGCTGCTCATTCCCACAGTGGAATGTGTCCATCAAACTAGAAGATGGAGCTGATGTGGTGGTAATTTATGGATGTCTCCATGGCTTGGGCTGAAGCACCCCCGCAATTTCTGCATTTGGCTGAGCATTTCTGTAGGGAAAGTTGCTTTAAGCTGAAGTTCAAAGTTCCAGGGTGCTGGTCCAGACCTGATCTTCTGTGTAGGCAGTCTTGAGTCCATCTTAGCTCCATGGAGGTCACCCAAGCCCCTGAGCTATCGGTTATCTATTAAAGAGACACATCTGGGGCCTCAAGGGGGCTGATGGAGACGCTGGACCAAGTGGCCTAAACAGAAACAAAACCCTTGGATTCTGGCCTTGCTGCAGCCCAAGCAGAGCGTGGGGTGGCCCAGCTTTTGAGACTGAAGGACAAAGAGGCAAAACGGGGATGGGAGTGGGGTGGACAAACGTGTTGCTGTTTGTAATTCGGGCTCAGCCACTGACTGGGCATGTAACTTGGGTCAGATGCCGTGTTGAGCTCCCTCTGGAGAACCACAGGTTTGGGCTTTTTTCTTTCCCTTGCTCCTTGGAAAAAAAAATAAATTAAAAAACTTAATGCTGGAACATCCTCACTGGAAAACAAGACGCAGCGTCTTAAAGCTGAGTTTTCTCTGGTAAATAAATTTCAAGATCAAATTAAACCAAACAAAGCTGCTAACTAACCCAGCCCTGCTGCTGGGGTGTTTTGTTGGGTTTTCAAACGTCTGTATGATGATTCTGTTCTTTCCCTGTTCTCCCAGTGCCATGTCGAAACGTTACATGACTTGAAAGCCCGAAAGTCATGGAAGGGGGTAGGGGGAGGAGGAAAATACAAGGCAAGTTGTACAGACGGCTATCAGGGGGGGTGAGGATTTATTTTTCTTCATAAGCTCCAGTAACCACATGAAAGCTCTTTAAAAAATAACAAAACCGTGTTCTCCATAGCAGTTCTAGTAGTGCAGGTAGTAAAGGCTGGTATTAATTACCTGATTGAGCTTATTGCTGCAGGTGGAAGCTAGTCAGAAGCTAAAGTGCCTGGGTGGCCAGTAGCACTGGTTTCCATAAAGCTAATGGGACACCCTGTCAACCCCAGCCTCTTCCCCGGAGCCCTGGGAGGAGACACAGAGCAGGTTTCTGGAAGCTATTGAGCTGAGAAATCTCCCAGAGGAGCCTGGTCTGGCTTTCTGGAGCCACCTGGATCCAAATATGTGCAGACGTGTGTGTCTGTCTGTAAACCAAACCTGCTGGAAGAAGAAACACTTGTGTGACACAAACAACCGCCTTTCAGAAGGCGGCACGGTGGGTGCTCCAATTATCAGTGCCACGACGATCGCTGTTGCTCATGAGTTCATTACAAACGACAGACAGACATCTGCAGGGGTCTTAAAATAATGACTCCTTTTATCCAGTGATTGGCAGAGGTGGGGTGACAAGGATTTTCTGCTTAGCATAAACTGACTTTTTCTTCTGTTTTTTGGATACCAACAGAAAACATAATGCGGGTGCTCGAGAACGATGGCTGGGTGGAAGGTGACAGGGCTGCAGCCATCCTCTGCTTCACTCACCCCACGTCAGCGTGGTCTTCCCAAAGCGCTCACCCTCAGGCTCCAGCAGCAGGTAAGCCTTCTGGTCTCCACGTCTCCAGAAAGCTACTGGTGCTTTCCCAGGACACATTGTCCCCACAGCACCACTCTGTGCGCCGCCTGGGCTTACCCAAGTGCCTCCTGCTGAGCTGTTTTGGGCTCTGTGGTCGGGTCCTTCAGCATCCCTGCAGGTGTCTGAAGGCCAAGGCATCGCTCAAACCATGAAATGATGGCAGAAGTACCCTTTGTGTTTGTCCTCTCTTCCCTCAGACATAAAGCTCTGCCGTTTCCTGGAGGCAAAGTGACTTTGCATCAGTTTCAGTCTCTTTAGTTTCTCTGACTTGAGAAACAGCCTGAAACTCCCAAAGGAAAAAACAATTTCAGGGCTGCTCCCGTCCAAATCAATCACTGGGACGTCCCTACAGGAAAGACTTGGGCCAGTCAGGTTTCTCATGAGTCTTCTGAGATTCCCAAGGTTTTAGACTGATTTATTTTCATAAGCTCGGCCCAGCAATAGAAAATAAGAAGAGGTTATTAGCTATTTTATAATTATTCTCTGAACTTTTACAGTACTTTTCAGTGAGGGACTTCAAAGCCATTTGCAAACTTTCGTGAACTAAGACTCAGCATAAAGAAGTACCATCTTATTTTTCAGGTCAGAAAAGTAAAGTGTTTTCCCAAAATATATGAGGAACTGAGCTGGAATTAGACCCCAGACCCCCAGCTCACAATCCCTTGCTTTAACTGCCAGCTCAGCCTTTGCTCATTCTGGCATGGGAAAAGCAATTGGGAATAAGAAGCTATTACTGGGGCAGGAAGTCTACAGGGGATAGAGTTACAGTTTTTACAATAATGTATTATTTAGGACTGGGTTGCGATTTGAGATGGACTCGAGCTGCAAATTCAGAGGCACTGCTAGGATTGAATGCTGAAAAGCCCAGAGCAGTGAAACATTTGAGTGTGAGGTTTGGGGTCTATTTCTGTGGATTTCCAGAGATGCCCATGGCTGAGGTCTACAGCACATCTTGTGCAGCATTATCTCTTGCTCTCAGTGCTTTACTTTGCCATGCAGAAGAGACAGAAAGGTTGCCAGTGCCATGTCGTTATGATGCTTCCCTTCTTATTGACCAACTCCAGTGAAATTATTTATGGAAATAATAAAAGGGGCAACATTTTCCCATTAAAATGTTTTTCTTTTCTGCTTCCTATTGCATAGCTGTGTGTTTGGAATGTGTGTCATTAAAAAAAGGATGCTGATTTGTTTTACTTGGTCTTTCATTTGAGGATTGCTGGCTATTTTCAAACTGAACTTAAGCAGAAGGCCACAAGAGTTTAAATCCTGATTAAAAGGATGCAGGAGAACATGAAATGCTGCTCTCCAGAAGCTATCAGACTCCCTGTTAATCTGCACTGACACCTTTTGAGCATCAGGGTTAAGAGACAATAAAGAACATGGGGCAAATGGGATCAAGACAAAAAAGTGAATTAGTGAATTAATGAAGAAAGATCTTGAGAAAAATGTCTTTGATACCTAAAAATAACCAATAGTGTGTATTAGTCTAAAAGCATATTTTCAATGCTGGGATAAGTGCACACAGCAGGGAAGAAAATACAAGAGAGAGGCTGTAGTGGAGCGTGTAGAGGGTGAATTTAACTGACAATAGATCACTAGCGTCTGTGGTATCGCCTTTAGAGGGTTAAAAGGGTAAACATCTTTGTATTTAATGGAAGATGCTCCTAGAATTCTCAAAAGCAAAAGATGGGGAGAAAATCTGCTGCCTGGGAACTTGAAAGGGATGCGTTTTCGAGCCCAGAGCCTGGAAAGCTGCAAATCTATTCAATGGGGAGTCCCAACAGATCCATTTCTCCTCTTCAGCACCGCAGGGAGCAGCCTCTGTCCCGGGGGATTTGCCATCGCTGAGCCCCTTCCCAGGCACTCGACTCGCCCTGCGCTGGGGCTGCATGTCCTGCCCCACCTCTGGGTCGCTCCGGGATTAATTCCTCTGCAGCTGAGGTTGAGAGGAAGAGTTTTCAGGGGTTTTCAACCTGATTTGTAAACAAACACTCTTCTTGATCAGTGGATGAGGAGGAACCTCCACCAAGAAATGCTGCTTTGCCAACAGCATGTCAGGGGTGGCACTGCCAGCTGGTTCAGCAGTGAAATATTTCATACCCTTTTGCTACAAATTGCTCTCAGGTATTAATCAGGCTGGAGTTTGCCAGGCTGGGACCAGACCGAATTATTATAAATCAGAAAACTGCTGTAAGTTGCTAATCATTGCCTTTCCTAGAATTTTACCACACAGTATCTGAAACAAAAAGTCACTCTTTTTTCATAGGGGAGGCACAGACTGTAGGTAACCTGCCCTCTCTAAAAACCAACAAATGATGTTCTCGGAGAACAAAGATCTAAGGACGCTTATAGAAAGGAATAACATAAACAAAGCTGCACCATACATTAATATCAGCAAAACTGCTTGAGGCAATCCAATTGCATTTTTTTATTAGTGTTGTGTTGTGATGCTAAACAGAAAATGACAGCTGTGAATAAGATAAAGGTCTTCATTGTGCATGAAAAATTTAAACTGTTACTTTAAGGAAAGATTTTTTTTTTTTAAACACCATAAAACATTTATGATAACATTTTACAAAATTAGGAAGGGGAAAATTGGCTTGAAGTCTTCTAAATCCATTAAATTTGCATGCTGTTGTTCAAAGCAATGGTTAAAAAAGGCAAGAAAAGGAAAAGGTCTAGAAGGCATGAATATATATATTTTGAATATGTTTTTGACAGCTTTATCTGAGAATCAGGAACCTGGTACTTGAACTAGTTTGGGGCTTAAAAAAGTTTTATTGGTGGATTAGGCTGAGAATTTCTGAACAATTAATTGCTGAGGTGGAGCATGAATTTCCCATGTTACACTGGGGAGAAGAGGTTCATTCCCAGTGGACACTGGATAAAACCCAGCCCAGGGACAAGGTTGCTCTGTGGAACCAGTTGCTAAAAGTTCAGGAAAAAGCTCTGTGTCCCATCAGAAAGGGCGAGTCTCTCAGTCCAGGGGTGCAGTACCTGGGCAGTAAGTTTTTCCTGTCTGTAAAACAGCCGGAGTGAGAGCTTTGCTGGAGAGAGAGGGGAGGAGGTGGTGACCCTGCCAGCTCTGAGGGCAGCAGGTCCCCACTGCGTCCTGGAGATGCACAAATTGGTGGACCCAATAACTGTTTCCTGGCAGCTGCGTGTAATGGGCTTTGGGGGTGCGTCTGGCTAAGGGGGGTTCCTCCCAGGGCAGGATAAAGTGCTGTAAAGCCACAGCACCAAGGGGCACAGGGCACTGCCCTGGCCAAGCTGTGCTGGGGGTAGCGTTAGGTGAAACCACAGCATGGTTTTGTTGGAAAAATTGGGAATAACTGCCCAGAAGAGTGGAGCAAGGGAAAACCATATGTTCCCTGAATAGGCACAGTGCGTATCACACCTCCCACCGAGCCAGGGGGGGCAAGTCTCCATCACCCCCACCTGCCCGGGGAACCCAGGTGTGCCAGCCCCGTCCTCCTCCCCGGCTGCCGGGAGAAGCCTTCCCTGCCGATCCGAAGGGGATCAACTCCCGCGCCGCTCACCCGGCAGGAAAAGCGATTTGTTCCTTTTTAAGGAAAAATTAATTGTGGCACAGGAGTAAGTGCGAGGACTTCAAACGAACCGGTGACTCTGACTGGAAAAGTTGGCACTTGGAAAACAAACAGGAGCAGCAGCAACATCAGCGCGTGTCAGGCTGCACCGGGAGCGGCTGCTGAAGCCCTGATGCCACACGCTCTGGTCGCCGGAGCGGCGGGAAACCCGCTCGCTGCATTTTGCTGGTTAGCAATTACATTTCTCATATTTTATTTATTTCCTCAAAAGAAACAAGTAATTATTACACGATCCTTTCCCCATACCACTTTGGAAGATTTATCAATTATAATCTAGGAGAACGGCCCCACGTTAGACTTCAAATGCATCTCATTAAAGATATTTTTTAGGAAGAGTGGTGGAAAAACAAAGAACTGCTGTGCTGTTGTCTTTTACTTCCCTTTAATGTCGGGTTCAGAAGTAATGATGTTGGGAACAATCATTCTTCAAACCTCTGTTTCCTTGTGTTTACTCATTAAACACGAGAACCAGGTGCTCTCACGGGGAAATGCTCATTCTAACATTGGCTCTAGAAATCAAAAGTCTCTTCACTTTCACTAACAAGCCCAGCTTCGCAGGGAAGGGACTGGGAAAAAAGCAAGCAGGACCTGCTTTAAAAATGAAATATTAGTACCCAGCCCTGTAATATCAGCTCATAGAAATTGTCCTAATTTTAGAGAGATGTTGGTGGGAGGCGTTTGATTAGAGTATTCATGCTGCCTGATGTTCAGTCTTGGCGTTCAGAGCTCCATGTGCTGCTCCTGGTGGGACAGGGTCTCCTCTCGGAACATCTCAGATCAGCAGAGGAAGGCTCCTGCTCTCACCCTCCTCCGGAGGAACCCGTCTGTCTCCCCCGATGGGGGTAACCAGCTCCCTCGCTCAGGCAGAGTGTGTATTGCCCGTGATTTCTCAGGAGCAGTTCAGCGACCCGAGCGTAGGCATCTCATGCCACTTTGGTCTCCTCAGGAGATCTGTGCAGGCTGGCGGGTACAGGAGGCTTGTGCCTTCTAATGGAGTGTGTGGAGGTCACTGAGGTGCCCCAGGGCACCTAAAACCTGCAGGTACACACCTATGTTTAAGCCCAGCTCCACCCCACATGTGATGTGCTGCCCAGATGTGATGGGGTCACATCAGGGCTTGAAAGATGGAGGAACTCTTGCCGCTGGGGGAAGTTCATCCAGTTTTCTTGAAATTTCTGTAGGCAGAAATTAGAAGCCTGCAGTACAGGTCCAAGCTGTGAAGCTGCCTTGCCTCTGAAGGTTTCTCTCTTGTCTGTGCCCAGAATATTTCCAATTTGGTACAATATTTGCTATGAATCACCTTTGCCTCCCACAACAATGAGGGAACAGGAAAAGTCAAGATGAGGATCTCGAGCTGATTTTATTCCACTAGTTTTTGATATGGGGCATAGCTGGTTTCAACAACCATAGGGAAACAGAGCTTCTCTCTTGCAAGGCTATCACCACCAAGGCTGGGAGGGAGGAAAATGCTCTTTGGATGGATGCGAGAAGGTGGAACAAAGGCACAGGAGGCAAAGAGGGCTGCCGTGCAACGGCCTTTCTGTGTGGAAAAGCCCTTTGCTCTTTTGGTGGAATGCTGAAAAATTTCGTATTCCCAAAAACTGATTGCAATTTTCATCAAAAAATAAATTCTTCTTTTGTGGTGGAATGGAAAACTCCCATCTCTGTGGGAAACGGGAAGATTTCAACCTTTCCTAATTTTAGCACCACTTTGGTGAAGCTCAGGCTTTTATTTGTGCTGATTTAAACTGGTGCCACCTCCCCGCCCCAGGCTATGACAAGAGAGGCAAAAGTAGTGTGTGCCCAGGGCACCAGTGAGTCCATCCAGGCACCGACCTCTATTAAAACCCCCCAAAAACGACAGCAGAGGCCTAACAGGGGTTTGCTGTGGAGCCTTGCTGGAGGCCTGCTCCCACTGCCGGCTGCAGCTCCGCTCGCCAGGGCCCCGCACCTTTGAGCGATCCCATTGATGTGAACCTGGAGATCTGTGTTAAAAGCTGTGAATGCTCTTCTCCTGCTTTCGCCCACCTTCCCAGAGCCAGTCGCTTAAACTTTTTACTTGTCCTGCAGGAAAGCCTGTTAGTGGGAAGATATCAAGGGGAATCTGTATAGATCTGATTGGCAAGCTGTGTTCTTAGTTCTTGGTGCTTTTTTGAGTCGTCGTCTTTTCCCCAGCAGTGCCTTTTAATTCTGGTTTTATAGCTGACCTTGTTACTGTTGTTAGTACAGTTTTTTCCTTTCCCTTTTTTTCGGCGTAGCACTTCTGTAAATGTTTTTGTTCTTTGTTCTAGTTCACTGTCCCTTTGAGGTTCCCTCTGATGTCTAGTCAGTGGCGTGTTTTTGATAAATTCTTCCCTAGCTGGTGCATCTTCTCTCCAGGTATCAAAAATCAGGGCAATGGTTATTGAAGGGACGCTCATTAGAGTGATATATGATTTCGCTGCTGCTGCCGCCACTGAGAAGTGGGTGCCTCCAAGTCAACAAATGGGCCAGCATTTAAACAAAGAAGCAAGAGACCTGCCCTCTCAGCCCCGCCGGGTGGAACCGCAGCCGAGCACCGGGCCTTTGTGCACGGGGCTTTGATGGCCACACGTGTGACGGGGGAAGCAGCGTGCCCCCCGCTGCCTGCCGTGTCCCAGCCCCCTGCCAAGGGGCAAGAGCGGGCTCCGCACGGACCCCTGCACCATGCTTGGAGCTTCAAAGTGGATAGTTGAAAAATGGGAAGCAGGGCAAAAACGATCTCTTTACTGCTCACGTCTTCCTCCATTAAGGGGGCTGCGAGACAGACACAGGACTGCTCAACAGGGCTAGAAAGTTCCTAAAGTCCTGCTGGCACAACATCCATCTTCTGGTGTTGGCCTCCGAGCTGCTCCATGGGAACCCAAGTTGGCTCTTGCCCCCTCAACAGGTATGGTGACCTGAACCACAACCTTGGCTTCGAGCTCAGCCCAACCAAAAAAGTCTATTCTGCAGCAGAACCCAAGTCACATGCGGCTCAAAGCCGTTTCCTTGTTTGTTAAGGGTTCAGGGTAAAGCTCTGCCTCCCTGGGAACCTCCTCTTCTATCCTCTTGTCTCCAGGAACTGAGAGATTACCCGCAGCACAAGGTATTTCTGAACTTGACATGAAATTTATGGCATCCTCTTGAAGTCCTCTACAGACAGAGAGCAGAGCAGGGAGGACCAGCAGCTCCAGGTTCTTGTACCAGCCAAATGGAGAACTGGGGAACCCCGGATCCTCATACAAGGGAAATCAGCAGTCCCACCTCTGTACTTTCCCAGCATAGACCTTTTGTCTTGGATTATTCAGTAACCTTTCTTGTGTTATGCATGGTAAATAGGCTTTCCTTGAGCCTCTCTTATGTTCGAGGTTTAACAACACAAAGGGCTTTGTTCTGGTTACGAGCATTGCAAAGAACATCTCTAAGGTTTGTTTACACCAAAGGGCAATGGCATAATAATCCTCTGCACATCGTGCAAGGGCTTGCAACAGGAAAGGCAATGTCTAATGACCTTCATTTCTTAAATGCATTCCAAACTCCTCCTCAGACACTAGAGCGTGAAGCTCTGCAATTCCACTGAAAAGTAACTAACAGAGGGAAAATGAGCCACTGAAAGGTCAAAGGCAGTGTCTGAGCTGGGAGACTTGGCTGCTTTGATTATGGCAGCACTGCCCTATATTCTAAGAACCTTTAAGAAATTAAAGAAACTCTGAGTTGGACAAATCAGAAGTTAAAAACAAGATTTAGTGGCCTTTGGCAATGCCTTCTGTACTTCTGAAATATTGCAAGATGCTGTTTTCCTGGACCAGGCAGGCCCCTCTGGCAGCACTGACCATCCAGCAGAAATTCTGCTCGAGTCCTCTGCGACAGATTCCCAGGACCATCAGCAAAGCAACTCAATTCAATTCAGTAAATTCAGCCTTAAATTCTCTTCATGGTTTCACTTCAGGAATCAAACCAGCTGCCAAATGCAAACACTGGAAGTAGATCCCTTAATTTAACATTAACTTTTGCTTGTTGCAACTTGATAGACATATTCCAAATGCACCACTACTTTGTTCTAACTCTAATTCATTCACCCACACCTGCCTCAACTGCTGGTGACTTTCTCAGCTGGATGCACATGTGCACGTCTTCATGTTGAGCTGTGTCAGCAAACACTGCACCTTGTTGCTTTAAAAAGATTGCAAAATGCTTGTTTGGTGCCAGCGAGCAAGCTTCATGCAGCCAAAAATGAAATGCAAATAGGAGGTTTGGCCCATTGCTGGTGAGACTCTTCAAAGCAGGACTCCCCTTCCTGTGATGTGAAGACTTTGAGATGGAATCCCCCCAAGCAAGAACAGCTCTCAGAAGGGATGCCAGCACCTGGTAAAATCAAAGCTTTGAAGATGGGCCTCCCCATTGATAGAAGTCTTTGCATAAGTATCCTCCTATCTTCTCTGATGCCTTTCCAGTGTCAGCAAACTGGAAGCTACAAAATGAGGAGAGGGGTGGGATCCCTCTGATGCACCCTCACTGGAACAGCAGGTCTGGGGTTTGCTGGAGGCCCCCACCCAACCGTGACGATGGATGGGATTGACCTTTTTCTCTCTGACGAAGGGGTCTGGCAGGTGAATTCCAGCCAATCTTGCTGGGGTGGTTGGAGATGTTATCGCGCCCCCACTTCCCCTCCTGCCTCTCCCACCCCCGGCCCATCGCTCCCTCGCGCAACCGGCACCGGGAGCACTCGAGGGGAAGCCCAGTGGCTTCCCTGAGACGGGCGAGGAAGGGAAGGGAGGTTTCTACCAGCCTCTGCAGGGCTCAGCCTTTGATTCCCCGAGCCATAGGAGCAGAAACCTCCCGCAGGGGCAGGGCAGGGAGATAATGGCAGCAACAGCCCAGAAACCTTTTGCAGCTCTCACCTGCTGGAGCCCTAACGCCCAAAATGCTCCTTTTTGGAGCTCCCTGAGGGAGATGATGGTGTGGCAAATGAGGGTGAATGCTATGGCTCATCTTCATAGTGTCATTGTATTATGTCCCTCCAATGGAAGCACGATGCTTTTAGCCACCTCCTCCCCTGCCTTTCCCAAAAAGAGAATCAGTCACTTCATCTTCTTCCCAGAACCAGCTACTTCTCCTCTTCCTCGGCCGTTCTTCACCAAAGCCAAGCTTTCCCTTTTCCAGGCAGGGTGTCAGATGGCTCACAAATGATTTTATTGTTATTTGATTGGGCACCTTTTTACTTTAATGTATGACCTGCTGAATTACAAGGAGAAATTATTTTCTGGTCTAAATTCTCTCTTTCTTATAGCAAAGTCTTAAAGTTCTCATTTTCCCTCAATCTGGAAAGATTCCCACTAACAAGGCATGTGAAACAGGAAGGAGTGAGTCTTCATCTCACTTTTCATCCTTTCCTCTAATCAAGTGCCACTCCTTGGCACCCTGCAATACCTGTCTCAGAGCCTGTTTTGGGGGGAGGAGTGTCCTCTGGCCAGGAAGGAAGGGGGTGGAAATGAAAAAACCCCTCAGGCTCTCCCCAGGAAGAGGAACTGTGAATGCAGTGGCTGGGGCACACGGGCCAGGAGAAAGGTGTTGGCTGATGAAATGTCCATGGAAGTAATTTGGTATGTGGGTAAAGAGCAGAAGGAGTCTGTGCCTCACCTCTTGGCTGTGTTCTTCAGGACACCAAGGTAGTCTGTGTTCCTGGGAGCAGAGCTGGTAGGAGAGATGTTGCTCCTCTGTTTTCCAAGTCCTAGAAGATCTAGCCCTCCTAGCTTTGGGGTACTTTGGGAGAGAAAGGGATGCCTGCGTTGAAATGCCCAGGGAAGTTCTCCTGTGTGAGAAGGGGTCTCTCTTGGGGTCTCTCCATGGAGCGCAGCTGCTCTCCGGTCTTCGCAGAGGGAAGCTCGGCCCTGTGCTTTCTCCAACTGGGTTATTTTGATCATTTCAAAATGTTTCATTTCTGAACAAGAAATTCACTGCTTATGATGTCCACCAGACCCCAAACTGGAATTCTCCATTAAACGTGAAACTGGAAGCATGTTAAAACTGCATATTATGGTCTTAATGAATTATCTGTTTTAAAAGGGGAAAACAGTGAAGAATTGCTGGCATAAGTGTGGAATATGATTTTTCAAAGGAATTACCCCAGTTGAGGCCTGGGATAAAAGTATTTTCAATAATAGCATTAGACCAAGAAGCAGCACAGCAAGAAATGCCAACTGTAGTCTCTAAATGCTTAAGCAACTTGAAATCTGCAGATGAAAAGACACTACATACTAACTATTTACTCTTATTAATGCTGAATTGTACAGAAGTACATTTATATTTTATACCTCTTTGAACTGGGAAATACGTCTAAGTCCCACAAGAGGATAAAGTATTATTGCACTGAGGATGGGAGAGATGCTGTTCAAAAGACAATCTAAGGTACAGCTCTGAAAGTGACTTTGACAGTAGGTCTGGACACTCTTCTTCACTTTCACTAGTGCCCAGAATTGGTGGATCCCATCGGCACGTTGCAAACAAAGGTGATGGAGGTAAAGGTAGTCCTGGCAGACCTTAAGCAAATTGCTGAGGTATTGGAAGGCAGAGTTCTGCTTAAAAATCAAAGGGCTGATAAATGTCTTTGAGTGCTTTCCAGCTTTGTTGAGGGTCTCCACCGTTGTGACCTGCTGGCCCTCGTCCATCCGCAGCCTCAGCCTCTGTACAGTGCTTCCACCGTGGCGTGTCTCCTCCAAACTGGAGAGTGGAAAGTGCTTGCTCTTGCTGAACGTTCCCGTTTGAACCCAACCCGTCATCTCCTGAGATGCATTTCTCTGTTGGAAGGTTATTAAGAGTGACAAGCCTCTAGTAACATAATCTATCATTTGAATAAAGGAGCTGCTGTGTTCTGCAGGTGACTCCTTTGTGGTCAGGCTCAGAGGAGCAGCGTAAGGAATGATCACGTGTGCCTTTAAACTTCATCATGGTACACAAAGGAGAGAAAGGATAAATAAAAGCCAAACAGTGTTCACTTGCACCATCAAGTTAACGAGCTCTATCACATCAGCTGAGTGGCTGGGAAAGGAGACTGCACTTTCGGAAACGAGACAGCGCCTGAGTCATTTCCATTTGCTCGGATACATCATCGCATTCGGTCACTAGCACAACATAATGTAGCACATACCCAACCACTTGCCTAACGAGGCCAGAAATATTTCCTTGGCATCACCCAGCCTTGGGATGATCCAAAGGCCGCCTGTCCCCTGCCTTGGCTGGGTCTCTGGCAAAGAAGCCGAGGGGTTTCCCTTTGGGCTCAACCCACGTCCTCTCCTCCAGCCCATGCTCCTGCGGGCTCCTTTTGGCCAGCTTAGAGCTTAGATTTATTCACCACCGACCCACCGCGTCAAACGTGCTCCGGCCGAGGCGTGGGGCTGGTGCCTCCTTCAGCCGGGGCGGGGGGCAGTGATTCCTGACCAGCAAATATGGGCTGGAAGCCTCCATTGTGCCAGCCCACCGTGGGGAGGGGAAGAGGAGCAGATAATGAGCTACTGCATGATCAACCGCAAGAAGAAGGTATAAAAGATATAGACCATTAGAGAAGAACAAGGCTTTAAATGCCATCTGAGATTTTAGCTGAAAAGGCCTTTATTAGGTTAAAAAAAAAAAATCTACATTTAACAATATAGAGTACCCAGTCCTGTAGATTTCTACCGCAAACTCCTCTGAAGTAAACTACAAAGGATTGTGATGTTTCTTCTTTCAGACTTTTTTTTTTATATGAACTTTTTTTTAAGGCACCGTATCCCAGTGAACTATCCTCCATTTCTTTTTCTTGCTGAAGCTGCAGATGTACATTATGCTAGTGTGAAAAAAAGCTAATTAAACTGCATAGACTCTGCAGGAGGCAGGGAAGGCCTGCAGTGCACGGGGGATGATTGATTTGGACTGTCACACAGCTCTGCTGGGTGTCATAACTTAGTGACAAATAAAGGATTACAGTGTCCCAGAGTAACTCTCTCCCTTTTATTGTTCACCAGACATCAAAGCACAAAAGCATATTAGCATTTTTAATAAGTAGTTAGGTCAGTCGTGGCTTACAGTTTGGAATTACTTTATGTAGAACTAAAAAATGAAAGAAAACCCAAACTTATTGGTAGATTAAAAAATATAATACCCACAAGGCAGGAGCGATTCTCCCATTGCTTTCGATCGAGAGTGCATTATTTGTCTAAAACATGCAGGGAATGAGAGTTCCCAGCCTATTGTCTGAAAGCTAGATTTCTAGCTATAAAAATAATATTATGAAGTTGAAAACATTTTATCAAAAAAAGCAATTATTGAACTTCCAGTGTTACAGGCCTGCGTGGTGTATTATATGTTCGTTTTTCATGGGGAGCTTATTGTTTTCTGCTTACAATTAGCAGTATAAAATGATTTTTTTAATCACCTTATCTCTAATGAACATGTATCCCTGGAAATAAAATTGTGAGTATCTTGTATTTTTAAGAAAGCATAATTTGAGGGTGTTTACTTTAAACAAACAGAACTTAGATACGAAAATGTGAACCAGAATGGAATAATGAAGCCTGTGTTCTTATTGGGGTACAATTAGCTCAGCATAATTGCTAGTATTTTCCTTTGAAGTGGGCAGAGTCCCTTTTTGGTGGGACTGGCCTGCTCTGCAGAGGCAGGACCGGGGTAACGGTCTGGGTGCAGGACGCCAGGACGGTCCTCGGGCACCGGGTTGTGTCTGTGTGTTCACACTCACACCCTCAGCAAACCCCCGAGGGCACCCGGAAAACGTCCCCTCCTGAATGGAGATGACCCAGGTGATGGCAGCACCATGACTCCCGGCCATCGGAGGTCTGTTACCGCATCGCTGGTGGAGAGCCTGCCCCCAGGATTGCATACTTTAAGATGTTTTATAAATACCATACCGGGTTTGAGCTGAATCTTTATGTACGAGGATGTTGGCTGGAAACAAGGTTCTTACGGCAGAGTTGATCACAACCAGAGATGGAGGGAGAGGTGAGGCTGGATGGCCCCAACACTGACACCGTCACCACCCAACCTTCGCCCACCGGCGGCCAGTGTCAGCAAGCTTGCGATGCGGGCAGCACCAGACCAGGACCCCCCAGCTTCCCTGCAAAAATCTGCAATAAAGATGCAAACTCCGCTCTCCTCAGCTCCCCTCTCAGTGGCATAAACCTCACTGAAACGTTACCCGCTCATGAGATGCAGTCACAAAAATCAGTTTATTCACCCCAAAGCACATGCACATCGTTTTTGATCCCTGTTATGGGTTGCTATCCTAACACTGTCATTAACGTCCTGCTATTATCTTTTATGCTGGTGTTTGGGAAATTAACCCTTTACTAGCTGCCCTCTTTTATCTTGATGCTTACCTGCATCCCATGCTGCTCCTGGGTATTTCATTGCAAGCGTGGTCCAAGGGAGGTTTTGGTGGCTGGAGCCACCTTTTCTGAACCTGCCTTGCGAGATAGACAAGGAACTCAAAAGTTTCTTCTGCAGTTTGCGTGAAAATGCTACGTTTCCATGGACACTTAACTGAGCCCATCTCATCAGGCCAGCACGGTCACCAGCACGAGCTGATGGTACCACCAGACTCCAACAATGGGGCAACAGCGACCTTCTGTGTGGACAGAAGCTTGTCCTTGGGGAATCTTCCATTAATCCCAATTATCTCCTTAGATATAAGTTGCTAATTTTCTCTCCCCTTCCTTGCTTTTTTGGAGCTGCACAGACCGTCTGCCCCAGCAGGACCCACAGACTTCCCTCTGTCAAGGACAGCAGCTGCCAGAGTGGAAATGCTGCATTAGGAAAGAATAATGTGTACTTTTATGCTGTCTCTTTATATAGTTTAGGAGCTGAAAATGAGGAAGAGAGCCAAGATCTCCGTGGAGCTCCAGCAATATGCTATGGACCATCAATGGTTCAAGACCACATTTGATGGTGAACTGCTGGAATGGGCCATAACAGCTGTAAAGCAGATATAGTTTTCATATTATCCCTGGAGAGATGTTTCCTCCTTTTTTATAATAATCCTTGTAATACTTTTTAAAATGAAAACTTCATTTTCTCAGTATGAAATTACCTTTTTTTAAAAAATCAAAGAGCTCACTATGAGAAAGAAAACCTGGCACTCGGATACCTGTGTGATAGACACCTTATAAATACCTGTGATAAATAAGAAAAATTGACATGAAAGTAATCTTTAGAGTCTGTCTTTCATTTTCAAAGACAAAAAAAAATGTTTCTCGGTTAAAGTTGAAATAATATTATTAACCCATCATCTTGTGCCTACTCAAAAGGCACTTAAGATACAGTGGAGATGTCCAAAGAGTACAGAACTGTGTTTACTGTTCCGTAGGTGCCAAAACGCTGAGACATGGTGAAGGAATTTTTGATGATGGAATTTCCGCCTAAATTCAATTTCCTTTCTTTACTTCAAATAAAATCTTCCATTTAATTTTAATGTAGTTCTTTTTAGCAAATCCAAACTTACCAGACTTCGGGGCATTTAAACCTACATCCAGAACTGGATTTTGCAGTGTGAATCTACCATGTTTGTGTGAGTTTGCCCCAATGCCTTTTGATTATTGCTTGTTCTCGGGGCTGCGAGGGCAGGATGGAAGAGTCTGTCTTCATATTACAGATGAGCTGGAAATCTCAACAGGACATGGGATCTGAATGTAGGAGGTTCTTAACCTTGGAAGGAATTAGTCCCTTCTGTAGTCACTGCAAAAGACTATTTGCATGATGATTGTTGCAAAATCTGATTGTCAGGATCTTATTTTTTGCAGTGATTTCCTCCTTTCCCCAAAACAGAGCCAACAGTGGGAACTGATTTTATTTTCTGTCAGGTGCATCGACACAGTTATTCATACCTGCTCTGCACTTCCCAGTTATTTCTCCAGAGCTTTCTGGGATCTGTGAGTCTTTTTCTATTTGTGAATCCTCTACGCTCACTCGCCTTTGTAATTTGGGAGGCTCCTGCATATTTGAAAACGATGGCTTCATTTGTTTTTCCAAGTTCTTACTGAATCACTTGTTGGTGTGCAAGTGACATTCCAAGCACCAGATTAATGAAAGCGCCTTTCTTCTTTGTACAAGTTCTATTACGTCAGAAATTTCTCCACACGCACACCAGTTCCAGTTATCTGATTGATACACTTAGACATCACGCATGAAATATGCCTTTATTCATGTATTTGTGTCTATAAACTGAAAAGGACCCTTTATTCTGGAGGAAGAGTCCTGCAGCTCGGAGCTGAACTGTACGGCTCCATCAACAGTTGGGCTGGCTGCTCGCCAAACACCAGCCTTATCTCTTCCAGCAAAATCGGTGGAAGGAACCACAAGAGTGAATTTGGAAAGATCTGTTTGGGAAAAAAACCCACAAGCTCATGATTGTCACTCCAAATCCATGGCTGGCAGATGCTGCTGGTGCATGTTGCCCGTCGGCCCCGCTCCTGGAGGTGGGGGCTCCTCTCGATGCCCCCCAGGGAAGCAAAGGGCAGAGTTTATCTGACCCTAAAAATCATGACCTGAGTGCGTTGCTCTTAGGGCTACACGCTCCATGTGCTGCACGGCGTGGAGCGGAGCCGCCCGGGGGAGGGCTGGGAGAAGGCTGCTGTGGGACCAGCCCTACTCGGCCATGATGCATAACCACATCCCAAACCAGCTGGGGTTTGTGCCCGTTGTTCCTGGAACTGCCTGGTGTGGAGATGAAGATGAGGATGACTATTTGCGGTGGGTATTTACCGCACGGGAGCCTCAGCCAGAGGAGGGCACCCTTGGGCTCTCCCCAAGCCCTTCTGGCCCACAAGGCAAGACCGAACAGGAGAAACTGGTGGAGAAGAGGTGGAGTGAAAATAACAGCCCTGTGGTTATCAATCTGAGCCTGAGAGGGGAACCATGGCCACCACCTGCAGATCTGCTGTGTGAGGTTATGTCAGCTGGACTGTGGGAAGAGCTGGGGACCAGCTCATTAACTGCCTGCAAACGAGTTCTCCACTGGCAGCCTGGGAGAGGGGTGCAGGTTACTGCTGCTGAGACAGGGGCAGAGGACAACCAAGGCCTCAGGATGCTGGTTTGTGGTCAGGTTTACACTCCTCAGGCTGCAGGTGTCCTCCCTCTGAGACCAGCTGGAGCCAGGAGCACCAAGCCATACTGGTCTGAGGGGAAAATGTGACCTCTGGGTGCTGTTTCCTTCTCTGTTTTATCCCAAGCACGGACATCTGGGAGAGTCTGGATAACAAGTTGAGGTGGGCTTTCTTTCCACACATGGGGGGGCAGGTGGATCTGGCTGTAGTTTTGACCAGGTAAAACACTGAGAAACAAGTTTTAGTTCTGCAGGAGCCAGCGATGTTCAAATCCTGACATGTCTCACCAAAGTCTGGGGTTTGTGTTTGACTGTCCCTGGAATCCATCATCTCAAACCCCATTTGACTTCCCCTTTGACAAATGCCCAAGCCATGGGGCTGCCCAGAGAGCCCGGTCACTAAGGGATTTCCATAATCCACCAGCCATTAACAACCTCACACCGAGTGGCACCGTGGCAGCCAGACCTTGCAGAGAAGCCAGGGCCAATAGCGGCTTAATTTCTCTCCTGTGCTGGGCCATGGCTAATGCCAAAGCAGTTTAGACTATTACTGCAAGAGCTGTAGGATTGAGTATTTCAGTTACGAGCTTCCTATTTACTTCATTGCTTTTAAGACCCTTGCTGATTTAAGCAGGTGCTGCTCTGGAAAGCAGCATTTGCAAAAAAAAAGATTTTTGAGAAATATTTGTGCATCCTGTGCAAAAGCAAAGCCTCTCAATGGCCAAGAGGAGAAGCAAAGCCCCAAAGTCATTTTAAACTAGAGTCTCCAAAACATGAGGGGGGGAAAGCAAAGTGATAGCAGGTCTGTGCAAGTGCCTAAGCATGGTCATGTAATATATATTACAGGGTGTGCAGGGGATACACAGATTTATGGGTATTGTGGGGAGCACAGAAGAGTTTTCATGCTTCTGCAGCAGCAGAGGACTTTTTTTTTACCTTCCTTTTTTCAGCTGAGAGACGAACAGGCTAAAATGAGTGAGACAGAATGGAAAAAAATAAGCGCACTTGGATCTAGACTAAATAGACTGGCAGGATAGAACTTTAATTTTACCCAGATTTGGTTTCACTTGGGAAAAAAACAACACTTTGTGTCTCAGAGCTCTCTGCATAACATACAAATGTGGCACTTCCCAGTGTCACTGCAGAACTGGTCAGCTTCGTCTGCTCCAATTACTGCTCCGTTGGAGACATCTCAGAGCAGCACCTGGCCCCTCTAAGCAGAAACCCTGACAGAGAGTTAAGGGTGAAGCTGGGCTTCTGAACTCCAAGTTTCCTTGCTCTGGTTGGCTTGCATCAGGCCTTAATTAAAATAGGAGTGTTTGGGAATTTAATTAAGAATATTGAATCAATTAATAGGACATTTAAATGATTGCACAAATTTAGCTGTGAACAGTTTGATACTTTGACTCCTGAGTTAATTCCTGATTTGATGAGGATTCTCAACCATCAAAAGGGCTCAGTAATTAGTGTTCATCTGTGGCATAAACTATCTGTTACTGAGTGCACCCCCTTCTCCTTTAGAAATGGATCTTTTCTGATGTTCTTTAGAGAAAAACAAGGGAATTCCCTGGAAAAAAAACCCAAAAAACAAACAAACAAGTTAAGGAAAAGTTATGGTAGGAATATAAACGTCAATATGAATTTTTTGTTGTTATTGATTTTGTTTCATAAAAATAGGAACGTGGTTGTGTCAGGGCAATGATGAGTCCAAGAAGAGCTCTGTCTCTGGCATGAAGTGGGGAGGGTGAAGCTCATGGGGAGGTGCTTGGTTGTGGGAAAGAGAACTGGGAAAAGTGCTGGGGCCAGCTGGTAGGACTGGTGCTGCACTTTTGGGGTGGCTGGGGAAGGTTGTGGTGAGCTGCAGAGTGCAGGTGTCCAGGGCCACCCAGGGGCAGCACACAACCTGTTGTCCTCTCCGGGGCAGAGCAGAGGTGAGTCCGAGGGTAAGCACCAGGGACCAAAGGACCGCAGGGCTGCTGCGGAGCCTGGCAGGGAAGATTGTGTCTTGCGTCATGGAGCATCTCTGGTTCCCAGCAGCAAGAGGATAGGGAAGAGAAGAATAACCTTGTTTGTAAAATCCTGCTGTCCTTTTCCTCTGTGGCAGCCACTGGTCCAGTTGGGCGAGGAGCATTCACAGGGAGGGACGGTCAATTTCTGATTTGCATCACACACAGAATTGTGTGATGCGAGGGGGATGTCCAAAGGGGGCCTGACCTCCTCTAATAACAGAAACATTAAAATATTCTGCTGCAGGATCACAGTGACATCTGAAACTTACTTTCAGTCATTTTCTTCCCCCTCCTTTTCTCTCATCTCTTTGGGTCCTTTGGCCCATATGTTGCTAATTTTCTGTCTTTTCAAAGCACTCTGTTTCATTTAAAGTCAGAATACATTCTATTCATCACCATGAATACTAGGGAAAAAAGAGATCTCAAAGGTCAGTGTTCCCCTTAATATATAAAATAAATGAGCAAAGCACCGTGTTTTTTTCCTTTAACTTATTACTTTTCTTAATCTACTTTTTAAGTCTACTGTGTGAGATCACAGGAGGGACTTAAGCAGTCGCTCCTAGAAAGACTTCTTATATATTCTGCAAGAAAGAAGCCCCTCAAAAATACACATCTTTGTAGTCTGATCTGCTGAGCCAGGCTCCAACCCAGGCTAATTACTGGTCAGCAAGTTGGCATGCCACTACGGTGACATGCACAAGTACCCAAAGGACCTCCCTTGCCAGGAGCTCACTTTTGCTTGCTGGCCATCACACTTACCTAGGAAAAAAAATTCCTTTTTCTTTGCTAAGCTATTGCACCTACACCTGGAAATCTGTCCAAGGAATTTGGGACCTACCAAGTGAAGGTAAACTGAAGAAAAGCAGATTTAGATTGGATCTTAGGAA
>BJBW01003148.1:287354-355141 GCA_004320125.1 Scolopax mira
TGCCCAGGGAGGTGGTTGAGGCCCCTTCCCTGGAGACCTTCCAGGTGAGGCTGGACGAGGCCCTGGACAACCTGGTCTAGTTGGGGGTGTCCCTGCTGACTGCGGGGGGGTCACACTAGATGGCCTTTGGAGGTCCCTTCTGGCCCAGATGATTCTATTATTCTAATTCCCACTGGCAGTGGGATTTTTTAGGTAATAAATCAGTACATCACAATGTTGCCGAGATGCGAGTTAAACTGTTAAAATCACTAGTAACTGAGAGAAGGACCAAGGTGATCTGCCTGTTAAAATTCTGTTGTTGCAGAAGAAGATTCTGTTTGTAGAAGGTGATCACAGGATTAAATTTCTGGAAGGACTTGTAGCAGATTGCTGTGCAGCCTGCAAAGACTTAATTGTACCGGTAGCCCACTATTTTCTCGCTTCTCCACAATTAGCAGCGACAAAAGCTGGTCTCTCCCCAGCTGTGACAGTGGCAGCAGGGCTTGGGCCAGCCCACATCGTCCCTCACGGGCTGGAGTGACCCAGGGGAGACAGCCAAACCCAAAGCCAACTCACGAGCCAAATGAACTTTTCTATACAAAACCTCAGACCACATGAAAGTGCTTGGATTTGTGTTCTGTTATGAACTTGGAATTTGGGCCAAGTTAGTTAAAACGTTCATAGACTCATCAAACTCAGATCTTTGTAGTGAATCTGGGCCGGAGGATCAAGCTAACCCTAGTTTGGACTTCAAATCATCCAGGAGGCAAGCGTTGTCTGGAGCAGGATGAAGTGCTGGGTAGATGGTGGATGAATTTTCCCCATTCCCGAGCTGCGTTGCTGCTCCTTGGACTTGCTTGAGAACCCCAGTCACCCCAAACACCAGCCATGGGGACTGAAGAAGTGGTTGGGTTCCCCTGAAATTTTGCTGCTTGCCCAGAGCCAGGGCCACAGCTGAGGTTGCCTCCTCCCTGGGTTTTGATGGATGCCACGCATCAGACCTTCTGTGCACCGTCCACTGCAAGTTCACTTGGGCAGGGACCTGCTGTTTGTTCAGAACACTCGCATGGTGACTCGACTAATAAATAATCTCAGGAAAGTTCCCTTCAGTGCTACAAGATGCCTACTCTCATCTGGCAGTACTTCAGGGCTGGCACTTCATCAGCAGATGAACAAAGCCAAGTAATACAGTACAAGTAAAACTATTACAATCTGGGGTGTTTCCAAAACAAGATCCTGACCAGAAAAAAAAAAAAAAAAAAAAAAAAGAAAGAAGAAAGGAAAAGAAAGATGTGAGGAGCAGGCAGGGAGGGGTTTTAGCAGCTGTCAGCTTTGAGCCATAAATTTAATATAAATAACATTTCTGGCTGTTTTGAACAAGTATAAAAGTTGCATATCTGGTAAGTGAAAGTTTCTTGCTTTGCAGAATGGCTCCATCAATCTAAATTAAGGGCGTTCAGAGGGAACTGGGAATGATGCTACTGCAGAAATCACAGCCTAAAAAGCAGTTAGCAGGCAGGCAGCTGTTCTTGGATGCCTTTTCACCACGGGGCTATTTGATCTCTCCTGAGGTTGATACAAGTCCTGCAGATGGGTAATGGCTTCTTTTTGAACAACAGGCCTGCAACATTTCTGCATCTGCAATTGAAAACACTGTGGCAATGAAAGGAAGCGGGGTCTTTTAGGTCTTGTTTCTGGCTCTACCACTAATTTAATGCATGACCTTGGGCAAGTCAAAAAAGCATCTCTGACCTCAGTTTACCTAGTGAGAAGATGGGAGTGGTAACACTTATCGGCCTCTGCGGTATCCAAGATTTCACTAATACGTGTTTCCTCAGTCTGCTGAGACAAGTGAGTCATCGTCCTGCCCATCTGTAGGCAGCTCCTTCCCTCTCTCCTCGCAGACCCAGGGTAACACACGCTCATAACTCAGTGCTGGAGAGAGTTATAACCTGCTCCTGACCTCCCAGCACTTCCAGGCAGGCGTGTGCTGGGCTAATCCATCAAGATATCATTCTGCTGATCACCTGATGCTTTCCATGCGATACACTCCTTGCTTTCAACCAAGAAACAAAACCGCTCTCAGAAAAGCACACACACTTTAAAGCCCATCTCGTGCCACGTTCGGCTTTCACACAATTAATTTAACACCCAGCTGGTAGTAAAATTAGGTGCTTCCTGAGCATTATGTTCTTTAAATTGCTTTCTTAATGCTTTCTGCTCTGTCAGGGCTGTCCTGCTGAGGAAAGGGCTGATATCTTCTCCCAAATTCAACATTTCTCTCAGCATTGCAGTACAGCCGAGAACAATGTATCTCCAGAATTCCTGCAAACCTTTCCTGTCTGGAGGCGTTTTCAGATCCCCAGCTTCTGGGTTCATTAGAGCTTGTATGATACTGGCTTAATGGGGACACTCCCCATTGCGCATCCTGGAGCGGCGAGGGCGACCCCTCGGCTCCGTTGCCAGGGAGGGTTTGGGGATCCAGGTGAGCACGTTGTTGCTGCTCTTCTCTGAAATGGAGATCAGATTCTGTCTCTGAGCAGTGAAACCAAACCAGGCAGGTGGCAAAATCCATAGCGAGTCACAATAGTTTTCCTTAACCTGGAAGGGAGGGGAGGGAAGGACCTTACACCAGACATCCCGTGTCTGATTGTGCTCCATGCATCCACGGCTATTGAAACTCTCTGATTCCCCTGTTTGAGATTTAGCTGCAACATCCCATTTGTTACAAGCAGATATGTAAAGTCTCCTTGGTATTCAGGTTCATTTAAAGATTTACATTTTGTATTTCCTTGCTCTTTTTCTGACGATGTACATAAAACAGAATTGTAAATGTTTAGGAAAATCAAAGCTATTCTTAGATGCTTGCAATTCCACTAAGTTTGTATTCTCTAATTTGCGCCATGAAAGGAAAAGGAAATCTGGGAGAGGAGTTTGTAGTTTGCTTTTTGAGGTTTTCTTTACTGCATTTTCATTGAAACTTGGGGCTCAGAGTTGTGTTTCCCAAGGCAGTTTGAAAGTCTTCTCAGTAATTGTTCCCTTCGAAGGACATGCCTGCAGCCGCCTCTCCTGCCTTTGCAGGGAGCTGTAGTGGAGAGCTTTAAAGTTAATTCCAACAAAACCAGCTCCAGAAGATGTCCGGAAGCTCAGCTAGACTCCTCTACCTTGGCAAAAACTGGTGATACATGAGTAAATTCTGCCTAAATGGCTTTACATAAATGCTATGATTTTCAGGGCAGAGTGCGATGCCCAGCACAGAACTGAGGCAAAGCCCTGGCTGCAATAAACTTGATTCTTAATATTGGGAGCCAAAAAGCCAATTCCCCTCTCCCCCCAGTGCTCGGCCAGCCCCTTTGGTGCTAACATATTCACGGTCCATCCCTGCCTACGTCAGAGATTGTAAACTACTACGGGGCGAGTGGGAAGAAGCGGTTTCAGATTAGGATCTCTGGAAGAAAATCACTCCCCGGGTAAATCCAAGGTAGATGAAATCTGCTCTTCTTTTTTTTCTTCTTTCTGCACAGTCAACATCTTGAGAAAGTTCAACCCCAACTGGGAAGGGAAATGCTGAACAAAACTCCCAACCGGCAGAACGAGAATTTTCAAAGGAACAAGAATTGCATTCCCTGGAGCCAGCCCCGGCACTGCTCTTGGATCTCTGCTTCTGAATCTGAAATTCATAAAAAATAATAAAATAAGTAAGGTTGTTACTTCACCCTTTGCCCAGGTTTGCAGCTCTGTGGGAAAGGTAAGTTTATCCAAACAAAAGTCTTGCAGAAGCTGTGTGGCTCGAAGAACAGAGCTCTGGAGTGGAATTCAGGAAAACCAAGCCCTCTCTCCTGCTCTGCCACAGGTCTGCTGGAAAAACTGAACACTTTCTTCTCAACATGTGCAGTAACGGGAATTTCCAGTCCAGAGAAAATTTCTCATATCTAAAATATTCCTCTGAACTAAAAAAAAAAAAAAATCAGAGATGTGGAATTTTACACAAATGGAAAATTTCATTTTGGAGAACGCAAAGGAGAACATTCCTCCACACCCATGTTCAGCCTCCGGCACGGCCTCCCTGTGTCTGCTCACCTCCAGGGACCAGCAAGGTCCCATGGCTCTGGCTGGGGATGGATGGTGAGGCTGGAGCCCTGAAGAACCTGCTCTGTGGTTACTGATGAAAAACATTGGATAAAAATTTGACGTAACAGATCATTTCTCGTGAAGATTTTTTTGATTCTCTTCTTAAACCACAAACATGCTACCGACTGGCAGGGAGAGCACACGTGCTGAGGACAAACACATGCCTGCTGTAGGGGACTTACCAGCTATATTCAGTGAAGGACATGCCAAGCTTGTGACTACCCACTACAAAACTGTCCCCTCCGGTCCAGCTGGCTCTGCCTGGCCAAAGGGTGGACATTCAGCACATCTTGGTGAAGTTAGAGGAATTTGGCACGGTGTTTTACCTTTGCAAGTCATCACTGGAGGAATGCTTTGCACACATGAACTATCTCATGCTCACCAAACTGCTTATTAGTTTCAGGCACTGGCCCCTGTATTATTATGGCCTTGATAACTTTATTAAATTCAGCCCCAGCTTATTCATCTCACAGAATGGCCCTAACTATTTGTAGATATTTTAAAGTAGCCATCCTTGCATCGTGATCGCTTCCAGACCTCGCTGAGAGACACGCATGTGTTTGAAATGCCTGCTTTCCTTCTCCATTTCACCATAAAGTAGCCAACTTAATTTTGCACAATACCATTTGATAACAACCATGTGTGTGTGTCTTCAACGTTTATGTACTTCAGAGAAGGTACTGCTTGGTCAGTGTGAGATAATTTCACAAAGAAAAACGGAACCAGATGTTCCTCCTTTTTACTTGGCTTCTCTGTCCGCTGATCTTGTTTCTAACGTCAATCTCCACTCAGGTTTTCCATTACCTTGGAAGGGGATATCTTTACACTTTATGTTTTCATTACACACGTGCCTGACAAAGTGTGTGGAGTAGCTGAGGTAGATGATTATCAGCTTAGCACCTCTGAGATCATTATCGAGCGGTGACAATGCTCCGGAGACAAACAAAGGGAGAGGGTGCACGTTGGGTGTGTGTTTGGAGGAACACACACCAAAGGGAAAGGTCAGCCTTTGGACCAAATCTTGTGGACAGTGTTCAGATGCCTGGGATGCAGCCTTGAACATGCCAGGGAGGAGTGAGGGACATCCTC
This sequence comes from Scolopax mira, assembly GCA_004320125.1. Classification (NCBI taxonomy): domain Eukaryota; kingdom Metazoa; phylum Chordata; class Aves; order Charadriiformes; family Scolopacidae; genus Scolopax; species Scolopax mira. Next base: position 292,554 of record BJBW01003148.1, read on the forward strand.
AGGTTAAATAAATAGGCAGGAAAATCTGCAGGTGACCAGATGTACTTCTCCAGGAGCTTGAACAGGCAGTTTTGGAGACAGTATTATTTGGTGAGGTCTTGTTGCTGTTTATGGATCTCCTGCTTGGCTGGCAGGGTCCAGGTGAAAGTGGAAGCACTTGAGTGAGTTACTTGTATGTCAGGAAACAGAATTTTCCCAAAGTTATAAAGGGGTAGGATGGGGAGGACAGAGGGACAGAGGGATTTGCTGATGGAAAGAAGGAGGAGTTAGGGTATGTAGAAGTGCAGCTGGGCAGGGGACACGCCGCATGGGGTCTGGAGTGAAAGCAGCAGCCTGGGAGAGAGTACATACAGAAGGGATGGAGAACCAGGAAAACCCAGTCTCTGAGGCCACAGGTGGAAAGTGGGATGGGACATTTCAAAGTCACCATGCAGCTAATGGCTGGTAGGCCAGAAGGCTGGTAGGCCAGTGAGTGACCGCAGCACAAGCTGCATCCTCTTCCTCACCCCACTAAACATGGTGTTCTGGGGGGCACCGGGCTCTCCTCCCTGCCCAGACACCGGGGCTGAGCAGTCTTGGTTCAGCTGTGGCCCAGCACAAAGCTCATTTCCATTTGGAATGTGAATGTCAGACGGGTCGCTGCGGTGTGGGATGGAGCCCGTGGACACATCCCTCTGCAGCAGTTCGGGTCCCAGCGGTTTCCCTGATGATAACGAGCAGAAAAGCTGAGCTTCCTCACTGGCGTTTGCTGTCACACACCAGGCTCACAGCACTTCAAGGAGAGGCAGGAGCGTGTTATCTGCTTGGATATCAGAGTTGGGGCAGGACGGGTCCTACAAACGACCTGTCCTTGTGGCAATGACAGATCAGCCCCAAAGCTGCTGCAAAGGACAAGACTGAACATGGATGAAGCAAGTGCAGAGACCTGCGAGCTTGAGTTGCCCAGCAGTGTTATTGGAAGGCTGTAAAGTTATGTACCATCTCATTTACAGGTGCTTTTACCTTGACACTGGCTGTTATTAAGCTCCATTAAGAGAACAACACTTTGTGATCATCCTGTGACTCACCAGTCTTGTGACATCCTGGCAGGAGAGAGCACTTGGCCAGCTCTGGTGTGCTGGCAGGGCCAGAGGCGCTTGGAAGGAGCCGTTATTGCAGGGAGTGTCCGGCCTCGCTCACAGCTGCCTTTCGGATGGGCAGGGATGGATTCCAGAGCAGCGGAATCCTGGTTCCTCTGGCTTGGACCCATGGAGACCTGTTGATGGTTCAGAGGATGACGGCAGGAGTCCCTCAAGGACCTCCAAGAGAGACCAAGTCCTTTGGTTTTGAGGACGTTGCATGATTTCTGCTCGTTGCCTCTCTTCATCCCTTTTTATTTTGGTTACAAGAAGAGTTCAGCATGAGCCTTGCATGTATTACTTTTCAAGCCAAGCTTAAATCAAGCCAAATTTGCAGAAAACCTTATATAGGCATGAGCTGATCTTAGGAGTCATGCTCATTGCCATGAATACTGTATGGCATCTGGTAAAGCACTAGACTGGGACAAATTCTCCAAGCAGCTGGCTGGAGTTGTGCAAATCCTGTTACCCAGAAGCATGTAGGCCAATGAGCAAAGGTCCTGCAGAATGAGGTCTTGATAATCACCATTTCTTAGGGGCTAATCCTAAATGCCTTTGCTCCCTGTCACTGCTTGCAGTAATCACAGCAGGTGCCCATGCACAAATCCTTTTCCCAGCACCTTCTTCACGTCCTCAGTATCCAAGAGGGAAGTTGAAAGACTTTCTGACAAGGATACAGAAAAAACACTATCAATTTTTTAAAAGTCTTTTTCTCTTGAATTGTCAACTGTTTGTGATTTTTCTTTTGCAGACGTTAAAGAAGTAATTTTGTCACTCTGTGCACTTTCAATCCAGTAAACTGTAGGGGAAAGCAATTCCACTGGAGGCCTAGCTGGAAGGAAGGAGAGATATTTGCTTAATACATGCTTAACTGGAAATCATCTTGGCAATGTCTTAGCCTCACTGCAGTCAAGGTGGCTTTCATCACTGGAGCTATAATTTGTCTCTGCCTTTCCAATTGCTCCTTCCTCCCTTCCTCTCATCTCCCGCTGCAGTCTACCTGAACTAATAAAAACCCAGCTCCTGCCCCAAGCTAGTGAGATGCACAGAGATGAAGAGCAGTGCTCCGCACTGATTAGCCCCATCACAACAGTAAATGGTCTGTGCTAGTGCCTACTGGAAAGGTACTGGTGAGAGCAGAGCCCTCGCTCTGCCTTGCAAGGCTGGCTGTGACCTTTATTCCCTCCAGGGCTCCTTGGAGCAGCCACCCACAGTCCATTGTTCCATTGGTTTCAGTGGATATCAGATTAGATCTTCGGTTCCTGAGGGCAGGATTATCAGCCTGGGGTATCTAAGGTGAAGGCTCAGCTCCACACAGAGGCACATAGATAAGGGACTGGATTGTCAGGGGGTGAGTTCGGGTATTCGGAGTGGCTGCAAATTCTGTTTACTAATTTAGGTACTGAAATCCTCATCCTCAGGTGTGTCACACGCAGCCTCAGGTGTGTAACTCAGGTCACACAGTTTGAAAACTACAAAATTCAGCTCCCTGCATCTGTCTGCAGAAAGCACTTTATGTAAAGCAAAGTGTAAATCTTTATCAGTGACACAAGAGATGATCCACATCACCTCCGTCAGAGACCAGATCTTCTGTTACCACTCGTTTGGACAGTGAGGGTGATGGAAAAGTGTTGGTGCAAATGAATCTCAGTAAATACTGTGATGATTTTCATGCAGTTACAGGAATTTTATAGTCTAACTTAAACCATGTCCTCCAAAGCACTTTGAAAAGTCCTGGAAAAGTGCCTTTGAAAAGAGACTGGTTAAGATCTCCAAGCCCTTGTCGCTCCTCCTCATCCCACTGTCAATCCAACAACCTGGTCCTTATTTTCTAGGTCATCCAGGCATGAGTTTCTCTTCTGTGAAAATGCTCAGGTCATTTGTTCGTGACAACGGGAGACAGATCTTTTGGTGATGTAAATCAATGTCACTTCAAAGCTTCAATGAAGCAATACTTATTTACACCTCAGATATCAGATCCTTATGTTTTGCTTTTATGTGTGTCGAAATTCTTTTTTCTGAGAGGTAACATTTTGTTGCAAATTTCTATAATTAAGCTACCTAGTTTCCATGGCAATAGACACTACACAAATTAATAAAATAAATATTCCAACACAGTTTAATTCTAGCAAAGCCACGCTAAAAACCTTTCCATCATTCCTCATTATGAAGGCAGCAAAACGTGCTTAACAGACTATCTTATCAAAATTAGTGAAAACATTCAACTTCCCAAAAAAACCTTCTTTTGAAAAGTTGTTCTAAGCAAGTTTCTAAAATCTCAGAAGTATTAAATCCTCATTAATATAAGCTCAATGTATTTATGGTGTCAAAAATGTGTTTTATAAAAGCCAAAAGCAGAGTTGCACAAGTTGCCTCATTATCAATAATCTAGCATCGTCCCTTTTATGTGTCATTTCTTTACACAATATACTATCATTTATGACTTTTAGCAAATACATCATGGCAAAGGATTACTCTCATCAGAGGCAGTCTTTGAAAAGGATATGCTAATTTCTAGAGAGCAAGAAAACATCAAAACAGTGCCAGCAAATAGCCAAGGGACTTTCATGTCTTAATATCCTTCAGAAGTGCTTTATCTCCTAGTGCAACGTGTATCATAGTATAAACAGGAAATGAAACAGCCAAGGCATCAAAGAACCACCAGTGCATGGCTGTAATTTTAGATCAGGTTTAATAAAGGTTATCTGCAGCAGGCTAATCAAACAAAAGGGTGTATGTTTTAAAGCGCCATTTGATAATTTTCATTTAAGGCTCCCGATCAAAGAGATCCTAACAATGTCTTACTGACTCCAGATAGATCCCTTTGCCTCACTTTTCAAAGTAGCTTCGTTTATTGCTGGTAAAACTGGTTTTGATGTTCTAATTTTTTAGGTGGAGGAGAGATCAGAAACTGCTCTGGTTTCCTGTGCACCTTAATTTGAAAAGCAATAGGAGGAGAGCTGAGAAGGAAATGAGCAAATGCAGGAAAGGGTCAGGAAGATCTCAGGGTCACTTCTCCAAGCTCTCAGTGGACCACGGTGCCCAGGCAGGGGCTCCCATCCCAAACATGATGCAAGGAGAGGAGACAAACCTGGCCAAGATCGGGCCAGGTCATTGACTAGTTAATGTGAAGGCAAAACACCTTGGAAGTGAGAGACAGGGGAAAAAATATAGTAGCCTGGTCTTGGCTTGTTGCCGAGGCAAGGCAGGAGAGGCCAGACGGGCTACTTTTGTGACATTTCTCGTCCTTGGCCACCAGGAGCAGCTCCGCTGGCACCACCAACGCGCTGCCCGGAAAGGCAGAAAACTGCAGTTTGACTGTCCTACCCTCAGACCAAACCTGCAGGTATTTCCCCCCTTGTTTCGTGACCGATTCCTTGTTTGCACTTTCAGACCAGATCTGATTCAAGTTCTGAAAAAAAAAAAATAAAAATAAAAGACCGTTTGATGATTTCTGGAAATGGAGTCATCCTAATAGGAGAGACTGAGAGAAGCTGCCCTCCCACAGCAAGGGAGCTCGATCAGGATGCCAGTGTTGTCTTCTATATTTCTGGTTTATTAATTATTCTGTTTGGGGAGAAAAGTCGGGGCTGAGAAATTTCTTCAAATAAGAGCCTTGTCAAAGTAGTTATATTTCTGGTAAGACTGATATATCCAAGGAACTAAACATAGTTTAAATATTTTGCTAAAGCTTTCTGCACCATTCAAACCCATGGATGCTTCACACAAAGAAGATGCTACCCATTAAATATGAACTCTCACCTTGAAAATTCAGACATAAAAAATTCTCACTGGGGGTAAACCATGGGGCAGACGCAGTGGGACAGCAGAAATAAACCTCTAACCATCCCAGCCATCAGCTCTGGTCAGGTCTGACTGTTCTGAGGAAAAATCTCAGCTCTTTGGGTCCAGCCTTCCCCCAGTCGTGTCTGGAGGAAGGGGCTGGTGGGGCAGCAGCCACCCAAACAGGGTTGACAGCGTTTTTGTGACTTGCATGTTTGTAAAGCTTGTTGTTATTTTTCATGTCCAAAAAGCAAAAGCACCGTAGGAGGTAGTGCTAAAGAAAAATCAAAATAAATAAAAAATTCACCCTTGGGTGCCCTTAGTATAGTTGGTAAGAAATGTGCTGACTCCCGAATGTTCTCCTTCCCACACACTTCACAAAATGCTAGTTTGATACATATACATGTGTATATATTTCCCGCTGATGCTCTCTTAAATATTTCAAAGTATTCTTATGAACCAATATACTTTTATCGTGGTATTTGTAAGAGCACAAGACCTTGGTTGTACCCATAGAGCCTTGGTTTGCTTCTTTTTCTTTTCAAGTAAATTTTAAATTACCAAAGAAGTGCTGATAGTCACAAAAATCTAGTTATTGGCCATGAAAACTCAACCATAAGTAATCTCCCCCAAAACCAGTCCCATGAAATATTCATGCTGCTCCTTGCAGGGCAGTCACTTCTGATAGAAAATGCTTCAGGAGAAGCAAAATGGTGATTCCTCTGTTTTGAGAAATGAGAATCTGCCAAACTGCATGGCAGAATAATCTGCTACAAAAAAACCCAAAACAATCCAAACCAAAACAAATGAAAAACCCAAACAATCAAAAAACCAAAACCAAAACAAAACCCCCAACAAACAAACAAACAAATCAAAAACAAAAACAACCCCCCCCAACAAACAAACAAACAAATCAAAAACCAAAACAAAACCCCCAACAAACAAACAAACAAATCCAGGACTAGCTGGTTAAAGTGCCCACAGGAAGCGTCAGGCCCCGGTCATGGGCACTGGAGAGAGCAGCCAGGCCCCATCCCTTCGGCAGCATCGATCGATCTCCGGCTGCCCGGGGCCCCTCCCCGCGCTGGGCTACCGGCTCCAGCGCAGACACTGATCAATAGTCACTGAAGGCTGGTAATGACCAAATGTCAGAGACTTTTCAGCAGCTTTTTTGAACTAATATTGGTACTTCCTAATCCCGTTATCAAAGTATACCATGAAAAACACCATGACAGTGGGTACGAGTTGCCAACCTTTTGCAGATTCATATACTCGAAGCCAGAAGAAACCATTCAATAATCTTTTTTTCTGCTGACCTTTATTTCATGGGCATTAGGTTTCATCCGTATCAAGTCCAATAACCCGTGTCTGACTGAGGGACAACTTGTGCTTGGCAAAAGCGTATCTTCAAAGAAGGAAACTGGTCTTGATTGAAGACATTGGAGCTGGACACTTCACCACCCCGTGGCACTTTAACCCCGTGGTTATGACAGTTTATTTCTGGGCTCTCTTCTGCCCAAGGAAGTTAACTCAGGGCGAGGGAATGTGTGTGAGCAAAGACAACAATCTCTTTCTACTTGACCGTCTGCAGACACAAACACAGGCACAACAGTCATTCAGAAATACTCTACAAATACTCCACAATGGCTGCTATGTCTACAGGCTTTGTTTTGAATTTGTCTGCCTCGGGTTTCATCTATTAGCTCTTTTCAGTGTGTTCCCCTCCCAACTGAAGAGCTGTGTATTTCACACTGACGTGCTTTCTTCACTCCTCATCCCCATCTTCTACTTCATAGTGATCTCCAGGGCTGGGGCATGGCCATTTCTCATGGACATCTTTCGGCCCTGGTCAAACCGGAGATTGGCCTCAGCCTGAGCCCAGCCGTATTTGGAGGAACAGAGACATTTCTTTAGGTTCACACCCCTCTTCTCCTACCGACCCCAGCACCGAGCCCAGAGGGGTTCCGCATCACCAGCAAAGCAGACACCTTGTCACATGGGCACGTGTCGGGCACGGGTCCCTCCCCAAAGCTACTCACCGGTGGCGCTGGGTGCAAGGCTGGTGTTTCCACAGCGCCTGGAAATGGTGTTTAACACGTGGTGCTGAGCTGAGTCCGCCCGTGTGCCGGGAGCTGGGGCACGTCCAGGGGGCTGGGCCATGGCAGGGGGCTCCCCTCAGGGTTTGTCCCTCACCCCTAGACTTTGGGAAAATGTGGACACTAGCTGGCAGGTGGCAAATAAAATATACATGGTGCAAAACGTGCCTGAGCTCAGCCAATAGTGTGCCTAAGTCCTAAAATTATCCAAGACAGTCTCCATAATCTTTATGGGAGAAAATTAAGTCTTCAAAGCAAGAACGAATTTAAACTATCCCCAGTTCAAAGAAAATTGCCACATGCCGACAAACATTAAGAATGATAATATTTTGCTAAAGCCCCAGTAAATGGTAGTGTGGTTTCTCTGCATTTCCTTTCCCATTGCCGTTTGTTGCTCATACATCCCATTCACACTGGGAGGTGAAGGAGGAAAAACTCTCTATTGAAAAGAGAAGAAAAAAAAAATCATTTTAATTTGATACAATGCCCTGGGATAAGGTTTTGACTCAGTTACACTGCTTCCTGTGCAGGCTGCTTCTTCCAAGCCTCTCTGGAGCATTTGCTGAGTACCAGAACATCCCAACCTAAACAGAAGCTGTCAAACATCTTATCAATCTGTCATATTAACAACTGTAATTAAAAGCATTAAGCAAATGCACTAAGAGCCTCTCTGGGAGGGTGCTAGAACCTGTGTTTGTCTCTGTGTTAAAGTAATTGCTTCAATTACAGTTCTGGGTCATTAAATGTTTGTATGTACTCAGGGAACGTGAAGGAAAACGAGAAAGACATGGGAAATGAATTTTTGTGACGTGTTTTTGCAGCGTGATAAAAGTGAAGTTTATTGTTGGTGCCCCCTTGGCACAGGGGACTCGGGGTGATGAGAAAGGTGTGAGCAGGGGCGAAGCAGCTCTTTCACACAAGTCAGGGGCAAAATTAAACCTTCTCCTCTCCCACTCCTGACCATTTTTCCCCAGGCAGCTTCAGGATGAAGCAAGTTTCTGGATGGCTTCATGAAACAGGACAGCAAGGAGAGACCCATCTGTCTCAAAATGCCAACATCCCATAACTCCAGACTCTTGTGACTTTGGGGCGGAGGCTCTTCCGGAGGCAGATTTTTTGCATTTGTTAATTAATTGACAAGTGAAGAAGTCTAAAGCAGAACACATGATGCAAACTCCCTCCATGCATCTTTTCCAGGAGGCTGGAGCTGACTCTGCATTCACAGCTTGATCACAGATGTGTGAAAGGGATCCAGGCTGGAAAACTCGAGGCTGGAGGAGCAGCGCTCCGAGAGCGGTGTCTGCCTCCATGTCCCAGGAAAGAGCCTGAGTCCAGCAGGGAGGAAGGACCTGTCTCCTCTCAAATGCTTCCTCACTCCACCCACCAGATGAAACCTTCTTGCTTGTGGCCTCACGGGTCTTCCAAAGTGGTGGGTAACTCCAAATCTGGATAGTAATTCAGAACCAAATTCTAATTTAGTTCCCTCTAAACAGCTACAGAGACTGGTGTCTGCATGCAATAGCTGACAATGGTTAATGGTTATCATAAGGTTAATGTTCAGTTGTAAAAGTAACGGTAATTGAGTAATAAGGACAGAGGAGCTGAGGCCAATCCAGCGGAGACAGTGCATCAGGAAACCAGTTCCCGTTACGCCGCTTCGCCCTGAAGGAGTTTAGCTGCTCTGGCAGCACACATGACATTAAACAGATGAAGAACAAAAATGGCACAAATACGATTATAGTACATATGCGTAGCTGTCTCAGACCCCTTTCAACTTGCACCATATGAAAATAACCTCATCAAAACAGAAAGACTTTTAGGGCCAAGCTTAATTGCAAAAGACCTCAAAATATAATAATCGCAAGGCCCCAAATATTATTAGTGTGAGCCAACAGCTTGCTCCGAACTTTGTAGAACAAAAATGTTTGCTCTGCACTTGCAAACCTGGCCATAAAGTAGACAAATCACAACTATCCACTGGAGCAAAGCTATAGCTGTTTTTTAATGTGCACCAGGTCAGCTGTTATCCGTGCACCAAAAAACTTCTGGTGAGTCACTGGTGAGTCTGAAGTCGAGCCCTAGATCACCCATCGACTGCTCAACAGCAGGGAGAAGGGGGCACATCTGGACCCACCGTTACATCCCCCCTTCTTCTTTGCTGATTCAACTCCCCAATCTGAGCATCTCTTTTAAACTTTGCAAAGAATTGAAGGTGGAGCTGAGCTTTATTGCTCCGTTACCAGCCTGTCCAGAAAGGTTGGCATTGGATTGTACAGGGCGGTGTCGAATCTTCCTCATAAAGCTTAAAACCCACACAAAGGCTGCCATGAATGTTTTCATGTGTGTGAAAAGAGCAGAGACCTTCAGAGAAGATTTGTGGCCCTTGCGACCGCCTTGTGTGCGATTTACCATTCCCCTGGTGTGAACGTGGAGCTGGGTGAGACTCAGAAGTTCTGACAGAGTTTTGCTTTCAAAGTTGGGTTTGTTTAAGCGACTCAAAGGGGTGCTGAGCCGCCTGGATCGAAGCCAAAGAAAATGTTGATGCAAATCCTGCAAAGTAAACCTACCCCTGCCAGAGTCATGTGCCGTTTAATTGTTTTCTATTTTATTTCACACAACGTCCCCAATCCATCAGAGTGACAAGCAACATGGTTCATGAGGCAGCATGGAAGTACTTCTGATTTTTTTTCCACAACGCTGGAAAAATCTACCATGTTTTGGCTGGAAAAATCTCCCCTGCCAACGCCTCATGCCTCGCTTTTTAAGAAGCCCTATAACAATGTTTAGAGACTGAATCAGCCTCAAGACCAGATGTCCCCAAATACCAGGGTAGTTCATGTTCACTACTCCACATGACTCTGAAGCTTGTTCCTGAAGGTTGACTTGGGCATCCTCTTAACTTCCCACCCCTCAGTCTGAGACAGCTTTAGCTCATTACAACATCTCTCCATCCAGGCCATTCCCTGAAATCTGCTTTTCTTCCCACACCTCCTTAGAAGGAGTGGGAGCAACAGGGTGAATCTGTGAGTGTTATCCCCTCTTTTTCATTTCCCCTCTCTCCCATTACTGGCTAATTGACTCCTTAGCACTGAAACATCAAGCTGTTGTGGTTGTTCATAGGATTCTAAAGCTACAAACTTTCCAGTGCTAACAAGACAGACAATGACCTAATACCAGGCGATGCAGAGGCCAACATAACGTAACTAAGGAGCTGCCTGAGAGCTTCTGCTACAGCACCAGCCCTCCTGCTGAAGAGCATCTTCTGGAGGCAGCTCAGTTTCTGGCTGCAACAGCATTCATGGCATTCCAGGATGAAATTCCTCTCCCCTGACGAGGGGCTTTGCAGGCTGCTTCCTTCCAGCGCTGTTGGCCAGGAATGGTCTATCGGATTAATCTGGTATTAGGTTTGCCAGTCAAACTTTCGGGATGTTATATGTGGTCAAAGGGAGATGAGGAAAGCAGGAAGGCCATTAAAGATGGGAGAAAAAGCGATGTGGGAAGTGATAAAATGGACCTCAGTCTTCATCAGAGCTGCTTATCAGAGAATGGAAGAGCCCGGCAGCGCAGCACAAGGACAAACGCTCTTCCCACCCCGCTCCAGCCCAGAGGAGGTGGAAAGGCAAAACCAGTTTCCTACAAACCTCTTAATGCTGCTCAACCCCTTCTGATCAGGGGCAGCTGGGTTTCTGTGCCAACACTTTGGGGGGAGGAGGGGGCAGAAATGCTTCTCTCAGCTCCATGTGGGTTCATTAATTAAGGTAAATGCTCCCAGCTGGGCAGGTAAGAAGGGCTGCTGGGACTGCCCTGGGACTCCTGGCAGAGAAACTCCTCTGGCACCTGAAATAGCTGGTCTTGCAGCTCTGCAGGGATTTTTGGAAGGTAAGAGCCTAACATTGTTCTTTTCTTTAATGAACTTTGGTGTTCCAAGCTGCAGAGTGAGTTCTGCTTTTGATGTAACCCTCAGCTTTTTGGTTTTGAGGGTGCAGGGAGCTTGTTGCTTTTTTGGATGTTGCAGAAGCTGGGGCTGATGGCTCCTGCTTCTTTGTTTCTAGTGGGAGTTGATGCAAATAAATCCTGCTATTTTGATCCACGCGGGTGACAGCAGCCCTGGAGGTTTGAAATAATGCGAAGAACAAACTTCATTAAACTTGATGCACGTCATGTGGCTTTCATGCAAAAATAAAACCCACTGCCAGTGTCCACAGTTTGATCCATGTGCTTTCAGAGCTCAAGAGGCTCCATGGTGAATGAACCCAGGCTGGACTTTGAGTTTGCTTGGTTTTGGGATGCGTTGTCAGTCTTTTCTTTTTTCTTGGATGAGAGTTGTATGCTTAAGTATGTGAAGTTTTTGCTACCCATCAGAACTAAAGTGCCAGCCCCTTTGAAGTTTGTATTGGAGCAGATTAATTCAAGGTTTTTGAGGATGCCCTGGCAGTGGGCTTGATAGGGAGTAGGAGGAGCAGCCTGGGAACCACCTAGAGGGCTGTGTCTTCTCCTTGTTTCTTCAGAGAGACCGGATGCATAACAGTCAGCGAAATGGGCTGTGTTATCTGGGTGTGAGAGATCGAGATACCTTTTGAGAGCTGTAAGAAGCTGGCAGGGAGGTTGGAGTCCAGGGCTTGGACAGAAGAGATTAAAATGGTTTAGCGTGTTTGGTAGGTCAAGGACCTATTCTGTTTTAATTGAATTTGCTCCTAAATTTTTCTATCAGTGGTATGTGAAGCATGAAACACACCTGTGGTTTGTGTGAATCAGCTGAGAAGGGATGAAATGCATTTTGCCCCTTTTTAGAGTACATGCTTGTTTTGGCTCCTGAGAAGGGCTCTGGGTTATGACAACAGAGAGGGGGCATTTTGAAGCCATTAGTGACATCTGCAGCCTCACAGGAATGTGTCAGATAGTTAATTATTGTGTGGAACCGTAATTCTATCATGCCAGAACACAAGTAGTTTGTTTGGGCACTCCTTCTTCCCCCCCAGCCCCCTTTGCTGAAGATAAAGGAGTTAAGTTTAATCATTAAGTCTCCATCTTGATCCATGTAGGTCACGCACTGTAAGTCAGATAGCGTAGCATTTAGCAACCTTATCTCCTTTACAATAAAGAGCAAGCAGGAAGCTGACTCCATTGTCTGTTCTATTTTTTAATATACGTTTATTTAAAGAAAAGCTATCTTGAAAATGGAGGGGGGGGAAGTCTTCCAAACAGCAGCTTCTGTAAACAGGATGAAATCAGATAAAGAAATTACTGTAAAAATATTGCCTCATCTCTAAAGCTCAGAACTTTTTTTTTTCTTTTGCTCTTTTTTATCTTTGAGAAAGATAATGAAAGAGGAAGCTTGAAACCACATTTCCATTGATGTTTGAATACACAACTGCTGGATTTAAGAACTGGAGGAGATCAAAGAGAATGGTTTTCATTCCGATAAAATTATAGCAGTTCTGGTATAGGGTGATGGGCTCATTTATGAACTCTACGACGCAAATAGTTGTTAAGGCACCTTTTTCCCCCCCCTTTCCTTTGCTAAGAACTAAATGAAAAATGCCTGGAATTCCTAAGGATTAATTAGGAGTGTGGCTAATAATGTTATAATAGATACATTCAAAGAGTGTATGTCTCTTTAGAATATTCTCTGGGAACATAAAACATCTGTACAATCCAAAGAGAACAGGAAGGCCCCTTCCTTGCTACTGTACATTACAGTTCACATCAAAACTTAACAGCATTAGGTTACAAAAGTACATACGCCGGCACCATGCTATGGTGATTTAATTTTTTATTAACACAAACTCTGACATTCACTACTAAGTATAAGCTGCAAGTTAAAGCTGTCCATGTAGGCAGAGCTAACACAATTATTTATCACATGCCGTATTATGTTTTTAAACTGTGCAATAAAAGTTATCAGGAAGGGTCTATATAAAATGCAGAAGTGATACATCTGTGCTGAAGGGGAGATCTGAGGCTGCGGTTCTGTAGTGTATCCATGAAGACTTCCTGTGCCTGTGGAAAGATCTGTTGACCTGGGAAGGCTTTGCTTTAGTTGTTGGGAGATATTTTTTTTATTTTTTTTATTTCTGAGAGCTGAGGATTGTATCAGGGCTGTGTCAGCTGCAGTGTGGTAACCTCGCATTTGCACGCCCTGGGGATGTGAATGTGCTTTAACGCAGAAATGAATTTGTCTGTGCTGGTCATACAGCCTAGCTCGGCATGGAATCCACTTTGGGGGATATTTATCCACTTCTTCTTACACTTCAAAATTTGAAGTTTCACAAAAATCATATTCTACTTTGGTCACACTGCAGTAGAAAAATATGAACTTTCAGAACTTTTTTTTTTTTCTGGTTTGTTTGATGGTGTTTTGTTTGTTTGTTTAAATTTTGGGTTTGGGGGTGGGTTTTCTTGGTTTCATAATTTTGATATCCAAAACAAGTTGTGCTACCTCCAGTGCAGAGAAGGGATGAGGGAAGGGTGCTGGAGGGTATTTGTGAGGGTCGATGTTGGCAGAGCTGAGCTGGCAGTGGGGAGGGGGCCTCTTACCCCAAGAGGCTGAGTGATAAGATCAGTAAATTACAATAATCCAGAGGAAGATGATGCTTTTTTGCACTTGAGGAACAGGCCAGCTCTGAAGTGATGGCCAAGTGCGTGACTAGCATGGCTCTATGGCTCTCACCTCGGGTTTAGGTGCAACCTGTTTGCGTTGCCTCTGCAGGGCAGGCACAACCAGTTGCCACCCAATTTCTTGTAAAAGACCTTTTAGACTTTTTTTTCCTGGGTTTCTTTTTTTTTTTTTTTTTAAGCAAACAGGTTCATTTTCTGTTGTTCACTGGCTGTTGGACTTGGTGGCTGTGAGCCTGACCCAGTCTGTTGACTGAGCCCCACCTCCCCTCCTTTCTCCGTTAGTCTTTTTATTAAAACCTTGAGCAGAATGTGGTTCTTGTGGTCTCACTTCTGCCTTATCAGATGTGGCTTGTACCTCAAAGCACCACAGAATGGGTAAGCTCTTACCCTGAATTATTTTATTTAGTTTGTTTTGCAGGCAAAGTGCCCTGTGTGACGGCACGCTGAGCTGCCCAATAGAAAGGGAAATGTTGTTTCGACTTAAAAATTGCTTGTGTTCAGGGTGGGCATAGAGGACAGCTTTTGCAATTAAAATGACGAGTATCAAAGTCATGCCTAATAAAGTCATCTGTGACTTGCTGAACTCAAGTTAATGACCATGAAATCCATGGTTAATAACAGTAGGGCTATTAGTGTAATGGGTGATGTGCCAAAGGTAGCCAATGGAAAGCAATAAATAATATAGTATGTTCACATTTGACAGTGTAAACTGTCACTTGAAATTTTTATCCCCATAGTGACTGTTCGAAGTTTGTATTTTGCTTTCTAAATGCCTCTCAGGAGCTTCTTGCTAGCTTTGACTTTACAGTGAGACTCTTCTTCTATTTGGAGCCAAGCACTGAGATTGCTCAGTGGTGTTTGAACCCTTGTGAACGTGTGTTCCTTGTGCCCAGTTTTGGAGCTGCCTGAAACTTAGCAAAGCACCACCAAGTCTCCATCCTGCTCAGCAGGAACTGAAGGGAAGAGTGGAATTGGGGGCAGAGCAGTAAACTGAGGAAAACGCACTCTGAACAAGCAGCTGGCGTGAAAATCAGGGAGAGGTGAGAAAGCGCTTGGAGAGCTCATCCCAGGCACTTGTGCACAGGCTGTCTTTGCCATGACATAATCCATAATCCATAGGGAAAATGCACAAATTCACTTTGTGAATGTAGGATGAAATGCAAAAGGTGTTCATACTTCAGGGAAGTAAGGTCTCAAACAGAGCCAGTCAGGAGAAATGCAGCCAAGTTTAAAACCTGAGCTTGTGAAGAAGGTGGATGGATGTGGTGAGGTGGGACCTAGACCTGTTCCCCAGCTGAGTAATGCTCCTGCTAATGGTAGTAACGGAGTAGTAAATGCACTTGCAGGACTTGAACTTTGGATGTTTCTGCCTTAAAAGTGATGGAGCTGTTAGAGAACACAACGCTGCAAAACAGCTTTAAATTCCACTTGAAAAGATGATTTGTTTATGACTTCTCAAAATGTGTCAGTCTAGCACAGGAATGCAAACCACTTCATAAATATTGGAGCAAGGCTTGCCAATAAACCTGCAGCACGTAACAATAACTGGTGCGCCTCAGGTATTTCTAATTACCTGTTATCCCCCATCACCTGGCTCAAAGGGGCAGAGATTTCCTGAATTCTTCTGTGTGGCTGGCACAGACCTTGCTTGAATCACATGAGATGGACTGAGAAATCAAGATAGAAAACACCAGTGTCCAAGGGATGTGGGAAAACTCTTGTTGATGTTCCTGCAAGGGAGGCCAGTGGCTCTATGGGCTTTGCTGTCACTCAAGGACAGTGGGAAGCATCGAACGGAGGATGCTGGGGCGGATTAATGCTCCAGCATGGAAAATTTGAGGTTTCTGAACACAGGAACTCCTTCAGGCTTTTTTACAAAGCAGTCCTTTTTGTATGGCAATGGCTTCCCAAGCGCTTATATGTGGCAGTGGTCCCGCTGCTCCTCCTTCAACAGCTTTGCTGCGTAGCATCCTTGCTGGTTCACGGCGGGCACTTGGCTTGGAGAGGGAGGAAAACACGAGGGGTGCCTGGACTTGGGTCTGTGCCAAATCCTGGGCTCATTTTGGTCGGTCTCTACCTTCCCGTGCAGTGTTTGGGGTTTTATCTCCAATCCTAGTTGCAGGCAGCACTGAATTGGGGAGGAACGGGCGGTTCCGCGGTGCTTGCCGGGAGCACGGAGCAGCCCAGCGCTGGAGCTGGGCAAGTGGGGGAGCAGATGGCTCAGGGTCTGCAATCAACTGGAACATGTTCCTCAGGGCCGTCCTGGCCTCGCACAGGGCAGAGGGATGAGCTTTGGTGGGAGGTGGGATGCACCACTGCTGGCTTAATGGCACCGAAAAATGCACTTGCACCCGTGGACTTCAGCTGCTGCTGCAAAGCCCCTCTCTCGGCAATGACATCACCTGAGAGAGGAGTGCATGCAGCACGTGCACTATTCCCACCTAAGTGTAAACAAGGTAGTTTGCGCCTACAACGGCATTTTTCATCCCATGGCCTCCCAACCTCTCTTGTCTCGGGTCTGGCTGTCGGGCACGGGGTGACTGCGGGCAGCGGTGGGTGCCAATACCTGCTGCGGGGCGACGGCTGCGGGTGGCTCCTGACACCTGGGCTTGGTTGAGCTTCCTTTTCCACTGGCATCTTGTGAAATTGTTTTAAACTAAACCCAATGTTTTCTTCTGCCTGAAGAATATAAAACAGTGTTTCTGGAAACACTGAGGGAAAAATACAGCACTTGTTATTTCAGATGTTCAGAAGTTACTGACTTAGATAAATGCATAACAGTGAATAATATAATATCTATTTGTTCCAGCTCAAAATGATCTATAGTTTTTCCTTTGCGCTGGGAATAAAGTTTAATCTATTCATATGCTTCAAAAAAAGCCCTGTTGGGACCATTAAGCAGTCATTAATTATTTTTGTCGTAGGTGGCTGGAATGTCATTGTAATGAGATATGCATTGCCTTGTACTTGCAAAAAGTCATGGCTCGTGCTCATCATGTAGGCAGCATAGGTTTGCTTAGCGAGAGTGGCAGGTACATTGACTGTCTCTCAGGAAATTGAACCTTTTTTTTTTGCTTTTGGGTTGTGTTCATACATATTAACATTATATGTATGAACATAACATAACATATTAACAGTTAACTCTTCCCAGGGGAAGTTAATATGTTACCTGGTGCATCAGGAGGAGGAGGAGGGCAGTGGTGCCCAAGAGCTGGGAGTGCCATGGAGTGAGGCAGAGCAGGCTTCTCCAAAAACCCACTTCCAGGGAAGGAGTGAACCCTTCCAACCCCAGGGGTGTGTGTCTGCAGCCCCACGTTGCAGCCCGGCTCCTTCTGCGTCGCACTCTCCCCGCCGTGATGCTCGGTGCAGATGGAGGCGCCGGTGCCAACGCAGACCCTGTGCCCCCATGATGCCCGTGGGTGCTCGCTGTGCTGGGGTGTGGGCACGGTCCCCAGACAAGGCTCATACCATGTGGTGTTTTGGGTCTCCTTTTCGTGGTGTTCAGCCTCCAGCACGGTCCCCAGCCCAGGACTTGCTCCGTCTCACAGCTTCCCTTGCTGCCTCAAGCCCAGGCTGAGCACCTCACTGCTTTCCCTGGCTCTTGCTCCTCCTTGATCCTAAGCACTGCTCCTCTCACTGTCACATCACAGGAGCACTGCGTTTTGTTCGCTGCCAACATATTTGAAGGGGCTATGGAGGAAGGGGAGACCCGGTGTCTGCTGCACGAGCTGTTGGTGCCCCCCAGCACCAGCCCAGGAGCTCCACCAAAGCCAAGCAGAGACCTTCTCGTGTGCAGGTGCTGCCACCATCGCTTGGTCCCCTGTCCCCGGCCAGTGAGCACCCTGGGGGGCAAGAGTGGGCTCCCCCTCGGTGCTCTCCCTCAGAAGGCTCCAAACAAGTCCCTCGGGGGAAACAGATGCACAGGCCATGGTGATGCTGGAGGGAGGAGGAGAGCAGCCAAGTCCCTGTGATCTCCTGTTGTTCTAGCTTCATCTTGAAGTGCTTATAGCGCTCTCTTAGAAGTGCGTTTTCTATATAGATTGTCCACCTGAGGATATGGGATCCCTTTGTAGGCATTAGTTTAATTAAGTTTCACCGTACTTCTTTGAGGCAGGGAAATGGTGTTCCCTGGGTGTTTCCACCTGTGTAAACTGAGGCACAGGGAGGTTACGCATCTGCGGGAAAGTCCAGAGGCGCTTTGCAGGAGATCTGGTTCAGGGGGTAGTATTTCCTTGGGAAAGAAGAAAGAGAAGTCCTGAAAATCAGGAGGGGAAAAATCCAGAGCCAGAAAATTCTCACAAAAGGGAAAATAATTTTTTTCGGAAAGCTACACATTGAAGCAATTTTAAATAAAGCATTTGGAAACAAAGCGCAGCAGTTAGCTTAAAATTAAAATCTTCTGGTGGGGAATAGGTTCTGCTTCAAACACCAAGGTCTTAAATGCGGGTCAGCCCTGGGTTTAAGAAGGACCAGGAGGATTTTCAGTGCAAAATTAGAATTGCCAAAGGGGTGAACAGCATAAACAAGAAGAGAGAGAGGGAAGGCTGCTGGGGGAAAGGGCGGCGGGGAGCGGGACCGAGCTGGGGCCGTGGAGGCGTACAGCTTGTGAGAGTCCCTCGGCCTGCCTTAGAAAACGAGTTTTGTTTAGCTAAGCCCCAACTCAAACACACTTGAAAATTCAGAGTTTTACCAGCCTGGTATCGAGCAGTGAACAAGCCACTATTGTTCAAGTGAAGAATGATGCCCCTGTCACCCACGTTTTGGGGAGTAAGTCCGGCTCCTCCGGGTGAGGCAGGCCCAGCCCGGTCCTGAGTGCGGCTGCACACATTAAAAACACCAACATTTGCACATACAATAAGCAATGTCAACCCTTTGTCTTGCCCTGCCCGCTCTTCTTCTCTCCAGGGACCTATCAAGCACTGCTGTGTGACCCCCCCAAACAGAGAGAAGGGCCACTTGCCGGTGGCCGCCACGTCCCGGTTCTCAGCGGAGGCACGGCCACGCTCTGGGATGGGAACGGGTGGTGCCACGGACGGGCAAGGGGCTCTGCCCTGCTGGGGAGCACGGTGGCACCCGAGGGCTGAGCTTGCTCCCCGCGGAGCCAAGGTCTCATCCAGCACCCTCTGGAGCAAGGCTGGGTTTTGGCAGCTTGGGAAATGCCTTTTCCTGCATGAGAAAGAAATGAATAAAGAGAATAAAGGGATGAAAGCGTGGTGAGCTCAGGCAGTGTGGAATAGCCCGGAGTGATGGGGAAGGATGGGTGGGAGATGACAGCAGCCAGGCCGGCCTCGCTCTGCCCTTCGCCGTCGTTCCCCGCCGAGCAGGACCCTGCATGCTGAGGCACGGTGAGCATTTGCCAGGGTGCCAGCGGGCTACTGGCTGGTTCTCACCTGTTTGTGCCGCTTCGGCATCTCTACAAAAATCCCCAACAGGCAGGAACGGGCCTGGTTCCAAGGGGGAGGGCAGTAGGCTCCCCTGGCAGTTGGACTTCTGGAGACACTCGAGGGTTCTCTCATGTGTATCCGTCCCATCAGTTTCCACGTGGGCCACCACTAAGGCCTGTGGTAGGACACTGGTGTGTACCTGCCCCGGGGTGGAATGGATCAGCACTACGGCTTTGATACGGGACAAATCCTGGCTGATTATCCAGTTGCTGGTGATTTCTAGACCATACTTGCTATTTGAGTGACTTAAAAATGTAATTACTTCACAGGAAAATGTCTTCATCTAGAATAGATCTGTCACCACAACTGTGGTGATGTGCTTCCAGCGTGGTAGTAATTTAAGGTGATAGCTAAAGATAGTATTAGTAGCACTGTCATTAGATGCTCATCTGATCGCAGGCGTTAGACACTACCATGGTATCTAGGCATCTGTGCTTGGCTTTTAAGTATCTGTGCTGGTCCCATCTTTGTCTCCATGATACCCCTCTCCAGACCTGGGGAGATACTGGTTTTATGGCCTCTTCCTTGCAGCAATGAGGGGGGCAAGGGCTGGAAGTGCAGCACTTCCCCTGCTCCATGGCCACCTCTCGCCCTCCAGCCATGTGCTGAAAGAGCAAAGAACTGTTTGTGGGGTCTGTGGGGTGCAAGCAGGACACAAAGGAGACAGGAGAGAGGAAAGAGTCCAACCTTCCCAACCTGATTTACTCAAAGTCACCCAGGAGCGGGCTCTGTCTGCCAGCACGTCTGACCAGTTGGGGACTGGCAAAGGGGGGTCTCCAATCCCATATGTGGCTCCAGAAGCCCCCTGACCCTTATCCAAAGGCTGTGATATTTGCTGCCATTGTGGAATGAGGAACATTAGAGCTGCAAATGATGTTGGTCATCACTTTGCAGAGCAGGGGGTTTATCTGTGGGCAATTCATGTCCCACAGAAGCTGGGGAAAAGAAAGCAATAATTGAAGCTCGTGCCCATTTAAAATACCTTGCATCAGAACTGAAGAACTGACGCTGTTTTTCCATTGCAGAAATTATTTGGCCTTGAACCATGCAGACCTCACTTGCTATTCTGCAATTGAAAAGAGTCTTTTGTGAGGATTTTTTAAAATAATTACTACAAAGCACTTCAAGAGGAATTCTGATTGTCGTCTATTTTTCATTTCATGCTTTCATGACATTTTTGTTCAAGGATGAATCTTTTATGAAATGTCTATTTCAGGTTACACCCTCCAGAACCTTATTATTTGCCTTAAAAAATCCATCATGGGCAGGAGCATATTCTTTAAGCTCTCCCATTAGTATAACTAAATTCATCAGAGTAATATTACTATTCATGCAAAATAGGTGTCGTCTTTCTTTAAACCTCTTGGCGAGTGGTTAAACTGATTTTAACAAGTATGCAGTGCCAACTTCTTAAAGCCTTGAAAAGTCTGAAGATTCCCAAGCTGCAAAGGACTGTTTACATGGTTAAAATTATACACATATCCCCTCTACTTAAAACTGTCCCCTCATCACATAAGACCCTTGCAAATCCATTCTGACTTCAAAAGAAGGAAAGGTTTCTCTTCCAAGAATTTTTTTTTTTCCCCTGTTAGCACAGCCTGGGCTTTCCAGGTTGTGAAAGCCACCAAATTTAGCCCAAGGGCCAAATTTAGCTTGTAGTTTCATGGGTGCTTCTCTCAATGAGAGAGAAAATTAATGAAAGACCTTGTATTTTTAAAGCCTATTGAAAATGTAATTGTAAAGATAAAAGACCTAAAAGATTTTAGGGATCCTATTGTCCACTCTTGTAACACGTACTGTGAAAACATCACAAGTGATGCCACCAAATCCTGTGGGGCACTTTCTTATGAGCTGATTATCAGGTTCACAAATCACACCTTGTCTCCTTGGCTGCCCTTACCCCTCTGAATCCCAACTCCTTTCCTGCAGTTGCTGCAATGAATGACTCTAGTGCTCACAAAAAGAAAATTTCAAAGTCATATCCACGATGAATTCATGGGAATTAATTGGTTTAATTCCCAGAAACGTTCAAGGTAGGATATTTGGAAGCTTGTTCAGCCGTGGAGCGGAAAGCTGTGATGTGGGTAATGCAGGCAGGTGTAGCAACACGGGCAGAACCTGCCCAAAGTAGATGCAATCACTGCATGGAGTCATAAATTGGAAATGACATTAAAACATTCAAAGAATTGTTCACATCTGGGATCTGTAAGTTATTGGGCTGCATTTGGGAAGCTGAACAGCGTATCTTTATTAACCTCCCTCCTGGCCTGAAAAACTCATTCATTGAAATTCTGATTTTCCCAGGAAGCTACCAACCCAATGACCAAGAATCCCATTTTTGTTCAGGATCCTTGTCTCGTCTCCAGTCTCATGCTGGAGGATGTCTCAAGTGCTAGGAAGTTGCTGTGCTGGTCCGAGCACAAAAACCCCAAGGATTTGCTAAAGTGCTCTGG
This sequence comes from Scolopax mira, assembly GCA_004320125.1. NCBI lineage: Eukaryota > Metazoa > Chordata > Aves > Charadriiformes > Scolopacidae > Scolopax > Scolopax mira. Next base: position 314,066 of record BJBW01003148.1, read on the forward strand.
CACAGGGATCACACAATCTACTACATGTGTTCCTACTGTGTTCCTGCATTTTATTTTATTTTCTAACTGTTTTTAGCTGGGCTAATCTACAAAATGAAGTAATATTTTCATGAAAATGCTGCAAGTCATATGCTAGGCACGTTTGTGTAAGTCCTCTCATTTTTACAAATGCAAGTCAGAAAACTGAGATGCCAACAATTGCCTTGAAGTTGAGAGCAGTTAACATCTCCTGTTTTGATCTGGGTCATTGTCGGGAAAAAAAAAATATATATATACATAATGTGGTGGGGCAGTGGGATAAATGGTCAACCACAAAGCCCAGATCCAGATTTGGATCTAAATACCTTAAAAGTTCAGGAGTGCTCATATCCTGGGAGCTGGTTCAAAGCCATCTCTAGATTACATATACCTGTCTGCTCTTCTTCTTGTTCTACCTGTCGGACCTGAAGAGCAACCAGAGGAATATCTTTCTTGCAAGGCTCTCATTAGAGAAAATATGAATTACAGAAAGTAACTCAATACCTACCCAGGCTTGTTGCCATACTGCTTTCCCACTTTCTTCAAAGGAAATTTATCCCGTATTTTGTGTGGATTCAAACCAACACACAAAGGAAAATATGTATGTTTGTAAGCCCAGCAATCAGACGGGAATCTGAGCTGTGAGAGATGGAGAGATGCTGACTGCAATGTAGTCTGGTCAAAAAGTCTCCATCTTTATTTGCTGCTAATACTTTAAATGTTGTTTAAGAAAAAGTAAAGGAGGAGGAATTTTATAAAGCATTAGGTGTATCCACTTGTTTGGTTGTGAAAGGTGTGCTGGCTGGTGGAATTGCTTAATAAAAGGTATATTGAGTACTTGATGGGTGAAAGAGAACGGTGATGGAGCACAGGGCTGGAGGTGATGCTGATGTCATTTGATAGTCCCATGATTTGCTGTGGTTTGTGTAGAACATCTTTTTAGGTGCTTTTGTAGTAAATACCAGTGATAGAAATAATTTCACGTGTTCCCCTGCAAATAGGCACCATTCCCTTCCAACATGTCCCCAGGTAAAAGGAACATTGGCCCAGTTCGCCTTCAGATGGATGTGCCTGGGGGCTGAGCACAGAGCAGGGGTGGCCTTATGCTTTGAACAGAATAATTGCTAAATGCCAGTTAAACCAGTGTGAATCCAGAGCAGCCCAGCATCTCCCCTGTTTTGCACTGAGCTGTGCAGGGCTCATCTCTCCTTTTATTTGGCCCCGAAATGCTGCAGTCGCTCCCTGCTTTGGGCAGATGGCCCTGGGCTCTCCGAACGTGGCAGGGGGGGAGAGCAGGCTTGGCTTCGCTGCGCTGAGCGTACGGCACGTTTTTATGGGAATACTGGTGATTTCCCAATGCCCCACTCCCAGCTGTGAGCCCTAACGCCGCTGCAGGTTTGCACTTGCCGGCTCCGAGGCGGCCCCGTCTGTGAGATGTGCAGGGCTTGTCTGGGGATGGGACGGGGCCCGTCCTGCCCACGCTTGCACTGCCCAGAGCTGCCCCCACTAGGGTTTAGGTGGGTTTTCAAAGAGGGGGTATGTCCAAATTCTTGCCTGGCTTCTCTGCAGCATCAAATATTGCTGAGCAAAATCCATCCCCTAATGCTGCCCCGGCTGCAGGATCCCCCTGTGATGGTCACATCACACGTGTGACCTCCGTGGGAGGAACCAAGCACCAAACCTTCTCAAACAGGCTATAACTGAGGTTTGCAGGGGCTTGATCCCGGGATCACACGCTCATTAGCCCAAGTGGTGTCAGTGGCTCCTTCTTCCTGTCAGTAGAGGTTGCAGCATCAGTCCTCTGTCCTGCAAAGTGCGTGCAGGTACTCGGAGAGGGAGGTTGTGTTAATGAACCTTGTAACATGTGAGCAGTGAAATTTCACCTGGAATATCCACCCTCCCAGCACCTAAAGAGCAGAACAATGTCAGCAAATTGGATGGGATTCAGAGAAGAGCAATAAAAATGATGAAAGGGCTGGACTGATTTATGAGGAAGGATTGAAAGAGTTACATGTGTTTAGCTTGGCAAAATGATGACTAAGGGTGGGATACGGTATCTGTCTGCAAGCATGAGAGGGGTGTAAATACCCAGGGAGGATGGGAATTATTTAGCCTGGTTCAAGTGGGAGTAATAAGATTAAATAAAGGAAATAATCTTTGTGACTGGGTTGAAGGAAAAAATTCTTCATGGTTAGAGCCCATTTCCATGTGGAATAATCTCCCAAAGGAAATAGCTGAAGCCTCGGGACTTGAATCATTAGAGGGGAATCAGGGGGAGCAGAGCACGGGGAAAATGACACAGGATTTTGGAAAATGCCAGTTCCTGTGATTCCAGCCGTACCATGAGAGCAGTTAGGATGCTTATATCCTGCCATTAACTGATGCTTTGATGTAGGGAGGGAAATAGAGGGGGAAGAGGGGAAAAAACCCACCCAACAATTGTAGAAATTATCTACGTACTTGAAAGTGCAAATTCAAAAGTGAAGAAATTCAGAACATTAGTGCGAGTCTCCCAAAGAGTGCCATTGCCAAGGAGGGTTGTGAAACCCCGACCCGTGGTGTGATGGGGAGAGAGCTGACCTTGTGCATCCATCAGCGCTCATGAACCCAGCCCCGAGCCCCTGCCTGACAAACCAGCTCAGGATCGAGTGGGAATCAAAATAAAGCAATTAACAGCCTTCTAGTTACCCTAACAGCTTCTTATTTGTACAGTGCCTTTTTTAACAATGATTATAAGAAAAGGTTTTTCCCCTGTAATTGTGAAAAGGGGGCGGGGGAAGTGGTAATAATATGAAGAGAGCAACTCCACATTACAAACAAGAACCATATGTTGACTTATCATGGGAAATATGTAAATACAGGCTCGAGCTGATCCGGAGCACATGTTGTTAGTCATGAAGCAGCTATTTAAAATTCCACGGCTGGATCATTAACTTCACAGTATCCTTTATGGAAGACAACAGAGGGCAAATAATCAGAGTGGCACTGAAAATAGCCTTTTTCTGAAAAAATTTCATTTAACCGAGGTTTATAGGAAGCCCTTTGTGGTCCATCAGCTGAATTGGAGTGGGGTCTCCGCTGTGCTGGTTAACTGGGATGGCTTTATCCTGCACCAGTAACACATTATAGCTCAAACATTTTCTTTGGGTGCTCAGATTGCATCAGAAATGGTCCATTATCACCCCACTTGTACTGGGGAGCGAAATAGATGCAGGTAGTGCTAACTGATTGCTCACCTTGAGTTCCCATTTGAAATGTGGTTTACCTGGAAGGATGTGGTGACTGATCACAAGCTGGGAGGAAGGTTTGTCCCATCACTTCTGTAAAGCTGTGGCTGTGCACAGCTTCCGTTCAAATCTTTGCTTTGCCGCATTATTTTCTTAGTCATCCCGGGCAGGTCACTTCTGCCTATCATCTCTTTCTTTTCTCTGTCGATCCAGACAAGACGACTTCTCTCTGGGGCCAGCCATGATCAAAGGAGGTCTAGATTGAAAGAGATTCCATAATTAGGAAAAAACCTCATAAAATGCAAGAAAGATCCTGGACCCCAGAGAAGGCTGTGCCTTAAGCAAACGCTTTAGAGTGGTGAAAGGATGGATTTAGACTAATGCAATAACCTGGATGGGCATCGCCCCATCTCCCTTGGGCTGTGCAGGGAGAGAGCAGTTGTGTCTGGAGCCTGCTCAGGCGGTCCCAGTTTTGGCATTTTTGTGCAGCAGCATCTGCAGCGAGCCCTGGGCGGGAGGCAGGGTGAAGGGCTGGAGCTCAGGCGGGGGCGCAGGGTTAAAAGCATTGCTAAGCCCAGGAAATTGGGACCAAACATTCAGCATCCTCAGTTTCCAACCCAGAAAGTCGGCGTGAGCCAGCATTTTGCAAAAGTCCTGATTTGCACATGCTTGGGTATTGCTCAATGCTTTAAAAAAAAATAAATAAAAAAAAAATCTGTTACTGTGTCATCTGGGAGCCCAGCTTGGTCACCCAAGAGCTCGGCAGTGCCTAATGCCAGCTGCCTTTCCTGTGGCATCCCCAGACTGTCCAGCCTGCAGGCATCCCCAGACTGTCCATCCAGTGGGTTCGGGTACCAGCAGCTCTCTGCGAGATGCTGTGCAAGGGTCCATGGGATGAGTGAGTTCTGGGGGAGATGGGGGGGGCTGAATTCAGGAGCAGGTTAGGCCCAACCATAGTGTCTGTCTCCCTGTTCTTCTGTGGCTGCTGAGAAACACAGGCAGGGTCAATGCAACTCAGAGACCCCCAGGGAATTGGAAAGGCCTCTACTTTGTTAGAGACTTTGTTATGGGGCAGAACAACCTGCTTAAGATGATTTCTCCATCTGATCACAAGGGACACAAGGAAAGGGAACAATCTCCATCACTTGGTGTTTCTTCCTGTGGCAGCAGCTCCTGACCCCAGGACTGTGCAAAAGCAGCAGCTTTGGTGTTTCATTGCAGCCACCCATGAGAAATATGCACCTTCACTACTAAAAGGTGCTGTGAAAAGGTGTCCATGAGTGGCCTTGTCCTCGAGCCCCAGAGACACTGGAAGAAACAGTGGCAGCAGGAGAGGGTCTCAGGGGAAACCTGGGCTCAGCAGCAACAGCTCCTCCTGCCCTTTCTCTTGTGTGATGTTCAGTCACAAACTCTGATGTCCTGACAGCCCACGCCAGGTGGGATGAGCTGCGTTTGGCTTCTCATACTTGTCTTGCCTATTAAGAAACACAGATAAAAGACTTTCTCCTCTCCGCCCCCCCCCCCCCCCCAACTTTAAAGTGAAGCACCACATCTTCCAATCTTCCATGTCAAAAACAAGCCCAGATAGTCTGGCTGTCTCTCAGGCAATCTCTTCTCCCTCTCTTTAGCTGTGTAGGGCCAAATCCCGGGCAGCTGTGCCTTGGCCAAGCTGGCTTCAGATCCGCTCCCTGCGTCTTGGGTGGGTGCCCTGACACGACCCCAGTGTTGTCCCCACATCGCTCCCGACCCCTCGTCCCACCACGGTCCCAGGGCCACCACCCAGAGCTGTCGTGCTCTGTGTCCCCTGCACGCAGTCCCCACGGGGCACCCATGCAGCAAGTGCCACCGATGCCATCTCGGGGAGAGGCTGCGGATCAGGGGCAGACAAGCAGCGTGAAGAAAGGAGTCTGGGAGAATCAGAATCATCAAAAAGTTGTTGGAAAGAGTGAGAGCTGAAGGGAGAAGCTTAAAGGAAGCCATTAATATTAATTCAGGGAGATAACAGGAGTTCAATGGCCTTATGAAAGAGGGGAAGAATCACAACTGTAAGTGCAGGAGCCACTGAGGAGGACAGGAGCTGCTCGGAAATGCTCCAAATGCAGCGAATCCTCAAGTGGTGTAAGTGGGGAGAGCTGCCTCTGGGGTTTGGGAACGGCAGGTGACAGTGGTTGATGTGATGGGGAGGTAAAGCAGCCAGTTTGCACCCCTATTTCTGTGCTGACCAAAGGACACTGTGGGGTCTCTTGCTGCCTTGGGGATGTCACGGCGTGTTGGTGCCCTTGACTCCCATGGATTGTGCCTCTGCCACTCCTCAGAGTTCGAGGCTGCACGAGAGGAGGAGCAATCACCAGTCCTGGGGCTTAGTGCAAAGCCGTGACCCTGCTGATACCTCTGTCTTAATGGTTAATTATGTGCAGAATTAGGACCTGCTCTAATAAGCTGCACCAGGGGAGCTCTGAGCCCCAGGGCTGAAGCTAATACAAGGTAAAGTCTAGTGGTGATGATCATCTAGTCTCTGATACCCACCCAAAATATGCCATAGCATGGACTGAGGGTGTTCAAACACCGACTGGAGTAATATTTTACTTCCTGGCAGCGCTCTCAATTCCGGGTTCTAATTTACTTCTTTACTGCTGGACCAGCCACTTTAAAAGCAAAGCCCAGGCACATTACCCAAATTGTGGCTGGGTTTCTCGGTGCAGCACTAACTGTAAGACTCAAAGCCACCAGGAGAGTGCTGCAAAGCAGCTGCTGACACTCCGCTTTAATATCTGATTTCCTTTTTAATGTCTGGGTTGTGCTTCTTGTTTATTTTTCTTCTCTGTTATTGGCCTTTTTTGCTACTCGGCCCCATAACTTATCACAAGAGAAACATTGCTGCTTTATTATTATTATTATTAAGGTTTTATAGTGCTTCAAACCACATAATTAAACCTCTTCATGTGAAAGTCCAGGTGGAGTCTGGGGGGATGGCTCTGCAGGGGAAGATTTGCTGGGGAGGGGACAGTGATGTGTGTGTCCCCCACTGTGTGCCAGGGGTTGTTTGTGCCCCCTCCCCATGGCCACGTCCAGTGTGGGCTCCGTGGCAGCGTGTCCTGGCTTTGCTCTCCTCTGCGTGCGCCTTCAGTTCAAACAGGAATCACAAACCTGGTGTCTTCTGACTTCTCAGCCCTTGAGCTGCCCATCTGAGCCCGGCCTTTTTTATGCCTCTTAGACAATGACTCGCCAGTAGCTCAGTTAAAGCAATACATCTTGCACAGCAAGGTTTCGATTGCGCTTTTCACATGATTTGGCTGCAAAAGGGACAAAAAGTTGTCAAGTCTGACTCTTGGGGGCCATTTGTAATTGCACACCAGCCAACACGACTGGTCCAGGCCAGCTGCTGATGTGGGGCAGGATGGTGTCTCTGCACATCTCTCTCACACAAGGCAGTGCCAGCTGGGTGTGAGGGTGGGACAGCGGTGGGGACAGTGGTGGGGACAGTGGCACTGTGCACTGGGTTGCTGCTGGGCTTCAGACGTCCCAGGGGCGAGTGGGGCTGGAGACCTGGCAGCCTATCTTCTGCAGGGCTAGGGGGCACACATGGCTGCGAGCCCCAGTCGCCTTCCCGGGGAGCTGGGGACGGGCAGGTGGGAGCTGGAACTAAACCTCGGACTTCAGTGTCTCCTGATAACAATGAGTTTGTTTAAACTTGCATGATTTTTTGAGAGGAAGCAATGTTTGCTCTTTTGTTGGTTTAGGGTTTTTTCCCTCTCTTGTGTTTTGACAGTTTTGTTTCACTGGGGCACTTTTATGAGGAGCGTTTTATTATTTTACTGTGTTATTCATCTGCATTTTAATTGCACACAATAAAACTTGAAAGCTCCCAGCAGAGAAAATCCTATAGTACTTCCCATCCTGTCCCACCGGGGATGAATTGCTGGGGTCACATCGTTTGTCAACAAACAGGGCCGAACCCTTTATAAGGGACACACTGGTTTTCCTGAAGTATAACAGTAACAACTTTTAATTGCTGTTGTCAAACAGTTAAATTCAACCCGTCTTCGTTTTGGGGTAACAGGGGGTGCTTTGAATGGAGCAGGTATTGTTTGGAGGCAGGACAGGAGAGCACCAAGCCCTCTTCCCAAATGCGTCAGCTCAAAATCCGTGACAAACTCTGGTACCCAAAACACGGCGGGGGGGGGGGGGGAGCATCTGAGCCCCCGCAGCAGCTCTGCTCTGCGTCCTGCCCCCCCGCACCACCAGGGCTGCTCGGGTCTGGGCTCACTCTGCAGGAATTATCTAAACCATCTAAAACCCCTTCCCATTCGCTGAGTACAGTTGGGTTTGGTTTTGTTCTCTAATCCCCCAAAACCAAAAAATTACCGGCTAAATTCTTCTGGGGAAATCCCTGAAAAACTCCCCTGCGAAGAGAGAGTGGGAGCGTTCCCCCTCCGCTGCCGAGGGGCTGAGCCCACCCCGACCCTGGGTCCTCAGCCCCCAGACCCAGGTGGCAGGATTCAACCCCACAGAGCCCCCAGCGCCGGCTGATTCTGCATCCACACACCAAAACTATAAAAAATTCATCTGGGTTAGACCTTCAGGTCTCTGTGCATGAGCTTGTGCTGGGTTCCTTGCAAGCACAGACCAACATCTTGCACTTGAAAGATTATGGCCTGTAAATCACTTTACTCTCCACCTTTCTATGCCTCTCTGCTGTCTGACAGTCTTTTTCTCCTTGTAATTATTAAAAAAAAAAAAAAAAGCAAGTTAAAGTTTTCATGCAGAAAGTGCAGCAGCTCAAATTGCATCCAGGAAAAAAAAAAAAAAGAAAAGAAAAAAGTAATCTTCTATTAAAACATCATCCCTCCAGCCCTTCCCCCCGCCCCCAGCTGATATTTAAGGGGATCAGAAGCAGAATCACAAGCAGCATTTAAATCAGCCCGGCTGCGAGCTTCATATATTAGTGCACCTGTGTTTCTCATCAAACGTGCTACCAAAAGGACTGGTTAAAAGTGCTTTGATCTGACTTTAAATATCCCCAAACATCAGGAACTGGAGGTATTTTAATCTGATTTTACTGGAACTGTGCCGATTTAAGGAAAACAGAACCCAAAATTAAGTTCATATTTTCCGTCAATCCCTGGAGTTTGGAAGGAGGAGATTTTTACTGAGTGGGGACGGCAGGAGGGTAACCTCAGCCCCGCCGCTGTCACGGTGCTTGGCAGGAGCATCCTTGGAGCAGACTCTGCCATCAGCTGCTCAGAGCAAGAAATATGGTGCTCCTTCCTTTTAAAACTTTTCTTTTGTGTGTTTTTTTTTCTCTTCAGTTTCTTTCCCATCTGCATTTAAAATCTGAGTTTCTCTCCATAACCATAAAGCAGTGAGACATTTTCACTGGCAGCCCCTCTTAGCCACCATCTCCTCACCCGAGAGGACGGTGTTTCTTGTCCTCAGGTTTGAACACGACTCCTCTGCTGCAAAATCCTGAGTGTCATGTCAATGCCCAGGGTCCGGTCTCACCTTCCCCTGCCTGACTCCATTGCCCACACCCACATCCCTCCACAGAAACCCCCTCTCCATCCTCCCCATCTGCAGTGTGGAGATGGTCTCCAGAGCATCAATGGTCTCTCATTAGCTCCCAGCCACGTTTGCAGAGGAGTCTGGCGGGACTGAGCCCAAAGACTCACACAAACCCCTGTTTGTTTCCTGCAATTCCTATTTTCCCTTCCCTCTGCTGTGTTTGTGCAAGACAAAGCCGGGTTTGACACGACACTATTATTAGCTCTTTCTCTCCCGCGTCAGAACCTCGGCCGGTGTCACCTGGCAGCGCCCCGGTGACTTGGAGCTGAGGATTCAGCCCCGAGAACAGCTTTAATAAGAAGTTTATTCTCAGGCTACCTGCTTGGCAGATGTTTCTGTTTGTTTTATTTCATGTTTACTTTACTTTAATTCTGCTCCTAATGTGCCTTTTATAATGTCTTCTTGCAATACTTCTAGACCTGCACTGGGTGGATGATAGCCTCTGTTGTTGAAGGCAAAGCTGGGGTGACTCTGAGCTCTGTTATCTTCAGATCTCTGCAGTTAGACTTAAGGACTTGCTAAAACACTCAGCTGTGAGCTTTTTTTCCCCGGACAGTCCAGGATTTTGCCCGTCTGTCTCTGTGCTCCTCTCCTTGCCCTTGCAGGAATCGTTGCATCTCTCTGCAAACCCTACAGCAGGTCCAGCTGCTGCCCTTTCAAAGCCACCTCTGACCCAGCCTTGGCCAACCCGACCAGGCTGCGAGGTGCTGCAGACTCCCTTTCATTTTGTTACTGGACAAAAAAACCCAAAACTTGACTTTAAAAAGTAGGATTTTTCAAGCAAATGAAGCTGGCTGAAGCCATAGGAAAGAGAGATGTGCAAGCACAGGAAAGATTGAGGCCACTCTTGGTGTTGTGGTGGGCTCATCAAAAATAAAATGCATGCCCAGGCAAGACAGGCTGAAAGATTATCTACCAGCCTGAGACACACAAAAAACTCACAGTCAACAATCGTTTTCTTTTCCCAGTGGCCGATTGTTTGGCTGAACAATGATTGAGAGCTCGGGCTCAGATAAAGGCTGGAGGGTTGGGGATAATATCAAAAAAGGCAGTTGGAGTCTGGGGCCAACCAAGTTGTCATTTCCTAATAGCACTGTTGTCATCCAGCCTTCTGGGGCACTGGGGAGTCTGGAGGGAACTGTTAAAAAGTATTTTAAAACATAAAGTTAAACCCTTATTCCAGAGCAGTTCTCTTCTCCACAGACCCAGCCCAGCCTTCCCTTGGATATTGTGCAAAACTTCAGCATTTGATCAAAAAAAAAAAGAGAGAAGATAAAACATATAGGTAGAAATCAATGGAGCCTTTAAACACTGTGCTGTGAAAAAGGCTGCACTTTACTGTTGTCTTTCTGAACCCTGTGAAACGCTGGGAAACTGTTTTTAATAAACAAGAGTTCAAACAGTGGGGCTCCGTAGCCAACAGTCACGCCTTAAACTCTAAACTTTACATGAAAACTCTCAGATCCCTTTGAACTTTTTTTTTCCTCCCTGGCAGAGGATTCCAGTGTTTATGCATTTTTTTGAGATTGCTGGCGGGATCATGAGGAGGGTTTTAATTTTTTTTTTTTTAAACAATCTCCTGCCTTCAGAAACCATTAATGCCCACTAAGAAACATCAAGGCATTGCTTTGAAGTGCCTTCTGGCTACAGCCCTCTTGCACTCTTTGGTTACTGTGCAATCAAATAATTAAATGGAGTCTAAAAAAATTCTTTTACCTGGTAATTAAACACCCCATGTTGGACAGTTGCAAGGGTTTTTAAAGGCATTGCAAATCTACAAAGACTTGAAACACAAAAGCACTACATGCTGCTAGAATAAGCGAGTGGACACTTTCTCCCAACTTTGGCAACCTGTTGCCCAGGCACGGTACCAGCTTGCCCTCCTCTTCCCGGCGGAACCGGGGTCAGGGCAGTGACTCCCGGAGGAGGAAGGAGAGAGCAGAGAGTCATAAATTAGCAAAGCTGAACTCTCAAACTTTTTTTCTTTTTTTTTTTTTTCATTTGTTTGTTTGCTTTGGAATAAACAGTAAGGAAGAAAAAGTTGGAAATAGTCTTTTGGCTACTTCATCAAATGTTGAATTACGGGCCAGCGGCCATCCCAAAAGGCCATGGAGCCCAATCTGGAGGCGAGTTGTCCCTCAGGCTCTGGGCGTTGGGCTCCGTGTGGCTCTGGGGGAGGCTGGGACACCAATGCCACCCGTGCTGGGTGGCACGGGGACACGGGCGCTGGGACGCCGTTGGCAGGACTCGAGCTCATCCTTTTCTGTGAGGTTGTGGAAGAACAAGGGCTTCAAAAGAGCGGGGCGGGTGCTGTAATGGGGTGTGTTGCCTTCCCGTGTCCAATAATAATTCCCTGGCTGGGAGGAGAGGGAAAGGGCCACCTCCTCTGCTCCTGTGGAAACTCCTCTCCCTTCAAGGTACCCTTTTGATGGAAGCTTTCTGAAACCTGGTTGTTTCACTTCCCAGAAGTTAGCTGAGAAAGTTTTCTCTGGTTCCAACCTAAATTGGCCCTTCCTTCCTGGAGCTCTGCTTTGATCTGGGCATTTGAATCTCAATGCAAAACCTGGTGCTTTGCCTGGTTTTTGCATGGCAACAACACAGGGTAGGATTTAACCCCTCCATGCTCCCCAACTAGGCGCTCCATCCACTGTCCCCTCATTATTCCCAAACTGGTTTTGAGTACCAGCATCTGTCCCAGGAGCCGTGTCTGGTCCCTAAACCCTGCCCTTCACCTCTCTCCCGTGGGGAGTGGTGGGAGGTCAGTTGGTTGGTTGGTTAAAGGTTGGTTGGTCAGTTGAAGGTTGGTTGGTCTCTGAAGACCCCTCACCTGCTGCATTATCCTTTAATGTTTTAACTTGTAGAGGAGAGACACTTTGGTGAGGAGGATGCTGTGAAACAGTTGGAAAGGATGTTGTGTTTGTAGAGCTACAAGCAGCCTTTAGAGATGTAAGGTCTTTAGGAAACAAGAGCTTTGGAAAAGGCACAGACCCCTTGCTCCAAGCTGTGCCAGGCTGCTACAGCCACCTGCGAATGCTTTGAAGGGGTGGAGAGTTTTGCTGGACTCCTTGCTGCTCATATTTGAGGGCAGGATGAGACCTCGAGGGGCAGCTGGGGTCCCTCGCAGGGACGATGCTGAGGCTTCTCTGGGAAGCAGCTCTGCGAGCGGGAGGGAAGAGCCAAGGTAGGAGCATCCCGGCCACGCATCCCGTTTATCCTTTGACTTTTGAAGGCTTTTGGGGGGAAGAGAGCTTGCTTTGAGCTGGCACAGAGAAGGAGAGAAGAAGGGGAAGGCGAGGAGAGCTGCCGCGGTGGCAGGCGCAGGGAGCCGGGGGTGCTGCGACTGCAGATGAGGAGGCAGCGCTGGCGACGTGCATCAGGAATGACGAGGTGGTTGTTTCAAAGCAGGATGAGCTGTAGGGTTCAGAGATGTTCCAGACTCCTGCAGGGCCCACGACAAATGTTGAAAGACAGAATTCCCAGAGGGTCTTTCTGTTTTTCTTTTCAAAAAGTAAAATAATAATAATAAAAAAAGGTCTACCTGTCAAATCTTAGCAAGTGAAGTGCTGAATTAAGGCAGGCGAGACTTAATGGGCTTTCTTCCCTAAAAATAGATCTTCTCATGAAAGAGATGAAGGGCATTGCCCAGGGAGGTCAGCCAAAATCATCTGAAATTATGCTATCACCTAGATCTGATGTCCAAAATTAGCCTCCTCTCTCACGATGTGGGTTCAATGCTCCCTGAAGATTAAACGCATCACAACACTCATTTAATTTAAAAGAGAGGCTAAAACATATGGCATCCCATGGTTTAAATGTTAGAAAAATTCAGCTTGGGACTCTTGATTATAATTAGTAATATGCTAATGAAGGCAAGAGAGGAGGGAGTATGTGTGCAAGGAGTCTGGGCAAGGCTGCAGGCAAGAACTGGGGATGTTGCTGGGAAGAATGGAAAGGGCCTGAACCAGAGCTGCTTTCACCATCCCAAACTAGTCTGATCTTTTTTTCAGAAGGGGAAGGAAGATGATTTGCCTTAAACAATTCTCCAGCCTCCTCTGTGTGGGTGTTTTCTGGGCTCTGTGATTAAGAGAGAGCATTAGGAAGCAATGGGATAGGAACCTCGTTTAAAGGCTGAGCATTCCTTTCTTTTTTCCCTTTTAATTAATCTGAGGTTGCTACTGGAGTGGAGTAGTTGGATGAAGGTGTTTGAGGAACATGAGGTTAATGGAAGGTGAAAGAGGAAGGGAATGAAACTGCCACCGTGAGCCAAGCAGAGTGGGAAGCAGCAGATGCTCCAGCCGGCGCAGGGCTGGCTCGGGGTTCAGAGGGAACGACCTCCCGGGCAGAGGGGAGACAACAACCCCAGGGGGGCCCAGGAAAGGCCAGGGGGACCCGGCAGCACTGCTGATCCCAGCACCTGGGAAAAGGAGGAAGGGGTTTTCATGGAATTTCACCAATGCAAAGCACCCTCCCCAATACTGGCGCCATTAAAAATAGTGCATATTCTGTAGCCTGTCTTTATGTTCGTGAGGGAAGGGGGAATTTAGTCACTGTTTTGGGGACTTTGTTTTGCCATCTGGAAAATGAGCCTGCAGAGGGGCACTGGAAGGGTATGGACAGTGTTGACGTGCCTTGGGATGCTACGATGGTGTATTGTGAAGGATGGAGCCTCCCGTACCCTCCGATGGAGCAGAGGGGCTGCGGATGGCAGCAGGTCCATTAGTCTGTGCTTTGGTTTCCTGGAAAAAGGGTCCCCAGATGATTGCTGCCTGGTCCCTGTCTCCACTGCTGACAGTCCTCAGTGCTGCGGGAGGCAGCCAGTGTCCCTCCTCCACCCCTCGCTTCCAGAAAGCAGAATTTTAGAGGTTTGAGTTTGTTTTAGAAATAGGAACTACTGTTGGATGTCAGTTCACGTCAGGGATGCCTGTCCGTCCTGCCACGGGGCTGGAGCATAGCATCCCAAGGCACAAACCTCTTCCAACTGCTCCATGAGGATGTGCCAGTATGCACCAGTCAGCCCCTCAGAGCCCACTGGTTTCCAGCACTGACACCATAAGTGCCTTCTGCTCTCATACCCAACGCTGGGAATTGAAAAGTCAGAGGCAAAAATCATGATGAGAGGAGGTCAGTAACATTTATTATTATTATTATTGCTCTAAGCTCATGATTTTGGGGGCAACCTCGTACATTGTTTGGATGCTGGCTCAAGTGCTTTGCACTTGTTGAGCCCAGCAATGCCACCCAGTCAGGGTAGAGAGAAAAGAATAAAATATGTTGTATCTGCTGTGACCTACCTGCCTGCGAGCAAGGGCTGGGATGCATTTTGCATCCAAACGCAACCTCTTTTTTGACAAAGGAAGAAAAATGCTCGTTCACAGGTTCCTTGTCCCCACTCAGAGAGGAGAGCTGCCAGCCCCACTCCCCACTGCTTCCAGCCTTTATTTGGGACTGAGCAAGACCGTTGCTCATCTCCACACTCCCCCAACAAATCCCAGCTGTGAAACACTTAGGAAAGTGGGGAGGGGGGCTCCCCCAAAAAAGCCTCTAAGTGATGGATGACCGTGATTCCCAGCTTCCCCTGGCCTCTGTGCCTTGAAGGCTCCCGAGGACCGTTAAAGGTCCATCAACGTGTTTTAATTGTGCAGGACCAAGGGCCCGTGCTTTGTTGGAGGTGACCCACCCTGCAGAGCAGAGATGGGCTTTGGAGCTCCCCTGGCCACTTGCCCCATCCGCACCGCCAATTATCCGCCGGGCAACGGGCTAACGCGGGCAGGTTTACCTACCTCCATGGGTCGTGGGGCTTAATGATGTTTCCAGCACGCTTTGAAGATGAAAAATGCTCTAAGAGTTAAGTATCAGTGGGATTTAAGCGTGTGGAGCACTTAAGGCTCACTCAGACCAACCTTCCTGTGCTGCTGGAGAACTGCTCGGGTTTGCTGCTGCGGAGCAGGGCTCTTGCTATTGTGTATCCTCTGGAAAGACCAAAACTGGGACATTTTGGGTCCTCCTCTGGAAGCACCCAAACCAGGACATTTCACAGGTACCTTAATGTCACAAGTGGATCTGCAGGTACTTTATTTTTTTTTCAGCATTTTACATACATAGCTTTCTTTCAACCTGATGATAAACTTAAGCTAAACTAAAAAGAATACTTGGGTCAAAATAAGGTTCTTGCTCCCTCCCCATCTTCTGTACCATTTAAAAAAAAAAAAAAAAAAAGGTTCGATGTTACAGTTTTTAAGCTGTAACTGTAGAACTTTCCCACGCTGCCTCTCCATTTAGCAGCTGACAAGCCAGACCTGTAATCACCATCTTTATCCCGAGACAAGCTAAAAAACAAAATGTTTCTGCAACGCTGAGGGTAGGTGAACATTTTCAGAGTGTCACATATTAAGGTTGTGTCTAACGAGCTCCATGTCCCACTTATAATTGAAACAGAAGAGAGTATTCACTTTTCATTCATTTTTAAAAGACTATTCAAATACCCTTTCATCTCTGCTAAACAGCCTGCCATGTATTTGAAGCCATTTTATATTTTGTTTCTACAGACATCCAAAAAACAGAGGTGAGTATTTTGGAACATTGATAGAAAGATGCAAAGGCTTGTGAGGCACTGAATGGCTTCAAGCTGCCTCAAACACATTCATCTTCCCAAGAAGAATTAGGCACAGTGTGATTCATTTTAATAGCAGAAGAAAAATAATACTACGATGTAGTGCTAAGTTCCCAACCTTTGATGATAGACTAAAAAAAGAGAGAGGGGGAAAAAAAATGTATCTTTCTTCCCTTATGTTGTTGAAGTCTCCCTACACCCCTCCGTTATGTCCAGCTTATCAATTAAGATGAACCCCATGAACTTCAGATGGTTTTTTTTAAAACAAGGCACCATCCATTTAAATGTGTAAAACTGCCTGCAGCTCCCTTGAACTGCAGGATTCAGTCCTGAGCTCTGTGTACTCGGTGTGAAGTTGAGCCCTTTGAGAGAAGTTTTACTGATGTTTTAAATGAAGTCTTCTCACACACAAAATAACCCAGATAATTTAAAACCTCATAGAAAAAATTGGGTGGAGAGAGGGGGGAAAAAAAAAAAACCAAACCAAAACCTCAAACCCTAGTTGGTGCCATTGGTCTAGCAACAGAAAGGAGACTGCCTTCATTACCAACAGGACAGACCAAAAGCTTTTCCACGGGGCCAGGGGCTGGAGCTGGGGAAGGTCTGGGTGAGAGCTGGGAGATGAATCCAGCCCTGGGACAGGCAGCTGCCCCAAGGAACACCTTAAGCTTGTTCAGCCACAAAATGGGGTTTGTAGGGTGGGGGGGAAGGTGCGGGCAGGAGCTCCCCGGCGTTTGTCCTGCTCAGCCACTTCCATCAAACCTCTCTCCCCAGGTCACCTCGGCCAAGGCAGCCACATCACCCAGGAGGTTACAAAGCCTGGTTTTTTCGGCAGGAGGTGATGCAGGTGGATAGACCCAGCTCCATCACACCCAGGTAAGGCCGTGACCACCCTCCATCACCTAATGACCAAGCCCTGCCACGGGCCATGGCTTTGCAGAGCTCCAGCAGTGGGACCACCCCATCCCTTGACCCCATCACACCTCGGCTTCATCATCCCACCCACAGAAACCCTCACTCCGGGACCAGCCCCGTCCCTCCCCATCAGGTAGGTTGGGAGATGCACTCAGACTGCGCTGAACTTGTAGCCAAATTACCTGAAGGAGCTGTAAATGGTTCAGTCATTGCACCAAAGTGCAGCCCCAGCCTTTGGGCTGCAGCCGCTTCCAGCAGGAATAGCTCCTGCCCAGGGTCAGCTGCTGTTCCCAGCTACCACCATACATGAGAAAAAAAAAAAGGCATTAAGGGTGAAAAAAAAGTCAGACAATATTAATTTGAAAAATATAAAATTTTAATAAAGGCTACATCTCTTAATTACAATAATTATTGTACCAAGTAATTTTTTTTTAAATGAAACTCTTTATAATGCATAATTTACAGTATAAGTAGAACAAAATGCCATGGCAAAAGTCATGAGTACAGGACTTGTAATAAAAGGCATAAAATATATTTATACATAAACCCCTTAAACAAACAAGGGAAAGCTTTAACCCTGAATATAGGGCGACGCATGGTCTGGTAACACCATGCAGGCACAGGTACTGTACTGATTAAATTTTAAAAACACTAGAGATAGTGTATTAATAGTTTCACCATACATTTGTTTTTTTTTTTTTTCTACAATATATACAGACTTACACAAAGTAGCAATGGCAAACAATGCACAGATTAACTTAATCAACACAAAACCCAACTGTAGAAATGCAAGGTGTGTCCGGGGAAGGGCCGCTCCGTCCCCACACACCCAGCTCTGCCAGGGGCCTGCGCCCACCGCTCCCACCGCCCACCTGGGCACCGCCAGGGGAAGGACAAAAAAAAAAAAAACCCAACAAAAAAAACCTGAAACAACCAAAAAACCAACAACCAACCAAACCACACAACCCAACCAAACCCCACCTCACAACGCATCACGGCTCCACACCCCCGTGAAACGTGCCCCGTGGCACCTACACCCCCAAAGAGACGTTGTGCTGAGGCTGAAGGGGAACAGCTACACAAAGTCAGCCACGGGGAGCACACACGGGGCTTTTTTTCCTTTTTTAAACCTGGCTTTTGCATCGTGTCCTTTTGCTGTGCTATGTAGGGAACTGGATGGCTCCTCCTACAGCTCTCCCAGGCTCGGGGTCTGGCTCTGCTCGTGCACCACGGGGACCCCTCACCCCTGGCAGCAGAAATCCATGGACAAGGTAATGTTAAAGTTACTGTTGCTCTATTGCATTTAACATACTAATGCTTAAGACCTTTATTTCAAATTAGAGCAGCATAGATTAAAATGCACCGGTCTCTAGATGAACGGTAGGACAGTATTTTTATTTCGGCTTTTATTATTATTATTATTTCTTTAGAAAAGTTTTATCTTCACTTGGAGAAATACTGGGCACAACGTCACTCCTTCCCTCCTCCCCCTTCAAAAAAAAAAAATAATCACAAATGCACTCGTAGCCAAACTCCTAAATTTTAGATAGTGGGAACAATATAAAAAAATAAAATAATCCTTCCTCCCGTCATCCCACTTCCCAGCCCTCTCTTCTCCATTGTTAAAGCAGCATATCCAAAACCTGGACTTAAGGGAAAACAGACTGGTCAATAAATATCAATAAGGATTACTGTTAAGGTAAGCTATACACAGTTTCTCTTAGTCCATAGATTTCAGATCCCCAGGAAATCATATATTATGTATGGAAGTCTCTCAAACACGGTCTGAATCTCCAACAGCCAACAGTGGTCATGTTTTTAATAAATAGTTCAGGGGTTTTATCATCTCAGTACCCAACTCATGAATAATAAATGCCATTTTTTTTTCCTCTAAGGCTAATTCAGCAAAGTCTTCATAGACTTCACTTTTTTTCTTCATTGGTTCAAAACTTTCCTTCAGAGTTTGTTTTTTTTTTTTCCTTGTCATCACTACTGTTGTGTGTCCAAAGACTTTTCTAGCTTAACTTTTCTTAAGCAACACAGATGCCATCAATCGATCCTTTCTACTTTCCCAAGAATCCTTCCTTCGTACATGGGCAGGATGGTTTCATCTTCCCAAATCTCTTCAAACACCGCACCGCAGTCAAACTCGTCGCTTGCTTTTTTGAAGTAGTATCTGTGGTAAGGAGAATTAAAACACAGTTAAAAAATCAAAAGGCAAAGCAAAGGATGCTCTGGCAGTTCTTTTAACCACAACATTTCCAATCTCTCCCTTCTAGGATGCTCCTTCAGTGCTCAGTGTGGACTGGAAGGACCCCAGGGCTGAGGTCCAGCCCCCCCGGGATGGTGATGGGAGGCAGGGAGCAGGGCTGTGCAATGACTTCTACACTCCTCAGGGGTGACAATGGCTTCTACAGTGAGTAACTGACAGGGGTTGGCACTGCATATCCTCAGCCGTAAAGAAAATTAGAAACCATGGTGACTTCTGGTCAAATATCCTATTTGGAAAATAAATAAATAAATAGAATTTCAAAGCAGTGTTCCTAAGGTTCCCCTCTCTCCCCACCTTCTTTCTTTCATGTGTTTTCTTGTTTCAAAGCTGAAGCCCAACATTAAAATTAGCAGCTGTTATTAAAAGGAGAGGCTTTTTAGGCATAGGGACAGATTAAAAGAAAACCACCCCAGCTTCCTGCAACGCAAAAGATGAAACTGTGCCGAACTCCTACTAAAATAAAAAAACCCAACCACCAGGAGCCTCACAACACCCAAACGCCGAATTCACGAATCCATTTTAAGTGACAGAAACTCCCCTATTTGCTTCCCAGCAGCGGGAGCACACGGGGCAGCCCCAGTCCAGCCCGTGGGACCCGGCCCCGGGAGGTCCCAGCGAGCGTCCCGTGTCCCTGCTCCTCAGCTCCGCATCCTCACATCCTCACCCCCACCCCTCCTGTGTCAAACAGCAAGGACCCCTCTATTATCCTGAATTAGACCGTTCAGCTTCTTGATTAAAGGTTCCTTTTATCCCGTTTGGAGCTTTCTTCCTTCTAAGGCTGCTTAATTGCATATGCCCAAATGAAGGGCTTCCATTCAGAGGGGTAGCATTTAGGGAGCCTGTCCGTCTGCCGCCGCACACCTCCTCGGACACGCTGCTCCCTCGGAAAAGGGCTTTGCCATCTGATTGCCAGGGATGGAAAAACTTTCATCACATGGATTACAAGGAAAAATATATATAAAAAAACCACCCTCAACCTAACCCCTCCCACGCTCCTCCCCTGTAGTTCCCAGACAGGGGTTGGCAGAAATCTGTTAGGGGAAAGGGGTTTGTAATTATTATTTTTTTTAGGATGGGAAAGGAGATCCAAATAAACTCACTTTTACTATTAAAATTGAAAGATTCACAGCAGGGTCTTAGAATTTGACTTTTGGGTTTTTTTTAAGTGAATGTTGTACTTGACATTTTAAAAATACGCAGTAACAATGGCTTGCAAACCTATCTATTTTTAGGGTACATTAAAACTTTGGTAGGGGGATAAAAGCTGGCGTTTCAGTCAGAGATGAAACCAGCTCCATTTAGTCAAGGTACGATTCAGATTTATTTTTGTAAAGTCATTCTGAGCTGAGCTGACACATGTTGCATCTTTAATGGCTCAGCAAGGACAAACATCTGATTTTAGTCCTTCAGAGCCTGCACTCACTGAAGTCAATGGCCCAACTCCCACCACCATCCACGCTGCAGGTCAAGGCCACAATTCCCCAGGCCAGCGGCCTTGAAACAAACCCAGAAAATCCCAAAGAAAGTCTGAATGAATTACAAAGAACTTTCTCTTCCCTGTCCCCTGTTCCAGATAACAGCCACTCTTCCCAAGAACTTCCTCCACAAACCCAAGTGCTGGCTGTGTTTACAAAATTTTTATTTGAGAAAACACGCTATGACCTTTTACATAATTACAACCTTATTTTACAGAAAAAAAAAAAGGGAAAAAATAAAAGAGGAGGCAAAGCAAAAAAAAAAAAAAATCCTCCCTACAACATCTTCAAACAAGTCACTCTGCTCTTATTTGCTCAGAAATGGCCTTTCCATTGAAACGTATTTTATGTGGCAAGCTTTGCACTTTTTTTTGCCCTTTTTTTTTTTTTTTTTTTTAATTTTTTGGGACATCTGGCACCAATCGAGGCGAGCAGGCCTGGCCTTACAGCTCTGTTTTGAACCGCTGCCATCTTCAGATTACCCGACACCACCCAGTCTTTTTGTGCGTGTATGTTTGTTTTTTGTTAACGCCATCAGTATTAAATCACTGCTTAATTCCTTCTCTTTTTTGGGGGGTGTGGGGGAGGTGGGAGGGGGTGCTAAGGGGGGGCCAGGGGGTGAAGAAGGAAAGCAAAGGGGCGATTTCCTGGGGGCCGGCCGTGCGGCTCGGGCATCGCGGGAGCCTGAGGTACCCGCCTCGCAAACTGATCCAATCAATAAAGAATTTGGAGAGCGGAGCATTTCTGCATGTCTTTGTGCATTAAATGAAAGGCAATGGCTTCAAAGACATGCTTATTAAATGTGCCTTAAAAAGAAATCAATGCCAGATGTGACCAAAGCAGCCTAGTTAGTGCCTCCCCATAACACACACGCTACTCCGGGCACTGCGGACCTCTTCCCTGAAGGTCACCCGCAGTTTCACTCAAAGTCCAGCCAAAAGTCAAAGCTTAGATCAAAATGATTCCCTGGAGGTACACACATTTGTGTAATTAGTTTCACCTTGTGTCTGTGCAAGATAAAATACTGGGCATGTACCCAAGTTCCTTTTATAAATTTCTGTATTGTCTTTACCCAGGTGTAAAGGGGTGAGATCTAAGCAAAACGTTGTTTCATCCTTGTCAGTCACTTAAAAACATTTTCCAAAGTAATTACAGTCTGACAAGGCACAAATAATTGCATCTGGAGGGACTTTCAGGCCACGGAGGTTTTAGGAGCCTACTCCTGCACTGGGGCATCACACACAAATGTCACAGAAAACAAACGAACGTAACAACAAAAAAATAGGGGGTGGTTTTTTGGGGGGGGGGGCATTGGGACTACACAGCCACTGGAGCAGGGGCACACCAGTAATGGGGTGAGGAAAACTGATCTGCAACTGGTGCACGAGGCTGCATCTGCCGGAGGCATGCAGCAGACCAGGAGAGGTTTTAGGGGCTGGAAAATGGCACAAGGGTGCAAGAAGCCCCATGACCTCTCCCGGAGGTCAGCCCGGCTAGGTGCACTTCCAGGTTGCTGCCATCTGATGGCAGCTGGGCGGGCTGCAAGGATGGTTTTGGGGGCTGACTAGCAATATCCAGCCCCAGCCCCACTCTTCAACAGCTGTAGGTGGACCCTAGCTTGGTTGCTCCAGCCTGAGAGCACCCCTGCTGCACAGGTGGACCTTCCAAAGCTAAAGACACACCAGTGATGGGGCACCGGCCAGAAAGTCCTCATACCAAACCCAAATGACCCTTTGGAGATTGAATCAGAGGCTGCCAGGGCAAGCCTCTCGCTCTTTGAAGAAACAAATTCAAAGCTTAGAGCTGGAGCTTTCCTCTCTTGCTCACCCTACAGGAGGGGTGCCCAACAGATGATCCCACCAGTGCCCAGAACCACTGGGAAATTACAGCAGAAATAGCCAATATGTGAAGCTACTGCCATGGGAACATGGCAAGGGAAGCAGCAAACTGGTTAAACTGGGAGCTGGGCCCTGGAAACCAGACAGGCAGGGTTTGTTGGTGTTTCTGAGGAGGAACTCGGTATCGCTGGCAGAGCTCTCCCTGCAGGGCAGAGGTTTTTTTCCCTAATGAAAAGAAAAGTGAGCTCACTGCGTCCCAGCTACACGTCCGCTCAGATGTGACATCCCAACCTTTCACTGACTGCATTTATGGACACACCATTGCAAAAAAAACCCCAATTAAAAAACCTGAATGAGTAGGTGAAGCAGGAGGCCAGCACCAAGATGAATGCTGACCCCACTGTGGAAGCTGAACCCCACTGCTCTGTGCCCTTGCCACAAGGCCATCCCAGCTTTTCCTGGTACCCAAGCTTTTTGGAGAAGGGTTGGAGCAGGCTGCCTGCCAGCCTGCATCCTTCTGCAGCTGGGGGAGGAGGCTGGGCAGGGAGATGGAGAGGAGGTAGTCCTGCAGCCAAACTGCAGCCCAGGGCCCCTTTCTCCATCTCCAAGTGGCTCTTGGTTTGAATGGGAAGAGAGTAAGAAGATCTACAGCCTCTGAAAAGCGAGGTAGATGTGTAACTGCAGGTGGACATGCTGATTCTTTTGACTTACTTATTAGAATATATTAAAGAAAAAGCAAATCACAGATTCTTACCTGTAATTTCCCTTTTTGCTCAGCTGTTCTTTAAAGTGCCCAAGTGTCAGGCTCTGGGCCTTTAACATCCTCCTGTAGGGAATTTCTTCTCCACAAAAAAAATAGGTGACAACCAACTCACTCGACTGAGAGGTGTGAACAACTGGCAGTTTCTTTGGCTCTTTGTGACTGAAAAACAGAAAACACACACACAAACCCTCTATTTTTCCATTTGAGAACAAGCCATTTCACCGCTCTCCATCCAGCAGTGTTTCTGACACATGTAACACTGGTCAGAAATACCCGGGGTGTAACCCAAAAGAAGCCAGATAGTCCTGTACTCGCCCTCGGTTCGTCACAACCCCCTTTGCACAGCCCTTCCCTGGGCTCCCACAGCAGCTCCTGCTCGCTGCGATGGTGGGACAGCAGAGACCTCATCCCACCTTGGTGATGGGAGAACCAAAGGATGGATGCTTCCTGGAGGCACCGGAGCAGGACCATGGGCCAGGTGAGCGTGCGCAGGGCTCACACCATGGGCTCACCTCCACCCAGCCAGCCCCAGCCTCATACACCTCCCATTTTAAAAGGCTCGTTTCATCCGCCTTCATAAAAGGCATCTGCCAAGCTTTCTTCTCATGCACAAAACCACCTGCAACCACCAACATCTAACAAAGCAAAACCACCGCCAGATTCTGCACCTGAAGCACACAGGTACTCTCATTGCTCCCCAGCGAGGATAAAATTAACTGGATCTCCTTATTTGCACTAAGAAGCCCTTCTTAAAGAATAATTAAAACAATATTACCCAGCAAAATGGCAACGCTCTAGTGAGTACCATGCAGCCAAATCTACAACTGCATCTGAGGCAATGTACACTTGGCATGTCAAAAGGTCACAAAGTGTTAGTCCGCAGTAATTTAGTCTTCCTAATTTGTTCTAAGTCTTTGTAGAGTGGCTTCAGAAAAAAAGCTGCTAGCAAAGACAGCTGGTGGACTTAAGGTCAACCAATTAAAAATGAAAGGCTCTAGTCAGGTGGCTCAGTCTGGACTTCAAACATTACTCATTGCTTAAGATGAAGAGGGTAAGAAAGAAAACTTTAATTATTTAGGCCATTTTAGACCTCTCTGTAGCAGATTTCTTGTTAAAAGAACCATCCTGTAATTAGACTAATCCAATCTTTGTCCACTTTACAGGAATGCAAGTTTAAAAGAGCCAGAGACAAGATTTGAAAATGTTTTGTTCTTTCTTTAAGAAGAATGTTTGAAAGACGAAATTTCAGATATAAGAATTTCCTCTTTTCAAAGCACAATCCATTTAACAAAAATATAATTATGAGATATATATATATGTTTCTCAACCCTTTTCTGTGCGTGCAATACTCACTCTTCTGTCATTAGACTTGCATTGCAGAAAGGGGAGTTTCCCCCCAGAACAGCAGCCGAGTGGTTTCGATCCCTCTGCTGATTTGAGGTTGAACATCTGAAGAGGAGAGGGGGAGGGCAAGTGGGGAAGAAGGGGAAAAAAAAAAAAAGAGAAAAAAAAAAACAACTTGAAAAAAATTGTTGAAATACAATCTTCTTAATTGAAGTCTCCTGTGGGTCGTTAAGTTCGCTCTTTGTATCAACCCTCACATGTTGTAAACAATCAAAGGAAGAATTAAAAATGCTGTGGGCTAATTTATCCTTCCATACCCAAATGAACGATAACCAGTCCAATTCTCCACTTGGTATGTAGCTGGAGTCCATCCCAGAGGAAAAATGGGCAAATTACAGCCATCAAAAGAGTGGAAGTAATAGTCTAGGATTCAAACTATTTGCGCCGGGGCAGGGTGGGGTTGGAATAAGGAGGCTCATCCCTGGGGCTGGGCCAAGCCGTGCTGTCACGTGTCCCCACGGTCCGGCCCCATGGCTGACCCTCCACCTAGAGGAGGAGGAGGAGGAAGGCTCCATCCACCTCCGCCCACCATCGCCTTGCCCACCATCGGCCCGAGCTCAACCTGCCCCCAGCAAACCCCACTGCCCCCCATGCCCCCCCGGGACCGTCCCTCCTGCCACCGTTACCGTTGCTTCTGCGGCTTGGAGACCTCGGCCAGCCGGCGGCACGCTTCCTCCAGCTGCGCCAGGGTGTTGGGGGGGGTGAGCGGGGGCATGGCGGGGTCCTGGACGAAGGGGTGGGCGGGCTGCGCCCCGCGCGGGTGGCTGCTGGTCCCCCAGGGGTGGTGGCGGCCGGGGGCCCCCTTGGCGAAGTCGGAGCTGTAGGCCTTCTTTGTGCTTTGTGTGCTTGGGGAGGGGAAGAAGTCGGGTTAGAAAAGCTGGAAAATATGACTTTAATAGCAGCTCCTATTCTGCTCGCTCCCTCTCAAAAGTCTGTCATAACATGAAAGGAGGTTTATTGCCAAAAACATGACATTTTTGTGGTTTTTCTGGTTCTGCGGAACAGCTTTTATATTAAACCGGAGGAGCAAAAAGTCTCATTTGTTTTTAGCGATTGTAAAAATAGACAGCCCATGTAATATATAAATATTTACCGGGAGCAATATTGCTGTAGACAGCTGCGTATTTACCTATGGGGCTTGTGCTTATTTTGTCTCTCGCTCTCCAGCATCCACTGCCAGACGTTCTGTGCCCGGTCCGACTCGCCCCCCGGGAGCTGCACCCCGCCGGGGCCCGGCAGCCCCCCGTCCCCAGCCGGCAGGGTGATGCCCTCCACTCCTCTGCCCGGCCTCTTCGGCAGTGTCCCTGTCCTGCTGGTGGCGAGAAGGGGACAGGAGCCCGCTGTTAGCCCCCCTGGGCTGCCACGGGGCCGTCCCCACCAGCCCCCTTGCAGGGGGATGACGGGGTGACAGCTTGGGGCAGGTGCGATGGAGATGCTCAGACTTACCCGAAGGGCTCCAGCGGAGGGAGAGGGGGGTCCGTGCTTTTGGGGTGCCCCTTGCACTTGGGGTAACAGTAGTAGTCGCCGCCCGCCGGGCAGCAGCACTGCACCCGCTGAGCCGCCTCCGCCTCGATCTGCTCCTTCGTCTTGGGCACGGTGTGGTGGTGGATGTAGTGGTGGTGGACATGCTTGGTGGTCTGCTTGGTGACGAATCCCTTGCCCACCAAGGCGCAGGCGGCCGGCGAGGCCACGCCAGGCTGCAGCTTGCCCGTTGGCAGGCGGTCGGGGGAGCGGGCACGGGGGCTGTGCCGGCCCATGCCGGGCGATTGGCAGCCAGGGGTCTTCAGCACACGGGAGAGATGCTCGTCCAGGATGGCCTGGGGGTCCTCCTCGTAGCTGCCAGAGGGCAGGAGCGAGAGCGGGTGCTGGGGGTTCGCCATCTCCCGACTGCTCTGCAGGCTGGTGGGGAGCTCCGAGCCCTCCTTCTCCTCGTCCTGTCAGCCAAGTGATGGTGGGAAATAAATGCACGGGGACGGGGAGCTGGAGAGGACATCCATCCCCCCCCACCCCCCCAGGGTCACAAACCACAGTGCAATCGAAACACTTTCCCCCCCATGGGCAGGATACGGCCCCTTCCCACCCCCCCAGCCAGGCAGCGAGCCCTGCCCGGCCCTGGGAGGGTTAATCCTCCTACCTCCTTGATTTGCTGCAGCCTCTCCTCCAGACTGTCCATGGTTTCCTGCTCCTGCTTCAGCTTCTCCAGCCGGGAAATGAGCTCCGCGGCGAAGGCAGCCGGCTCCACCGGGGTCATCTCCTTGGGAAGACGGTGGGTCCTCTACAGGGAGCGGGGACAGAAGGCACAAGGCATGTTTAGCGGGCGGCGCGGGGCGCAGGCACTTAGCCGGAGCGGCATCGCCGGCCCCGCTACGCTTGTTGTGTCTCCATGTTTGGATGAAAAGACGACCGCAACTAGGCATGGTCTGCTCTGGATTTTTATGAGCTAGTGCTGTGGCCTCATGGAGTGACATCCTCCCCACCAGCGTTTGCCTTCGGCAGGAGCAGTTGGTCGCACTCTGAGGAACCCCGCTTGTTCTCTCTGTAGTACAACCAGCCCATCAGTAGCTACTCTGAAGTAGAAAATCTTCAAAGACTGTTGTCAAACATCAAAAAAAAAAAAAAAACCCAAAAAAAACCTCTGAGGTGGGAGGGAGAGACTTTAACTCAAGGAATAAAGTGAGTATAAACAGAAAGGAGTTGGAAATTAAAAAAAATAAGATGGGGGAGAAAAAGGGAAAGAAGAAAAAAAAAAGAAAAAAAAAAAAAAAGAAGTCAAACGGTTGCAGATCAGAGAAGTGCTGGTAATTTATTTCCTGGCTACACACTGGGCACCTTTGAGGTAGTGTTGTCTCAACAGTGTCCTAGATCTCTTCCCCCCCCCCTCCATCTCTTTGTACAGAAAATGAAGAAAGCTGCTGCAGGCTAGCGGTGCTACACTGCTGAGCTTGGCTGCCTCAAGCAGATCTATCAAGGGAAAAAGGGAACATCTCCAAATCAAGTGCAGAATATAAAAAGGCAAAACGCGAATTTCTGCCAAAAGAAGCAAACATGGCAGGAAAAGGGGAGGGGAAAAAAAAAAAAAAAGAGGAAAAAGAAACCACCCACCCAGCTCTGCCCTCCCTCCTGCCACCCCCACGCACCCCACTCCTCCTCGCCCCCACTCTCCCTCTCTCTTTTTCTCTCCCCCCCCCCCCGAAAGCAGAAAGCTGAACTGCCAACTCTTTCACATACTACCCACCAGATGAGGTGGGGCCTCTCTCCGGCAACCACTTAGCTCCAGAAATGATGTGAGGGTAGAAAAAGGCCACTCTGCTGGAAATTGTCACTCTTACACAAGCTGGCTCTATTCAGTCCCTGATCAAAGCACTGCCTTACAGAGAAAGTCGATTTGCACGCCCTGGGACAAAATAATCTAATTTACAAGCTCAGGCTATAGAACTTTCTTTATGGAGGAAGGGGAAAAAAAATACCAAAAAGAAAAACCACACAAACCACCCCCACCCTCCACCAGAAATATCATCTATGATTTCTTGCTGCTTAAGACAGCAGAAAGAGGAGCTTTAGCATATTAATCTCAAGACAAGATAAGTTTATACTTGTCTGTGTAAACAGTTTATTCACTGCAGGAATCGGGAGTCTGCAAGTCAACTGAATTAGCAAGTCAGCGAGTTAATTTCCGAGAGCACAGCAACGCCACGAATCGGATCCCCTCCAAGCAAGGCACGATCTGCTGTTAATGCCTCTCCTCTGGGAGATCCTGCTTCCCACCAGCCTCCAGCCACTGTGCTTTCAAAGGCCACCAGCGGTGCGCAAGAGGACAAGCCCCGGTCTGCTCGGCCCCACCAGAGGTGACAGGGTGGTGGCCAGAGCCAAGGCTCTCACTAGCCCCGACCAGGGCATCTCTGCCTAGATTTGGACCAGGAGGACAATGCCAAGGCCACTGAAAAGCCCTAATTAACACCTCGTTGTCAGGGAAGGCCCAAAATGGGAGTGCACACAAGCAGGTTTTTCCAAGGATGCTGAGAGCCCACGGCTCCTGCCCAACATCAGGCAGCATCTCTTCTCTGGCATCACGCAGGGATGGAAAAGTTCTCCTCCTCCACAAGTGCCCATTCCCAGTCCCGGCAGCGCCCATGGCCAACCCATGAACTTACCGGAAAATGAGGTAGAGAAACTTGACCGTTGGCCTTGACGCTCCGATGCATTTCCCGCTGGAGCTGCTTCTTGCTCCCAATTCTGTACGGGGGGATCCCATCTCTGCACATGGAAGAGAGGTCACCGTCAGTGGGGGCTCTCCCCATGCTCTAACCCAGATGCTTCTCTACCACCTCTGAAACCACCCAAGCACACCACATGTTCCTAGAGGTGCTGAGCCCTCTGGATGTCACCCAAAGCCTCAAACATCTGGCAGCTTGGGAAGTGCCCGTGTCATCTACACTTGTAGAAGTGCCATCTACCTGGATGTGCAGTAATTAAGCAAAAGCTGAAAAGCGAGCTGAAGGCAACTCAGCGTGGGAAGACACCCATCAGCTTCACTCCTGAGGCATCTTACAGAAAGGCCCTTCCAATGCTAGGTTTCTGCTTCTGCCCTTTATTTGTGTTGCTTTTTTCAACACTGAATTATGCTCTTTTAAGACCACAACTTCCCTCAACCTCTGGAACACCGCATGGAGCAACAGCACACTGGAAACAAGAAGGAAAAGGCTGAAGATGGATGGCCACACCAAAAGGCCACTCCCTATTTAAGACCAGGGAAGTTTCTCCTGCCTTGAGGCCAGCACAGACAGGCCACCACAAGGCATGAGTGAAGCCGAGCTGTACCCCCCAGGCATGACACTGCTCCCCTTGGCCACGTCGGAGCACAGCCAGGAAACCACGGGATGACACCAGGCAAGGAGCACCAGTGGGAACAGCCCCCTGCACAGACCGCTTGAGGCAACAGGGGGTGTTTTCATCTGGCCACACAAAAAATTACCTCAGTTTGGATTAAAGGGCCTTCTACAGACAGCGGGGACAGCCGGAAGAGCATGCCTGGAGATCCTGAATGTCTAATTCCACCTCTTCCCTCAGACTGGCTGAATAACCTTGATCTCCGTTCCCGGCCCTTTCATCCACCTGCCCCCACACCTGACTCATCTCCTCAGCAGAGAAAATAGCTCCTGCCCAAGGAGGAACGGCGGCGGCCGAGCAGACAGCGGTGGCCCCACGCTGCTGGCAGAGGAGCCAACATGGCACGACATCCCTGCGTGCCACCTCCCATGGCCACGGTGGTGGTGGGCACACACCAACATGTTTTGGGCACGCAGACAAAGCACAAGGGAAGGCCTTCCCTGAGACACCAGGTCCCTTCTCTTGAGGAGGATGAGTAGATGCTTTTGCTCCACACTCAAGGTTTGACACACACTACTGCAGATCTTCGTGAAGGTCTTGGCCCAAAGCATCTAGTTGCCATTAAACTGTTTTAATGAGCAAGATCGAGCTGCAAAGCCTGGAGTGAAAGAATGGCACAACTTCATCTTAATAAATTTGGAAATATCTTTATAATGAAAGAAAGCACGCTGGGACCGCAAAGAAAGTCCTCAATGCCACAAGATGAACATCAGCCTCCTCTAGACATGGTCCTTGAATGCGCGTTGCATTACAAGTGAAAGGAGCTAATTGTCCTAATGTCCCTGTTGCACAACACAGGGCTCCGGAGCGTTTTCTGGAGCAGCAGCCCAGCACACAGCAGCCATCACAGCTGGCCATGGCCACCAACTGCAGCCACTGGTGGCCACCAAGCCTTTCTGCTCCATGAACCCATGGGGCAACAGGGCTGGGGGCACATGACATGCTTTAGTTTTAGGGAGGATGGATGAAAAGCAAAACTAAGGTGAAAACCAAATCTTCTGTATCTTCAGAGAAGCATTTGTTCAGACTTACTGAGAAAAGGGTCTCTTAGGGAAGACCTTCATAGGTCCTTCATAGGATAGGGAATAACAAGTAAAATAGGCATTTTTAAAGGTAGAAAAAATGCCAGCCTGAGCACATTACATGCATGCATACATACGGGACTAATCCCATTAACATATTCAGTTAAAGAGGAGGTGTCCTCTATAAATGGCAATCCAAGAGGCCAGATGGGGAAGAGCAGGGAAGCAGATGAAGATCTGTTTATTCAACAAGAAGCACCCATGGACATGACCAAGGGGCAACAGGGAGCCTCACAGCCCTCCTGTGCTCCCCACCTCCCTCCAGGTCTGCAAGCACGAGATGCTGTCCCCAGCTCCTCTGCCATGGCCACTGAGCTGGGAGCACCCCTCCTTGAGGCTCCCAGCTCCAGGGGACCACCTCTGGCCAAAGGGACAGTCCTGGCTATGGAGCAGAAGAGGGGACCTGTGCCATTCCCAGCCAGGGTGGCTTGAAAAGGAGGGAGGTAAAGCAATGCTGACTCAACAGCATGGCTCCTCACTTTATTCAAGCCTTGCCCTCCTTCAGATCAGTACAAAACGGCTGCTTCCCCCTGAAACTCCTCCAGTTCCACCAGAGAGCCCCATCAAACCTCTTGCTCCCTCTTCTACAGCCCTGCCTTCTCAGACTTTCACAACTTGTAACACCACATAGAATTAGAGAAAAATAGATTTTTTTTAAAAAGAAGAGTTATTTCACCGGGACAGGAAGGCAGCTTGGGAAAACCAGCCTGAGGAACGGGGAGGGACTTCTACAGCCACTTTGATGAGTGCTGTCTAAAGCTAGGCCTTCCCTACAAAACAGGGGGAAAAGGACAACGGCAGGGTTGAAGGGGTGACCAACTGGTGATCTCTGACTGCAGGAGGGCGGAGGGACAGAGCTGGAGGCAGCAAGAGATAGGAGGGGTGGGGGGACCCTGATGCTGAAGCAGACCCCCTTCTCCCCCCCACCAAAGGAGAAAGTGCCTTTGGAATTAAAAGGCTGAGCTCGGCCAGAGGTTTTGGGGCAGGAGAAGGTTAACCCCAGCTCTCCAGGTGCCACCTCTCCCCTCGTCCAGCAGCAAATATTCGCACTCACTCTCCTGGCTACTAAAAGCTGTGGGCTGAGGAGCCACAGAGTTTAGGCACTAAATAGTGGAGTTTAATTATAAACATTTCAGCTAACCAGTCTGGGGCTACGCCAATCTGTTTCTGGGGGAAACACTAGTTTGAAGTCTTCTACCAGTCAGCTGCCATTTAAGCTGAGCCAATTATCTTAGCCTTTTGACTCAGATGTGCCTGACCTAACCTGAATGTCGTTTTACTGCTGCTTTGAAATATCAGACTCATGCGCATATGCATTCACTCCCATCTTCATTTGGCAACGGCTCTGAAACAAGCCTCTGATCTTGCCAACATCAAAAGCCTGGTTTGTAAGATAAGGTAATATTTGAAGTTTGCTCAGCAGCATTCCCCTGTGTCCAAAGTAAATCCATAAATAAGATATAAGCAAATAAAAAAAAAATCCCCTTTTCTCTCCCCCCCCCCAATCAAGAAATGGAAATATAAATTTGCATGATGCTTTGTGGCTATTACAAAATATATATATGCACAGACTATGCCTGGCCACTATAATAAAAAAAAAAAGGGGGATTGGGCATTATTTGGAGACTTTTCCTAATTCCAGTACAGTTCAGATTTAGATTTATTTTTTTAAAAAAACCCGCTCAATTTACTGCTATGTCTGACAGACTTTTCCAGAACAAGTTTTTCCTCTTCAGTTGATACCAATATAAGCCAAAAGAACTAATTTGCATTCACACTGAGGAAACAGAATAAACCCAGGTCCTCTGTGGAAGGGGGCGAAGCCTCGCCGGCAGCCGAGCAGTGGGGTCAGCCCGTGGAAGCACAGAGGGTTTGTGCCCCCAACACCTCCCCAGCATCTTCAGCAGCCACCCGAGCCAAAAAAACAACTAATCCCCAACGTTTCACTGCACCCTTGGCAGCGCCCTCCGCCTCTGCAGAGGAAGTTTTACATCAGCCTTAACTCTAAGCCCAGCCTCCAAAACTGCCAATTTACCTCTCCCGCTTCCAAAACCACCCGACATCCCTCCCGCTCCCGGCCCCGCGGAGGGAGCGTGGCTCCGGGGATGCCCGGGGACCGGTTCTGCGGCAGGAAATATTCCTCCAGCCCCCGACATCCCGCTGCCCACCCCCCAGCGCCCCCCCAGCCCTCCCTGCCGCCCCCCAACCTGGAGCTGCGGGCAGTTTAATCAGCCAAGCTTCCCCAAACTCTCCCAGCCTGCGCGGGCCATTGTTACGGCAGGAAAAAACAGGCAGGGTCCTTTCAGGCGCTGCTTTATGGGGAGCTCCTATTCACTTGTTCAAGCAAATTTCAAAGCGGGCTGCTGCCCTCTCATCCCCGCTAAGCTCCCCTGGACTAACAATGGGCTGAAAGCGATTCAGTTAAGCCTTTCATCCACCATGCACTTTATTTCTCACTCAGTGCTCTCATCTGTGTAAGGCCTACAATTGGCATTGCTGTGAAGAGAGGGTATAATCCTAGCCTTGTGAATCCCAAGTGACCCTACACTGGTCCAGAAATGACTAACCCAATGAATGCTCTGTTGACACATGATCACATACAACCAGAGCCAGTAAGAAGAAATAAAGAAGTCACCCTATGATTCAGCTCTTTTATTTAATGCCAATATTGTTCAATAAGGGAATCTGGTGGGACAACAAACTATTTTTTTCCATAATATCAGTTCAAAACACACATGTGCATTAAAAAAAAAAAAAAAAAGCTTTTGTTTTGTTTACACATCAAGGATTTTTGGTAAATCCTGTTTTCCGAAGTGCATCAAGCAGCACAACTGACTTTAAAACCCCACCATGCAAACCTCCCCAGGAGCACACAGTTCTCACCAGACACGTCCAACAGAGACACTGGAGAAGCGTCACCCATGAGATGAAGATGGGGAACGCAGCACCCTGCCTACAGGTGGGCTTCTCCACAGCACTTGTACTTAAGAGAGGATCATGGAACACAAACAGCAACATCTGCCTTCTGCCCAGTTGAAGAAAATGGTCCTTAAGAGCACTGAGTACGTCTCACTGTCTCCCCTACAGACACAAAAGCACCATTTCTCTCCTGCTGGGGAAAGCAAACTGAGGAAGTAGTCAGGAGTCAAAGGACTTGCTCCCAGTTGTGCAGGAGGAACAGACAGATCCTGCAGTTCCCGGGCTCGGCCACAGCATCATCTCTCATCTCCACATTCCTGAGACACCCAGACCTGGTCCACGCAGCTCCACTCAAATGGCTCTTTGAAGGCCTCCCCAGCCACACTCGATGAGCAGCTATTTGCCCCTTCAGGTCACCGGCCCTATGAATGTCCCTTCTGACATCAATGACAAACCTTAATTACAGAAAGTACTTCCTACAGGAAGTAATCTCCTCCTCTTTGATGACTGATAACTAGTTAAGGAAGCCTGGCCTTAAGACAAAGGCTTGGGGAGATATGCTCCTTGGGTTAGTCAGAGAACGCCGCCAGCACAGGGGAAAACACGTCTGCCCGGCCTCAAAATGGTGATGCAGGGATTCATCGCGTTCCCCCATCCGATCCCTCCAGCGAGTGCATGAAGCACGAGGCCACCCTGCCCTGCTCCCCCTCTGGGTTTGGGCACACGCCTCATTTTGGCAGCCCCTAATCAGGGGCGAGCAGAAGTGGGGCGATGACCCCGGACCCATGAGCCCCCCACGGTGCATTGGCACAGCCGGCGCACCCCAAAAACACCCGTCCCACACAAGGTACTTACACGCTGCTGTCCGTCATCGACATGGAGTCGTCCGTCAGGGCATCACTAGATATTTCACTATCGTTCGCGCTGGTTGCTGGGGCAAAAACATAGCCCGAATTCACATGGTATGGATTAATGGGATCATTCCTCTTGAAGGACCTAGGGACAAGCAGAAGAGCAATCTAGTTACCAGCCAGCCTTGGGCTAGAGGAAAGCACACAGGGTTCATGGCAGCACTCCCCGTACCATCACGGGACCATCACACTGGCTGCTCAACCTCTCCAGAAGCACCAAACCATCCACTGCTCAGGCCAGCAGCAGCCAGGACCCGCTCTGCCTAAACACACCCAACTTTAAAGATGTTGCTTTTGACACGGGAAGCACACTTTAGAAAATCCTCTAAAGCACCTCCAGGCGCTTTGACACCTTCAATAACCTGGTCCTTAACGCTTGGTGCTGCACTGCTGAGGCCAGCAGGAGTTTTGCTGTTGGCATCAGCAAGCAAAAGACGAAGAAGTTCACAGCTCAAGTCCCACTGAAAGCCACTGAAGCATCAGCTAATAAATGGTTAAGTCTGCTCTGAAGACAGGGGTTAGGACCCCCTCGGGAACACAAGTCATGGTATCTGTGTTGCCTGAAACAAGAGAACTGCCTGAACCTACTAGAGCAGGACCACCATGCGTCAGAGGCATGGACAGGGCTGAAATCTGCTGTCTCAGTCTTGGCCTCACAAAGATGGGTGCCATCTTCCCAGCATTAATTATGCAATTATAAATCGCATTAACACGCAATAAAAAGGCCCAGTTTTTAGGAGAACCTACTACTTGCTCAACTTTTGGGTGCAGAGTTGGGTGGGGAAGAGGAGGATGAGGGAGGGGAGGACAGCAGCAGCAGGATGTATCGATGGGGATGGGAGTTACTGACACCAAGGGCCTTGGCTCCAGCTGGAGAAGCAAAGGCAGAGCCCAGTGGGATGCACGAGCTGAGTGCCCAAGAGCGGACGCATGAAAAATTCATGGGCAGTGACATGAGCTGTGACGGAGCGTGGCAGGGTCACCACGGCAGGGTCACCGCGTGGGGGGGACCTGGGCCTCCCCCTGCCCACCACCTCCCATTACTGCAACTTCCCAGCCAGGATCAATATACACATCGTGGGCAGCGATAAGGGGATTATGCAGAGAGGCCTGAAAGCCCAGTGTTAAGGTGCACATTTTGTTCCTTTTCCAGGGAAGGACGGGGTTGTTAAGCTTCTGCCTTTGTATATCAAAGCAAAAGGCCTTGTCATCTGATAAGGACGGCTGATTTTAATAATTAGGGCCACTTACCCAGGACTTGGGGGCCTAAGGAATGTGCCGGCAGGCTTGGCAGGTTTTTTTTAATGGGCTTTCCACCTCCCTGTCTCCCCGGGGGTCGGGGGGGACCAGCTGGGTCTAAGCAAACAGCAATGTCCTCCCACCGCCCCGCTCTCCATCCCTCACCACCACATCCCTGCTCCCCCAGCACCGAAAGCAGCAGCCTCCACAAAGGCTTACATTTAAAAAAAAAAAAAAAAAAAATAGAAAAAAAGTCGGGGGAAGCATGGTGGGGAAGATGGGCCCCTCTGGTATGAGAGGCGCGGGGCTGGCTGCAGGCAGGTATTCAGCCCAGCCGGGGCTGCATTCCTTTCCTGAGGAGGCCAAGGCACTTCTGATGGGGAGATCAAGATGTTAAAAAATATATATCTGGGAAGAAGGGAAAAGAGAAAAAAAAAAAAAAAAAAAGAGAGATAGTAAGGAATGCCACAGGAAAGAAGTTAAGTCTTCAAAGATAAATTAATTCCACATGTGGGTGAAAGCAAAGTTATCCAACTGCTACAAAAAAGTTCCTCTGAAGACCATGATGCTTCTACTCAGATTCAGGGGGACGTGGAGTCCAGGGGACCCTTCCTAGGTCCTTGGGGGGCTTTTGGGGAAGTAAGGGATGTAGCTCTTATAGTAACTGTTTGATTTGAAACCATGCGAGGGGCCCAGGCTGCTCAGGGGTGCATGATGGCACAGGACCACCCCCTCCCTGGGAGGTGGCCGTGTCACTCTGGCGTCACCCAGGAAGGCAGATTTGCCTTGTTCTCCCAGCAGACAGGAGGGCTAGAGGGGCCGGAGGCAGCGGGTCCCTACGAATAGGGCACAGGGAAAGGAGGTGTGTCCAAACACAGCCTTTGGAAAGATATAATTAGAGAAAGTGGCCAGAAGTAACTCATCTTCCCACCAGTACTGGGCTGCAGCACCGACTCACCCACCAACACCTCACAGACAAAAAGAATCCCCAAAGTTCACATATTTTTAAAGCCAGCCCCCACCAACTCCACCTCCAACATCCTTTAACAAAACTGATGGGGGCTGTTTTGGTATGGGTTTTATAGGGTTGGGGTTTTTTTTTTTTGGGGGGGGGGGTGTTGTTTGTTTTTTATTTAATTTGACCACCTTACTTCAGTAATTGCACCCAGATGCATCAAGTTGCCCGGGAGGGTTTTAAATTCCCGTGGAGAGCGGTGGTCTCCTGCCGCAGATGCTGCGCACACAAACACAGGCCCCAGCTCAAACTCAACATGCAAAGTGTTTTCAGCTGTCAGGTAGCAGTTGCTCTGGAGCTTCAAGGAGAATGCCTGATGTTTCTCAGCCTATTCTTATCTTGATGCGATGACACACAGCATGTAACTCCCTCGATGCTGTGTCAGGCGATGGGCACAGCAGAGGTATCACAGTGCCATGAAAACATTTCAGGGGGGCTCGGTTGTAGCCCCTGTTATGAGGGTGCAATTTCAGAGTGGGGAGCTGCTGGGTTGGGGTTTTTTTCTATTGTCAGGCCTGCTTCTTAGAAATAAAAGCATTCGGGCATTTCAAACCACAGATTTATACAGACAGGGAGCAAAATATCTACAAGGAGCATTCTGAGGCAAAACTGAATCTCATTCAGTACTTTCTTGGGACAAACATCACTGGGCAACCCTGGGTTTAAAGACAAAAAAGGGGGAAAAAAAAACGCATGCACAAATGTGGGGAGAAAAAATAAAGTATATTTTAACAAAACTACATTAATCACTGCTTCCATGCTCTAGTTGTAGAACACTGCTCCGAGCATAGTTTTACAATGGCATCATTTACTTTGATAATTGAAGCCAAACTTGGTTCCAACAACTTCACACACAAGGAGCTCCACCGGCGGGTCCTTTCAAAGGCCAGGAAGCGCTGGGAGCCGGGAGAAGGCCATCTGCAAGCCCCAGCCCTCCCAAGGCAAGGCCAGTCCTGCTGATGCGAGAGCTTAATGGGAGGCAGATGAGTCCACCTCGGACAGAAGGGAACCGCCTCGCCGAGCGGCGCTGCAAGGGAAGGAGCCCTCTCTCTCTGTGTACACAAAGTCGTGTGTGATAAATTTAGCAGCGTGTATAAATAATAGCTGGAATTCCTGGAGCATGGGGCCAGGTCCAGCGCAGCGTGGGGAGGCCAGTTTTAACCACACCACAACCTAGAGGGGAGGGGAGTTGCTTTGAAGGACAAGAGGGAGGTTCTGCATCTAAAATACCCCCCGCGTCAGGGCTCCCACCAGGCAGCAGTTCCCACGCAGGCGCCCGTTGCACAGCCAGGTGCAAACACTGGGCTTTCACTTGACTTCTCCTGCTCACGTCCATCACCCACGCCAGGGCCAAACAAAGTCTTTCAACTCGTTCTGTTTCTGTGGTCTCCCCTTTGCCAAGTTTTTGGCCGTGACTCCCTGCCCTGGGGTTTCCAGGTGAGCTCCCATCCGAACACCGGGCTGGCCCGAGATTGCTCTGCTCCTGCCACCAATGGTGCCCTGCCCGGGGCTCCTGGCTTTGGCTGGTAAAAAATCACACCGAAAACGAGCAGCAGGAGCCTGCACAAGCACTGCAAAACCATAACACGCTGAGCAGAAATTCTTTAATTCCATGGCACACACGAGGAGGGAGGTGTGGTTTGGCCACTCACCAGGAAAGACTTTGTGCAAGCTTCAGCTCCAATTCTAAATGCAATCCTAAACGCCGAGTGATGAGAGATAACCCATCCATATGCTCATCAGCTTCGAGCACATGCACGCACCAGTGGCTCCACAAACGGATAGCTCGGGGAGGAACTGAGAAGCATCTCAGCTTGACCTCCCTCTCTTTGCATTGAGATCTCTTGGCCCCATGGAGAGCAAAAGCTCCTGGAAATTCAACAGAAGGTGATCAAAGCAAAATGCACCACCTAATGTCCTAGGAGGGTAGATCTGACATGTGAGGAGCAAGCTGCATTAATCCCTGGACAAAAAAGAAAAGAAAAAAAAGAAAAAAAGCGGGTGGTGGTGGGGTAAGAATCTAACCCAGCAGTAATCAGGCAAGCAGCCACCGCTCTGCAAGAGCTCTCCTGGACAGGGCACATGTGGGTTTTTAGCAGGGCCTGCAGCTCTGGTAGAACATTACAGCCAAGCCCTTCCAGCACTGAATACCAACAAAGGCTGAGAGATAAAAGCATCAAACATCCCCCTCCTGGAAAGCAAGCAAAGGGCAGCAGTTCAATCCAGGTTCTGCAGAGCAGCAGATGCTCAGACAGTAACATTCAGGCACGAGATGAGGATCCCAAAGCCCAAGTCCTCCACAGACCAGCTGCCAGTGAATGTCCCCCCAAACAGCCCCCACCAGGAGAGGTCCAGAGGCCACACCAGGACAAAGCACGTCCCTCCTGCCTGCACCCACACCCAGCAGAGGACAGAGGGGCCTCTGGCTCCACAGCACCCTCATGGGCAAGAGGAGCCTCCCAGGTCCCGGGAGCGGGGAGCCCAGCACAGCTGGAAGTTCAGCACAGGGCAGGAGAGGAGGACACGCTCCAGCAAAGCCTCCCCAAGAGAAGCCTGGTGCCCTTTGATGTCCATGAATCACAGACACACTCTCAAAATTCCTGTAAAGGAGATGTCAAACACTCACCATACCAAAGCCCAGCCTCCTGGGCCAGCAGAGGAGAGCACCCATCTGCCAGCAGAGCCCTCTCCTCTCAGCCCTGATTCAACAATCCACATTTATGGCAAGGGTGGGGAGAGGAAAGAATACATTTTCAGAGGATTATACAACTCATCATTTGCTCATCAGAGACTCTCTTTTCCCATCCCCCCCTTCACTTCGAGGTGGCTCTTACTTTCTGCACCCTCACACCACCATGCCACCAGCATTTCCAACAAAAGAGAAGGGTTCACCAACACAGATGCACCCCGAGCCAAGGGCACAAGAAGACCCTGCCACCACTCACGGCTCCCCAGATCCTCACAAGCTGCCACCAGAGACAGCAACCACGGCTCAGTAAGTTTAACTCGGAGCACAGAGCCAACAGGAGAGCACCAAAGACCTACAGGGGAACACCAAAGACCTACCACTACCTGGAGTGTCTCCATCACCTTAAGCACTCAATTTTAAGTGGCCTCCTGTGCCCACTGGCTCAAAGCCACCCTAGATCCTTTGACATGACACCAATGCGATGGGCGAGGCTGCACATCACACCCGCACGGGCAGAATAAAAGCAGATTTTGTGCAAAGTTGCCAAGTTTGATGTAGTAAGTGCACACGTTTCCTCCTCCGTGACCGCACAATCGCTCCCACTAAACCGACACAGTTAAACCCTAGTTGATGGTGGAGCTGGGGGAGCAGCAGGTCCCATTATTCATGCGCCTGTATGATCCACTCTCCTGCTCTTCATCGGTTGGGAAGTTGACCCAACAATTAACGTATGTCCGGGGGACATACTGCTATGAAGTTTTTGATCTATAAGAGAACTAGAAGAGCCAACAGGGCATAAGAGCACGGGATCGTGTTTTCCTCTGAACAGAGGGGATAAAACCCCCAAACCCAGCCAACACACCCCAAATTCCAGTGCTTGGGGGTGTGGGGAAGCCCCCGTGCTCCCAGCCCCATGGGAGTCCCAGCGTGCTCCCCAGCCCCACTGCCAGCCTTCCCCAGCGCCTCCCCGAGTCCTAAAGTTAAGAGAAAGCCCCGTTTCCAGGGTTCCCTTACCTGTAGCCGTTCTCCATCGTTTCCGTGGCTCTGACGTTCGCCGTAACCCTCAACGTCTTGCTGGATAGTCCAACCACCGAAGGCAAGATTTTGCTTTTAAAGTCTGCACAGCTCCATTCCTCTTCTTCATTCAGGGTCGGGAGATAGCCACAGACAACTTTTAAGCTCCCCAGCCCGTTGCTGTTGATGTAAGCAGGATTCTCCCCTCCGCTCCTTACATATTCGAGGTATATATCAGAAGTCAGAAACATCTGGTAAGCATTTTCCTCCATCACAGTCTGGATCTCAGTCTGCGCCTGATCAAACATGATGGAATCTATCTGCTGCTTCTTGATGCTGTCCCTTATGTAGGTCTTGGTAGCAGGCTTGAGCTGCTTGGAGACGATGCTGTTGTTCTCGATGTACCTTTTGTATATAGCTTTGGCCACTCTTAAAGTTTTGGTATCCTTAAGGTCCATCTGCCTGAAGCCATTGCAGGCAAACCAGAAGTCTAAGGTATCCACGCATTTTTCCCTTTCCAGGAAGGTCCGAAAAAGATAGGCACCATCTTGATCTCCCAACAAGGAATGCAGGGATTTGGTCCATCTGGCCAGGGGGGAGTCCGGGGACGCGCTGCCCTCCGGCTCCCCGAGCCCGTTCTCGTTCCTCCGCGGGGCGGGCGGCACCGGCGCGGCCCTGAGGCTTTGGCTTTTGGGGAGAAAGGGGCTGGCGAGTTGGGGACACGGCGCTTCTCCTTCCTCCCCCGGGACGGGGGGTCGGGGGGCGTCTTCCCTGAAGCTGCTGCCGGGGTCGGGGAGGTGGGCGAGGACCACGGCGCTGCTCATGGCTGCGGAGCCCCGGCGGGGGCAGAGGGGCTGCGGGATCCTGCGGGAGCCGCCCGCTCCGCCGCCTGCCCTGCCCGCGCTCAGCGGGGGATCGGCCGCGCCGCCTCCCTGCGGGGGGGGGGGGGGGGGGGGGGGGGGGGTTGTGGGGGGGGGGGGGGGGGGGTTGGGGTGAGGGGGGGGGGCCGGGGGGGGCCCTTTTATTTTTTTTTAGCAGCAGAAACAGAGCCCCCCCCAAAAAACCCCCGGGGGGGGGGGGGGGGGGGGGGGGGGGGGGAGAAAAGAAAAAAGGAGTATTGATCTAATCAAAACCAGATCCTCCCAACATCAAAGACAAAAAGTAAACAGGCTTTTCAACTCTGCACATTCGGGGGAAAAAAAAAAAAAAGGGGAAAAAAAAAAAAAAAAAAAGAAA
>BJBW01003149.1:0-68750 GCA_004320125.1 Scolopax mira
GATGCCCAGGGAAGTGTTGGAGGCACCATCCTTGGAGGTGTTCAAAAGACGGGTTGACATAGTCCTTAGGAATATGGTTTAGTGATTTTTGTCAGGGTTAGGTTGATGGTTGGACTAGGTGATCTTGAAGGTCCCTTCCAACCTAGACAATTCTATGATTCTATGATTCTGTGTACTGTCTACAGTTGTAGTTAAAGCATCCAGAGACTCTCCAAGAAAAAGGAAATCAGAGCCGCACATCACTGAGAACTACTGGTGCCAAACACTCTTAGTACCAGTGGCTGAGGCAGTCTAGAGTACAGATGGAGAGCTCTACACTATCACGTACAATATCAGTAAAGAATGATGAAGGCACCTCTCAGAAAGGCTGCTTTTGTCTCTGGAGGTTCAAAGCACTCCAGCCCAAGTAAGGGGAATGGTTTTCATGTCAGTCTGATGTCACGTGCTCAAGACTTGTTGAAGTCTGTTGCCCCGTAGCAAGCAAAAGCTTGCTAGCTGCTTGCAGCATGACTTTATGATACTGACAAATGCGTGTTCACCTTAAAAAAAGGCTGGAAAAATCCTGGAGGGAGCTAACAATTCTATATCTACTGAGCATACCGCCACTGCTCAGTGAATATTCACAGTGAAGATTGCTCATCTGTGCAAGAAGTAGGGAATAAATCACTTCTGGTTCTCTTAGTTCTATTTACAATTTTATAGGCTCTTGCATATGATGTATTGGGTTTTATCCTTCTTGCAAGCACAACATTGTAATTGATGATATAGTTCCTTTTACTTCTTTTTTTTTTTTAATGTGTTCCTAGTTTGTGTCACATGCCGTGTTAGTCAAACAGGGAATAGGTGAGGTTGATTCATCTACAATGAGAGGAGACTGCTGCATCCTTAGAGAACTGCTAATCCTGTTCAAACGGAGAAGGTTCAAAAGACTTAATAATATGGGCTCTGGAGAAACTACTGAGAAGCCAGACACACCTCAGAGATGATGGACAGAATAATTTCCTGAGACCCAGAGGGGACCAAACTAAGTTTTCTGCCACTCAAAATCATTGGGATGGCTGGAAGTGAGGACACAGTAGGTATGAGGAGAGCTGTGTAAGAACCTTTGCATTTCTGCTTAGTCTAACCTAGTTGCCTTGAGTTTTCTTTATTAAAAAAAAAAATAAATCAACTTTTCTTGTTCTATTTATGTTCTGATGAAACGTGAGTAATTTTTAAGTTCAAAAAAACTTAATCTTTTGCAGGATATCATTATGGGAGGAAGATACAGGCATATCCACACCACAAAGCTCTGTCTGATACAGGGTTTGACCCAGGCACCATTTCACAAAACAAAGAGACTCTGCCTTTCACTCAACTCTTTCATGTGTCAGACACAGAGTCATTGGGCGTTTCCTTTGCTACTCCTCTCTCTTCTCCCAGGGCTTCAGAGCAGAAAAGCAAAAGCCAGCTTGTTCGCCAAGAGCATAGGCTATGGCTGGCGTGCAATGCCCCCGAAAAGGAGCAGCCACATAACACACAGGGATTGTTCCTCTTGTGAAGCCACAGACCTGGGTGCCCCAGAGCCTGTGTTCTGCTTTCCATCAAACAGCAGGGCCACCTGCCACAGGCGCTGCACCAACCCAAGTTCTCCTGGTTAGGCACAGCATGTGTCAAAAGCAGGAGAGACAGGGAGCAGCTTTTTCGACTTCTGGGGCAATTCTGATCTGCTCAGATGAGTTGTGTAACTTTAAAAAGCTGCAAAACTGAGCCAGTCTACGCAAGAGAAGACAACAGCCTATATATAAATAACAACCTATATAATTTTTCCCCTGTCAGTTCTATAAGTAGTTAGAGAAGAACAAAGCTTTGAATTGATCGTGTTAACTCCCTTTCTCTCTTGCCCTTTTTTTTTTCCTAACTCTGAATGCTATAAGGAAGCTCAGAAAACACATTGGTCAGAATTTTAAATAATGCATATCAGGGTCAAATTATAACTCTTTCAGGAGAGTTCTTTTAATGAACTGTCTAAACCAGTAATTCTATTTGCATAACTGGGAGTGACCGTGTACCTAAGTGGAATTATTTTGTAGCCTTACTGGTAAGTCTCGAGTAGTAATAGTTTACCACCATCTTTCTTTCCAGCACTACATATTCTTGCAACATCAGTCTGTTCTTGCTACTAGCTTCAATGCAGGAATGCACACCTATATCTTTTATATCCACCTGGTTATTACAGGCTCAATTTCCATTATGATTCAGCAGAATTAGCACATAATACAGTTTTGACTCTTCTTAGATTAAAAGAAGAGTCTGCTGGTCCTGCATAGAAGCCCAGATTGTGCCGCCCTGTTACTTAGTATTCAAGTTCAGCATTAATAAATGTGTCTTTTGAAAAGTCCCTACTTCTTAATAACTCTGACCTCACTAAAAGGTTGCTGAGGAGAGTGACACATGGCTAGAAATAGAGAGACATACTTCATATTATATTTAAGAGCTATCTTTATGTCTGATAAGTTATTAATAGATGTCAGAAATTTCAGTAACACTTGCTCTATCACTATTAATTAGAGCTGTGAGGAAGTACTTGCCTGGCTGGTGAACCCTGTTAAATGTTTCTCACATGAACTGACATTTACTCACTTGTCATTATGTTGGAGATGAAAAAGAAAACAAACAAATAAAAAAACCAGAACTATTCTGCATGGAAAAGTACATGTTAGCAGAGAGTGGAATGCATCTAATGAGACTTAAAGACTATTAAAAAGGTGTCGGTATTTCTCTGCCTGTTTCCCCTGAAAGATTTTAATGAAGAGTGTTAAAGGAGTTAAGTCACTTGCTTTTCAAAGAGTATGTGCAATGGAGGAAAATATTTCTAGCTCCATTTTAAAAATGGGAAAATTAAGGTTTCCATTGCCCAGAGCTAAAGAAGGAGCCGGTGGCAGGGCTCTGAACAAAATCCTAATCTTCTGTCTACTACATCTGCCTTTTAGAGTCCAGATCATAGAATCACAGAATAGTTAGAGTTGGAATAGACCTTAAAGATCATTGA
The DNA here is from genome assembly GCA_004320125.1 of Scolopax mira. NCBI lineage: Eukaryota > Metazoa > Chordata > Aves > Charadriiformes > Scolopacidae > Scolopax > Scolopax mira. The sequence continues at coordinate 3,032 of BJBW01003149.1, forward strand.
GTTCCAACCGTCCTGCCAAAGACAGGGACACATCCCACTAGAGCAGGTTGCTCAAAGCTCCATCCAGCCTGGTCTTGAATCTTCCAGGGAACTTCTCTCGACAACCTGTTCCAGTGTCTCATCATCCTCAGAGTAAAAAATTTCTTTCTAGTATCTAATCTAAATGTCTCCTCTTTCAATTTAAAACCATTACCCCTCATTCTATCACTATATTTCCTGATGAAGAATCCCTCCCCATCTCTCCTGTAGGCCTCGTTCTGGTACTGGAAGGCTGTTTTAAGATGTCCCTGGAGCTGCCTCTTCTCCAGGCTGAACAACCCCATCTCTCTCAGCCTGTTCATAGAGAAGTGCTCCATCCCTCTGATCATTTTCGTGGCCCTCCATTCGACCCATTCCAACAGGTTTGTGTACTCCATGTGTTGGGGACTCCAAAAATGGACACGTTACTCCAGATGGGGTCTCACAAGAGCAGAGGGGCAAAATCATGTCCCATGCCAAGCTTCTTTTGATCATGCTTCCCACCTGGCTGTGAGAGGGATGCACATTGCTGGCTGTTCCACAGAACTGCCTAAATCCATGAGTATTTTCCTGGAGAGAGTCTGGATCACCACCACACTGCAAATGGGACCTTGCAAAAGATGAATATTTGTATCACTGTCAGACACATCAGGAGCAGAACGGGAGAGAGACAGGGAAAAAATAGTACGCTCTCCTTGACTGTTACTGTCAAATTGATTTTGGACATAACAAGAAGCAGTGAAGAGAAATTTAAAAATATTTGGATATTTTTTCAGTGTAGGTTGTACTCATAGTTTAAGTGTTGTGTTTTTTGGGTTTTTTGTTTTTAATTTTCCAACATATGCAGCTGCAAGAGAGATTTTGTTGATACAATGTTTATTTTGTAAACATATTTGTCAAGTTTGCAACACTTTCTCTGCCTAAAGGGTACCTTGAACCTAATGTTATTCCAGCAGCCATGACTTTGATTGATTGCACATCAAGAAGCTTAAGTGCAGAAAACTCCTACACAAAATCACTTTACAGTATGGAAATTAAAATTTAAAGGCTGCTTCTTTAACATGCTCTGTGTGTCAGAGCAGCCACAGCCCTGGTCTGAAATGTGGGGGCAGCAAGGAGGGAGGGGGCACAGCCATTCAGCCCTGCTCCCGCAGGACATGTCACAGGTACAAACATTCCATTAAGTGGTGCTAGTGTGGGAGGAGAATAAAGGAGAAGAGCCTTCAAAGCCTCCTGCTTCTAACAAATGCACATCTGTTTAACATCCCTAGCTGCCAGCTAGCTGCAGAAGAGCACAGTAAAAGCTGTAAGCAGGACATGTTTCTCCAACAAACGTGCTCCCCATATCCCTTTCATGCACATAGCAACAAAATCCATCATTGCCATCCTGTTGATATTAATATGCTTTAACCAGGAGAAAGGGAATACACAGCATCCTCAGCCAATACCTTCTTATCCTTAGTGAACATCTTCAGAGCTGCCCAGCATGTTTGACAGCAGCTTTCTTGCACAGGATGGTCTTCACAGAGGGTCTACTGAGATCTTGGGGAGCTCTTTACATTCTTATCTCAGGACTGTAATTTTTGGAGTACTCCTCAATATATCTTCAGGAAGGCTGCAAGTCCTGCTGGGAGGGCTTGCAATGCAGCAGGTTTTCCATTGCTACAATAGAACCTCACAGTCTCATTCCTGAGGCAAATATCACCCTTTTACAGGACAGGTGAGTTCTCATGACTGCATTAGGTCCAATAGCCTATGAAGTAATTTGCTGTATGTTCTTCATTTCAATGCAACTCAAACAATGTTCCCCTCTTGGCCTTTCTTAACAACCCAATTCTCCTAAGTATTTACATTTTTCTTTTCCTCCTAATGACTGTACAAAGGAATAACAATTAGCTGGAGGGAGTGTTGAATTCATCTTTCCTCTCTGTCCAATATCCCTTTGATCATAGATATATAAAAGATCTGTGTGCTTAAGTCCAAACACTTTGCCCTTGTTCAGCTGCTGCTTAAATGTGGAAATAAGTTCAGTAGGTCCTTCATTGTTCAACTTCAAGGTTTCCTGGGCAGCTGAGTTCTGCTCATGCCCAGGGTAGCTCCTTCTATTTGCAAAAAGGTGTCTAGCTCCAACCTGGGTCCAAACATGACTCAGGAGCTACGATGTGAGCATATGTACATGGGACTTTATTCACAGTCCACCAAGCACAAAATGACAGCCTCAGGTGCTTAAAAAAAATGACTTGGTAGCTGCAGGAATTTTAAAACAAAATCATGCCAACCTTTCCATTGGAAGTTTTGTGGTACCATCACCAAGGAAGAAGGAAATACACTTAAATGCCTTCCCAAGCCACAGAGGATAACAGTGCATTTCTTCTACCTCCCACAATATCTGTATCAGGCCATTACCAGGACTGGGAAAAGAAGGGGCTTTACAGCTGCACAGAAAGGAAATCGAGATTCATTTATTTTGTAGAATGGAAGACGAGAAAAGGAGCTATGCCTTAGATGCCTCTGGTATATTGTCAGTCACTGGCTAGAATGAAGAAGCACCTTATCTCGTTAGAAAGTTATTAGCTCTCTGTCCAATTTGAAATAATGGTACTGCTGTTGTCAGAGGAATGGTCCTCAGCTATATGAATGATAGGGGGAGGATTTAGCTCACCATCTGAACAGGCAGCTCCAGGGTAGACTTCATCCTATCTACTTTAGATGTTGATTGGCCATAGGGATGAATTGGTTCTCTGGAAATATCAATTTCCATCCACTGAAGAAGGAACTAAGATAAAGAATACCTGCTAGCCAAATCAATCCAAAAAGCTGGGTCAGGCATTTAAAGGGGGGAGGAAGAGGAAGATAGAAATATATGGAGAAGAATCCGATGAGGTTAACTTGGGTTTCGATTCAGAAACTACAAAGCTGTAGGGTTTCCTGACATATTCTGTCCTTTTTCTCTCTGCAAACAGTCTCAGAATTGGAAGAGAAGTTCCCCTGTTTGTTACTGGTTTTTCTATTTATCTTCAAGGCTTAACAAAGTCAAACATGATTAAAACACAGTTTGGAAAAGCCTTTCAAAACTGCCATTTATTTTAAATATTATTGTTTAATCACCAATTTCCCTGTGGTAATTATGCTATGTTTAGGCTTTGCAGTCTTTTAATTGGTGTTTTCCCGTGGCTTGGGTGTGATTCCTGCAGAAGCCTTGTAATAACCAAATAACTAGGACAGCCTAATCTAATAATTTGTGCATGCATATGATGTTCAGGGGGATTATTAAAGTTATTTCCTCACTAAAATGTTATCAGCTTAGAAAGCCGAGCTGTTCCAGGCTGATGGCTTTTTGTTGCAAAAATGTTTAATATAGTGGTATGCACCAGACTGCAGTTTCACATGCTAATGTCATTTATTCCATTGATTTTGCCTTTTGAAAGGACTCCTGCTGCTCTCTAAATTTTGCTTTAAAAGCGTTCTAACAACCAAAATAATATTGTTCAAATGGCAAATGTTTGCTGAAACTGAAAGATGGAGTATTTGTCTAGGCTTAGTCTAGGGCTGGATATGTTTTAGTTTGACAGGACTTGTAATTAACTTAGGACATGAGGCCTTGAGAATTTTTTCCTACTTTAATAGTGTTGTATTTCAGGCCCCCGGCACAACTAATTTAAATGGTTCCAGGGGTAGAATCGCATCAATTTTGCACAGGAAGATGGAAGTAAGTCCCTTAGTAATAATTTTCTCTGCAATGTAAAAACAGTGATAACAAAGAAAGGCAAAAAAATATAAATTAAATAGCATGAATGCAAATAGCATGACTCAGATATTTTTCTTCTGCTGGTGTAGTTTAAATTTCAAAGCCACCTCCCACACATACACTTATATATGAAGTTTTGAAATACAATACTTCCTCAGATGTTACATTCATTGTCATACAGTTTATTCCTAGATATAAAGCATTTTGCTACAGAAAGCAAAGCTACATCAGTATTTTTCTGCTCTAATGATTCATTCTGGACACTGAAAGGAAGACCTGATATGCAATAAAACAGGAGCACAAGCAGAAGGAAAAAGATAAAGATATGGGCAGACAAATGTCAAATATTATTCAGTTGCTGGACCTAAGACATGCACAGTATGTCATGACTCCGCACTTGTATATGCCTCATATTTCTCATTTGAATGATAATTCTTCTCCATGTAATTGTAGCAAATATAGCCATGCTTTGATTAACGTTGTATTCATTATCAGTTCAGTCAGTGAATTATCTCAGGGTGTTTTTAAGTTTCAGAACCTACACCTACACCAGGCTCTTTTCAATCAGCTAGGGAGACATATCACTGAACTGTGACAAGCCTTTCTCAGAGGCAAATACTTAACCTGCTATTCATATACCCTTGTTACTTAGCCTTGAGTATTGCAGAAATTATGCTTACTGCAGAAAAGTTCAAATAAAGCATTGCCTTCTAAAGTTCAGTTGCATCTGAATGTTGGTCTATTTTTTCCAAAGGTGTTATGCAGAGCCTCTTGCTAATCAAGGACACTAGCAGATGTGGTAGGGAGAATGAAGATATTGCCAGGTCCCTGCAGGCTCCAGCAAGGTTTGGCTGCCCTGACCAGTCTCCTCTGAGCACCCAACAAATCTCCCTCTGTCTATGGGCCCAAAAGTGTCCTAGTTTGGGCTGTGTCATAAGTATAGGCCATGCCCAGCCAGGTCTCCTGCATGGATCTTGGACCTGGGTTATATTTGACCCTACCACCATCCTGGCCTTCAACTGTCCTCACTGGATGCTTGGGCTTCCTGGATCAACCCCGGTTGGATCTGGATCTCTATTCCTTGCCTTCAGTTCTATCTGTCCTCCTACTTACAACCTAGCCCTTGCTCATCACCTCACCTCATCTGCGACTGTCACTGGATCACATCATTGTCACCACTTCAACCCTGCCCACATAGTGTGGGTCAGTGCCCTGGCTCAATCTATGCTGTAGATGCCCTTGGTCCCTGGTTTGTTCTCCCTCATGGACTAGCTTGGCTTATGCTGCTCCCCAACAGACGTCATGGGACTATCACTGCTACTATCACAGTCATTTATGACTGACTTCATATTTTGCGTGTCTTTCCAAGTGCTATGGGTTTGGACACTGAAGACATTTGAATACGTAAACAATAAAATGCAAAACTTTACCTGTTCTAGTACATTAATAATCAGCCTGGGTCTGGAAAGCTTGCTTCGTCAGGGAAGCCAGTTGATGTGTGGTTATTTTGATTTTAGCAAAGCTTTTTTTACTGTCTCTCACAGTATTCTTCTGGAAATATTGTTCAGCATACACCTAGACAAGTTCATAATATGTTGGGTGAGAAATTGGCTGAAGGGTCAGGCTCAAAGAGTTGTATAAGTGCAGTTACATCAAACCGGTGGCCAGTTACTAGTGGGGTTCCTCAGTTTTAGGGCCAGTGTTTTTTGATGCTTTTATAAATGCATCATCTGGAAGCAAGAATCAAGTGCTCAGTAAGTTTTCTGTTGATACCAAACTAAGAGGAGCTGTGGAGTCTCTTGAAGGTAGAGAGGCCTTACAGAGAGATCTGGGTAGGCTAGAGAGCTGGGCAATCACCACCCATATGAAATTTAACAAGTGTCAGATTCTCCACTTGGGACAGGGTAATCCTGGTTATATCAAGACCTGTCTGGATGCAGTCCTGAGTGGCATGCTCTGACATGCTCTGGGTGGTCCTGCTTTGGCAGGGGAGTTGGACTAGATGATCTCTATGGTCCCTTCCAACTCCAAAAAAATTCAGTGAAATTCAGTGAAATATACAAATTTGAGGTCAATAGGATGGCGAGCAGACCTGCAGAAAGATATCTGGGCTGATGACAAGTTGAACATAAGTCAACATGAATCAACAGCCCTGGTAGCCACAAGGGCCAATCATGTCCTGAGATACATCAAGCACAGCATAGCTACCTGGTTTAGAGAGGTAATTGTCCCACTTTGCACTGGTGCAGCTTCACCTTGAGCACTTTGTGTGCAGTTTTGAGCACCTCAATATAAGAAGGACATCAAACTATTAGAGTGTGACCTCAGGTGGGCGACCAAGATGGTGAAAGGGCCTGAGGGCAAGGCGTGCAAGGAATGGCTGAGGTCCCTTGGTTTGTTCACCCTGGAGAAGAGAAGGCTGAGGGGTAACTGACCTCATTGCAGTGTACAGCTTCTTCAAGGAGGGCAGTGGAGAGGGTGGTGCTGACCCCCTCTCTCTGGCGACCAGTGATAGGACACGAGAAAATGGTCTTAGATGAAGTATAGGCTGGGCATTAGGAAAGCTTCTTCACAGAGAGTGTGGTCAGTCACTGGAACAGGCTCCCCAGGGAAGTGGTCATGGCACCAAGCCTGTCAAAGTTCAAGGAGTGTCTGGACAATGCTCTTAGTCATATGGTTTAGTTTTAGGTAGACCTGCAATAAGCAGGGAGTTGGACTTGATGATTCTCATAGGTCCATTCTGACTTAAGATATCCTATGATGCTATGTTCATGCAAATTATTATTGAAAATAAAGAATTAATATTATTTTTGAGAATATTTTTTTCCTGTAGAAAAGCCTGTCAAAAATCAACATTTAGTGTGCAGAAGTATGAAAGATACAGAACTTTCAAATAACTATCATAGTGATCCTGGGCAAGCTCAAGTCCAATGAAAACTTCATTTTGAACTTTAATATATATATATATGATCTTGTTTTAAATTATCAAATCTGATGAAGAAAAAGACAAGGTAATAAATACATAATAATTAATGACAGGATGTCTAAAAGCTGCTGATGCAAAATTATAAAGCGTCAAGACATCCTTCACACTTCAGGTATAGCCAGAAATATCGGACTTAATGGAACGTACATGACAGCAATTGCTCTACAAGGAAACAACTCAGACAGTCTTCCTGAATTTTTGTGCTGCTGAGGTTTCTGATGACATATCTGCTTTTCTTGAGTTGTGTCTGGCCCTTCTTCACAGTCAGGAATGAGAGAAGACAGAAAGCTTCTTCATGGAAATTTCTGACTTTTCTTCATGTGTGCCCTTGTTTTGTCTATCTGCAGAAAATTAGCGAGTGGTTCCCTGTTTACAGGAAACATAGTCTTCTCCACTTTTAATTTTTGTGGTTCTTTTTTTATGGAACACTTTTTTTTTTGCTGTTACAGTAATCCAGAACAAATACTTGGAAAGTTAAACTTTTAGTAGTTTCACAGTTTGGGGAATTTTATCCTAATTTCATCCTAGCGTCCTAGTAGGATGTTCAAAAAAATAACATGTAAAGCATCATATGCTATAATTAGTTGGTTTTGGTGGGTTCTAAGATGATTGTAATGAAATTAGAAAGAAATTCAAGAGGAGGAAAAAAAGGTAGTCAGGATGATATGATTTTGATCCCCTAATACGAAATACACAAGGAGCACTGGCAGACATTTATATCATGTGATTTCATTACTTTTATTGGGCACTTCAACTGTGTCACAAAAAGAGAATGACAGCAACTTGTTAAGAATATGAACATCATCTTCCTAAAAGTAGTCAATGGTCATGAATCTAGGGTAGAATATAAGAAGTCCCAAAATGGAACTATTTTTAATCCTTATTTCTCTTTTCCAGTGACCTTATGGTCACAGAAACTTCTACTGCCAGGTAAGAGCTCTCTTTTTCACTTTTTTACTGAGCTCCTGCACAGCTGAGATTTTTCCATTAGCTCCTGTGAGCCTGATGCAAAATACATGTGTGAAAAGGTGCCCTAACTGCAACTTTTAAGACTCTAATGTAGCTTCTTTACCTGACCTTACATTTTCTAGCAAACAGGTCACTGAAGTTCGCTTTTTATTAATGTTACTGTCATTTCTGGGTTCATCTTCATTCATGAGTAACAGCAGAACCTCCTCTCTCAATTTCTACCCTTAGTAATGGCAGGATACTCATGATATGTGGGTACTGACTGTTTCATACAAGACCACAGTTGACTACCTTGAGAATTGCAACATAATAGGCACATCATTTCTTTGGTCATGCTAAGGCAAGTAAGTGAAACAACATAATGCTACATTGGTATCTGAGGAAGCCTGATGCTATGGTAACCTGCCACACGAAGCATCCCTAGGAAGCACCCTTATTTGCAGCAGATGGGAATCAATGAATGTCTCCAGCAACACAGAGTCTCCACATAAACATTCATCGAAACCTTGAGTCAGTTCCCAGCTGACTTCAGCTCCACAGTTCACATGCTCCAAAACAAAACATGTGGCTAAATTTGGGCAAAGGAAGAATAGTCGGCACCTGACAGGACAAACTCTAACAGAGCCAGCAAGATGACTTGTCAAGTGGAAGTAACTTCAGCTTTCCCTATATTATTTACCTGTTTTCAATAAGTAATGTAATTCTGAGAATTTTAATTCACAGTTGCATATGTGTGTACAACTTCAAACCATTACATTTACCCTGTAAAACATGTAATTTCTCTGCCAAAAGGAGATATGATGAGCTTGAATCCCTTTTAATCCATATTTGGCCAGCAGCAGTACGTGTTAAAACCCCATCTCATATCTTGTGCTTTACCAGAACTACAGGTGAAGAGATGCTATCTAACCTTTCCCAGTCTCCAGCTGGTTCCTTTCCCAATTGAATGCTGCATTTATGGGTAGTGACCTCCAGGGCTACAAGAAAGCTTTGGTCCACTTCACACTCCTTGAACTGAGATGCAGAAGGATGGGGACACAGAATCCACCTGACCAGGGACACAGGAACTATCCACGTGTGTCTAGACAGTTTGGCCATTCCCAAGCTTGCCCAAACACAGTGAAATTACCAAGCCCATCATTACAGGTCTTCTGCTGTCTCACCAAATCAAGTGCAATGCTTAGCTCAGATGCACTGGAAGCACAGGTCAGCAGTGCAGGTTACTGGCACCCACATTGTGGGGGTATGAAGAGCTGTTCAGGAAGCATGGTCTCATCAGAAGCACACCCTGTCTCTGTCCGCTTTCATCAAAATCAAGCAGGAGGGGCAAATAGGATTCACTTCTCACCAGCAGCTACTGACAGTGAACACACAGTTCACCCTTTTCTCTGATACTCATAGCTGAGGACCAGGTGTTTATAAACCTCTAAACTCTTCAACCCCTGGAGGTGCAGCAGGCAAAGGCAGTGTGTTAAACTGTCTGTAAAATCCCCTCCTCACCCTGGTCTGCATGGCATTGCAAGCGGGAGCGCTTACAAAAAGTCATCATTTCACACCAGCAAGCTTCAAGAACCTGCATTTTCCCTTGGGGCCGGCGATTTTATAATACTTGAAATATATTTGTATTGGTTTTGTCCTCTCCATTTTCACGTCAAGGAAACCTGCCAGCAATTTGCTATGGGGATAGGTAGAAGGGATGGGAGGAGCACTCTGGAAATACTGGAAAATCACCTGCCATCTTCATCAGCTTGATGCACAGTAACATGTCAAGCAAACTGCAGCTCAGTGGTGCTTACTCTCATACAAGACAGAGCTTTAGTGTAAGCACCCAAAGACACACATATATAGAGATAACTGTTGCTGCACCACCTCTGCTTTCAGCTTTTCCCTTTTAGGCAATGTCAAACTAGTCAGGCAACTCGTACAGCAATTTTGTCACTCGGGAATAGGTAAATTGACTTCTTTGTGCCACAAACCTGACCCACAGCTTTTCTAAGGGACTGTTTATTGCAGGCAACAATATTTTAGAAATAAAGCCACACTTTTTAGTGAAATAATGATGGAAGACTAGAAAATCCTTCACCTTTTGTTCCTCTGTTGAGTAGGACACACTCGAACCTCAGTGATATCAGCCAGTTTGTTTTCTTGAAGAAAGCGTAGCAGACAGCTCCTCGTTTAAATTTGCTTTTTTTCCTATCTTTAAATCACTCAGGTTTTGTAAGGATTCTTCCCAAGAAGCAAGCTCCATGTTATCATGGAAACAATTTTTAAAAAGTGCCCATGCACCAACTGTTCAAAAAGTTTTATGAATTTGTAGCACTCATGTTAAAGTACCTCTGAAATACCAAGGTTCACAGGCAAAATGAAAGCGTTCTTTCAGTTTCTTTAACAAAAGGGTAATCACATTAAGATTCACAGCAGGTTTTCTATTCCTTTAGGTTTTTAACATGAATGCATGCTGAAATAAAAGATCAATGATGGTGTAATTGGCATATAATTTACAAAAGGCTTTGTGAGATGTTTATTGCATTTTGTGTAAGTATTTTTGCATGACCCATGTATTCAAAGTGGGTGAGCTGTGGGAAGAGAATGAGTATGACAACTCCATAATCTTCATACAAAAATAAGAGTAACAGGCCAATAATAGTTACTCATACCTTGAGAAGGTCAGGAAGAACAACTTATTTACTCTTTGAATGACTGATTCATTGCTTTTTGTTCTCTGAAAAATATCTATCTGGAATCCTTGCTTAAATCATGACATTTTCACCCAGCTCTGATCTTGAATTCAAAACAAAACAATGTAATAATCTGCATATGATAATGTCATGTAGTCTTTTTGGATGTCACATTTACTCACTGCTTTCCCCTGCTGCAAATTTTAGGTACATTGCAGATAGCCAGACTCTGAAAGGGTGTATGTGCAAGCATCACAAAATGTTTGTCAAATTCCAGATGGCCTAAACTGATCACAGAATTATGTATGACATCTTTTGTCTACTTGAAATAACCAGTACAATAGCAAGCAAGTTTCCAGTTCTTTCATTAACTTTGCCCTAGCAGATAGACGGCCAGCTCCATTATTTGGTGGAACCCATATCTGTTGTTCATACTTCCCCAAAATGGGACATGGTTTATCACAATTTAATGATGTGACTAACCTGACACATCTGATTAACCAGTAACATTCAACATTAACTGAGAAGAGCTACCCCTCTGTCAGCTATTTAATCACAATTAGCTGACATGATACTGGATGTTAAGTTCCTCAGAAGAGTCAGTCATGCAGAGCATCATGTTAGCTAATTTTTGGTTTCCACATTCCAAGGAAAATTGATGTTTAATCAAGAAAACACATACAAATAATTTCTCTTTTTTCTTGTGCCTGTTATAAAGTTTCAGACTGACATTCAATCAAGACTGGCCTAATCAGCACACTATTGACTATGTGAAAAATTACAACATGTTTGAAAGAGAATGAAGGCAAAGTTCACTGTATATACTGCAACTTTAAAAGACACAGTTTCTGGAACACCTGTAACAAATTTTTCCATATTTTGATTTTTCAGTTTTTAGGTTGATTTCTAAGGAAAAGAACTCTGTAATGCTGTGCATGTTGCTCTTGATGGTCCATGCACATCTCTCTCTGACACTTCTCAGAAACTCAAGAAATCAAGCAATTTGAATTCAATTTGTCATCAGGACAAAAATTAAAAAATATCAAATTCCCAAAGCTATTGAATCAGCAGAGATTTGTATTATGGGAAAAAATTTCCTGGAATCATAGACCAGGGCAGGTTGGATGGGACCTCCAAAGATCATCTGGTCCAGCCTTTCATGGGAAAGGGAGCCCAGGTGATCAACCAAACTGTCCAATTGCTTCTTGAAAACCTCCAATGACTCTACCACAACCCTGGGGAGGTTGTTCTAGTTAATGTTTGTCCTAAACATAAAAAAACACCATCTTTCTTATATTGAGATTAAAGTTCTCCTGATGGAACTTTTACCCATTGTCCCCTTTTCTTCTTCATGTGGTTCCTTACAAAGAGACAGGGGAGGAATTGTCTTGTCTTTATCACACTAAAAACTTGTGACTTTATATTTAAAACATTGACAGCTGCAACGAACAGTGACCCTCTGGTTCAGATCGGTGGTACACAGAAACCAGTTTAGCCATTTCTGAGTGACAAAATTGATATATATTCCTTTATGACCTATTTAACACTGCCTAAAAGGAAAAAGATGAAAGCTGAGGTGGTGCAGTCACAGTTATCTCTATATACATGTATCTTTAGGTGCTGTTCTGTCTTGCCATGAGACCAAGAATAAGCGTGTTGTGCTGACCTTAACGTGTTATTGTGCATCAAGCTGATGAAGATGATGGCCATCACACTCTTCCCATCCCTTCTACCTATCCCCGTAGCAAATTGCTGACAGGTTTCCTTGTCATGAAAATGGAGAGGACAAAAACAATACAAATATATTTCAAGTATTTTAAAATCACCAGCCCCAAGGGAAGATGCAGGTTGCTGGTGTGAAATGGTGACTTTTTGTAAGCACTCCCACTTGCAGTGCCATGCAGACAGGGGTGAGGAGGGGATTTTACAGGCAGTTTAACACACTGCCTTTGCCTGCTGCACATCCATGGGTTGAAGACAACTCCTGTCTCTTCTATCTCTGTAGTTACTTTCTCTCTTTTGTACTGCATGTACTAGAGCCTGCAGTGTAAAAATATAAGGAGAAGAGCAAATGAGGAAGTCCCATGTTTAAAGTGTGTGTTGTGTCCTAGGGAAACCTCCTCATTTCTGTTTTGAAGCTCAAAAAATGGAGTAGAACTACCTGGGCCACAACATGCAGAGCTGCATAGGACTATGTCAACAATAATGATGTTTTTTTGGCAGACTAGCCACAGCAGATTTTACATGGAAGGCTCAGTATGCCCATTGTCATGGGGTGTCCAAGCTGAGCTGCTTGACACATACACATGAGGTCCAACATTTGCTCTATTGAGTATGGATGCACTCATAATCTGTCTGTCTACAGGCCTGAGCCATGTCCTACAACCTCAGAGAAGTTGTGAGTAGACTCTGAATCTGAAAACACTTGACTCAAGGAATCCTGGAATTCCTCAAGCGTGGAAGGCTCTGTACCTACTCTGTTTCTAGGGTATCTCACACTGAAGAGATGCCCTTAATTAGTGTCAGGATCTGAACAGCATATTGCCCTGAGCCCTGAACAACAACTATTAGAAAAAAAAAGTTTAATTATAAGAGGTATACACTGTTAGTACTCCTCAGTGCCCAGCTTACAGACTTCTAGCTTCAGAGACATTCCTTAGGAAGCATCTCTTCCCCACCACCTGCCCTGTGCCTAAGTACCTTTCTTCTTTCCCAATCAACTAATTAATTCCCACAATAGGGAGCAAATTGAAACAATCTGGGGTCTGTCTTGCATCCCCCATTTGATCCCTGCACATGCAACTAACAACCTCTGCTGCCTTTTTCTCTGTTCCCCACAGCCAAGCAACTTCCCCGGTCTCTCCAGTCCATTTGCCGATTCCCTGCTGTGCACAGGCTCTGTTCAGGAGCTGAAGAGTCCAGCACAAAAGCTCCTGGCTTTCCAAGGAGCAATGCAGAGTGAGCAGGGATTTCTCCAAATGACATTTACACACTGTCTCCTTCCAGCCCCTGCAGTTGAGAGTACACATTTGCCATCCTCATTTGGCTTTTACTTCTATAATAACCTGCAGCAGATGTTTGATGTTTCACGCAGTACTAACTAGAGATGCATATTGTTTTAATTTCCTTTAGTGAATCCCTGACACTTTCAAAGTCTTTTTTCATGTATTTTAATAGTCAGCTGATATTCAACACAATTAAAATCTCCATCTCACAGAGGCTGTTCAAAATGTGTGCTGAAACATGAATTTTCTCTTTCTGAGAAAAAGTGATTAGACTGACTTTGCAGCCTACTGAAGAGTTGCCTTGGCTGCACAGGTTTTTTTAATATACAAAACCTACAGAAGATAATGATGGCAGAGCTTTGGTCAGAGGTCCTCCAAGATATTATTCAGACACCATCCATCATCGACCCAGTCAATGCTGAGGAAGGATGTAGTCATACCACTGAGATTCATAGTTCTGTTTAAAGCAGCTGAGACTTGAAATCTACTGCAATTCAATGCAAATAATGCAAATAAATAACAGCAGAGGAGTTGCTGCAGCCATGATGGGCTACAGACTCAAAAGAAACAGGGTTTGAGGAGATGAGTTCTCTCTTATTAGAGCAGATGATGTTCCTGAGAAAAACAGTTGGTTTGGGGGGTTTGGGGTCTGGTTTGGGGACAAGAGGCCCTTTATGAACATAATGCTGAGAGGAAGCATCACAACCCAACAAACCAATAGAAGTACAACAAAGGATCCAGTTGAGCCCTTCTCACCTTTCCCTGAGGTGACTCTTTGCTCTCACCCTTACCATCCTGTAGGTCTGACCCAGAACTTTGGTACCTGTTTCAGACATTGTCTCAACAGTTGAACTCTCTGTGCTCATGAAGGTGAAGGCAGGGACGAAGTCCTGCAAGGGAGGAAGGACATGCAAGAAGCAGATGGAAAGTTGTACTGAGGTACAGGAAATGGTCATAAAAGGATGTAGAGAAAGTCTGTAGCAATGGAAAGCATTAAAACACCTCGTTGTGTGAGTTTCTGAACTCTCTTCCTCCAATGGAGTTTCAGCACAGCAGCTACCACACCTCAGTGCTCCCTTAGCCATTTCTGAGGCTGTCAGTCCCACTGCCCACCCCACCAGATGTTTCCCACATTGCAACATTTGAACCTCTACTTCTGGAAAGTGGAAGTTCACTGAGTTGTAGGAAGCAAAATATGAACTTCAGGGTAAGAGAGAAAAATTAAATAATACCTCCAGAGAACAGTGTCATTTGATATACCCATGAACTTCTACATCCAGACCCTGTTTGGCTGGTTCTGAAGTGGATACAAGGGACCTCATACAAGTTTTGGGTCCTTTCAGGCAGGACTGAGCAGGCTGTTATTTCCTGAAGTTTCCAGTATTTGTTACAATAGGAATAAATCCCATTCATTTGTTGGCTGCTACTTCATGTGAACCCAGGGGTCTAACGTCCAATTCCCAGGTACTCTGAGGCTGAGGACTATCCTGTCCTCTCTTCCTATATCCTTCCATTTCCTAAGCAAAGCCAGCCATACAAGATCTTCAGAAACCAAACTGAAGTATGCCTAAACTATTCAGGAATGAGATGCAGAGAAAAGTAAAAGCGGTTATACACCTACCTGGCTGCACTTGCTATGGATGCAACTTCCCTGCCTTGGATTTAGGGACTGAAACTACTTCTTCTGTCAGCACAGAGAAAATCTATAAAACTGCCAGTGGCTGAGCAATCTCTAACCTTGTCCAGAGTCAGCAATGTTACCCACAGGTACCCACTGATGGCCTCTGTTGTCCAGAATAACAGCCAAGTAGGATACTGAACTTTTTTATATTAATGACCAGGGGTAGGTGAAGGTTGAGAATCATGGGAGCACACCAGATATTTAGCAGGTATGGAGTAATGTTCAACATGATTCAGAGAAAAATAAGTACCAGTTGAGTGCCTTACCTCCCAGCTACTGCCTGCTGTAGGAGATAGGAAAAGTGCCAAGAGATCAGGGGATGGAGAAATAGAAAAGAAGGAAAAAGAGAGGCTTTTTGCTACTGCACAAATAACAATAGACTTAATTAAACACATTTCAAGAAGCTTCTTCTTCAAGAAGCTCTAGGCAGAGCAAGAAGTTAATTCCATATCTTTCATGTCCCTGAAGTGCTGCTGGACCTAAGACATGATCGTGTCTTGCCCTTCTCAGAAAATGCCTGCAGCACATTTCACGGCTGGTGAGACAATACTGTCTCCGATAGCTGCATTACAAGGCTTCAGCAGGAGCTAGAATTTCCCACTTCTCATTGGGTCAAGGGTGAGACTGGTGCTGAAACGGCATAGAGAGTTTACTCATTTAAAGGATTAAGCTGCCAGTAATGATCGGTGTGGACCCTTAAACAGAGTGAACCATTTGCTTTTGATTCTCAGATATCACAATGGAGTTTAGAATATGTCTATGTGGTATGAGAATGTCGTTTCAGAAGAGTAAATTAACCTACAGATGATCTACCAGGATACCTTTCCCATGTCTGTTTGCTCACTGTCACCACAAAACACTGCATTTTCAAGCAGATTCAGTAGGAAGTTGGTGGTAAAAGTTTTCTCCTGCAATTCAGGGGTTGCTATGTCTATATTGCAAGGTGTATGTTTACACCACTGGCTGTACTATCCCAGCATCCATATAGCACAGCCCCTTCCCATTCAAAGTACAGCATGAATTCAGGCACCCAGCATAACACATCAGCCTTTGCCTCATGTGACACCGAGCTTTTTCAGGAACCTATAAGCAATTTGTCTCCTTGATACTGAATACGTGATATCAGTACAAGAAATGACTGGTAAAGGAGGACACTGGCTGGACATAATCTACCTGATTCACTCACATAACTTGCCCTGCCATGGTCTAGAGAGTTCACATATACCTCAGAGGGCTATAAAGCAAGTATGGCTTAAGCACAGCGCTTGAGAGTTTCATGCAGTTTGCCACTGTCTCTACTGTGCTGCCCTTGACAGTGTCCAAGGCAGCCAGTGTCCAGCTAGTGCTGCTGAGCTTACCCACAGCAGAAGAATTGCTGGCACACTGGAGACAGCTGAGCAAATGGATTTTCTGTTAGCTAGTTTAGATTGGGAATTTACTTTCAGTTAATCAAAGAAAAAAGAAATTAAAATCTTGCAAAGCAATTTAGCCACCTGGATGACAGCTCTGGATCGCATCTTATAACAAACAAAAAGTGAAGAAAAATCAGAAACTTGTCCTTATCATTTCTGTCAGTGTCTATGCTGTCGTTCTTTGTGTAACTGGTGTGTGTGTTTATAGGTTGCAGCTACCTGCATGAATCTATCAGACCATGCAGAGCTTTATCATATAAGACAGTAGGACAATGTCAAAGCATTTCAGCACAGAATGTGAAAACAGAGAATTCAAGGAGAGGCTGGCGATCTCAGCAAAAACCAGGTGAGGGTAAAACCATATCCAAGACCATTACACAAATAATACAATTTCTAGTTTTCTAAAGTAGGTATGAGTTCTATCTTTCCTGTTCACATAAAAGAGGCAATACCCAAGTGTTAGTCATAAAAATGCTAATTTTATGGTAAAATCATCATCTATTTCCATTCACAGCTGACAGACCTTGGTCTATTCACATAGACCAAGTTAGTCCCTCTTGCACAGCATCTGTCAGTAGTCATGTGTAATTGCTTGTTTACCTTAGTTTCTAAAACTGGAGTTTACTGATTTCCAGAACATATTTCTTGAAATATGAGCCATGCATGTGTAACAGTCTGAAAATAAAAATTCTGTCTTGGAAATAATTGGAGTTTGATTTATTTTGTTTTCAGTTTTTGTTCTGCTATTTTTAAAACAAAATGCTTATCTGCCTATATTTTTCATGAGACACTGTAGCGGGAGAAGCTCACAAACTAAAATAACCAATAAAGCAGTAGTTAGCACACTAGCAGCAGATATGTATGATGGCGGAGGAGGTCATTTCATCTAACTGAAAAATATATGCACAGCTCTATATCTGACCTGTCATTTCTACAATAAGGGGAGACGAACAGACATCTCTGGGGTTTAATTCAGCTCATCAATTGACTAAATTTCTATTTAGTCAGGGGAGTTAAGTTTTAGTTTACCTTATTTAGAATAAAAATCAGACCTGATTTTTATCAGACTCGGAGATCTCAATTTCCCGGTTTTGTACTTCAGTCTCCTAGTTACTCTGGGATCATAAAATATTATCCTGACCCTAGAAAACTTTCCTGAAATTCACAAATTATTGTTTTCAAATAAAATTTAAGATTCTGTTAAAAATGTCCCCAAATATGGTCAAAATCCTTCTTCTTCAATAGACTACTTTGGCACTTTGCTACACAGATGAGTCCAGAGCATCACTTGGATGCTGGAGGGCAGAGTAGTTGACGTCAGCACTTTTCTTGCTGCTTCTCTAAGAGCCAGAAACACCAGGTAAACTTGGTGATGCTTAACTGAGACAAATGTGAATGACACACTGGAAGGAGCAAATCTCAAGAAGCATGTGCTCCAGTGTATTCTCACCTATTCATGTGCTTCACCCAGAAAGCACTAACAGAGTTTGTCTTCCATACCTCATTTCTGATGCATATCACCCGAGGTTGCTGACGCAGCATAAAAAACCTGCAAAGAGAAGCCCTTTCCAAAGAAATCACGGTTCTGTACCTGGGCACAGCTGGGAGCCCTGTAAAAACAACCTTCCTCACAGTATCCTGGCAACTCCAGATGGAGCGTGCTTATGTGGGAGGGAAAAGAGGTAGAAGGGGGGAGGATGCATGGCTGTTTGAAAACATTTGTATAAATGTGTTCATTTCAAGTTTATTTCTACAAGTGACATGAATGGTACAATTACAGATTGTTTTGTACGTTTTTTCCAGTGCAGATTTGGTTTTGTATGAAACCACCAATTTGCAGATTTTTGGCCAAATTCATAGCATCAGAAATGAGAGTTAAAGGCAAAAAGGATGCAAGATAATTACTTTCCTCCAATTCCATTCTAACACTCAAATCCCAGATGCATTGCTCTTATCTACTGTCATATCTGCCTGTTATTACTGGGCATTAGTAGCAAAGGCAAAATAGTTGAAGGCTTTTTGCGATATAGCAGTAAGCAGAAGTGCTGAACATGTACAATATCCTTGATAAAATTCTCAGAGGAGGGGAATGTTCTCTGCAGTTGGCAAAGCATGGGCTTATTTGTTAGGTAAAGTGGAATTGCACTTCTGGTTTAATGTTGTCACAGAATTATTGCATTTTAATCCATTTTGGGGAGTGTAAACTACGTAATGTTCTGTTTTGTCACCAAATTAATGTATAAACAATGCCAACTGAAAATTTAAATAGTTGCATAAGAAAACTATGGTGCAATGTACAGACCATGGCTAGTTTTAGATCTAAACTGTTGCACTGAAGGTTATGTAGTAGAATAAAAGAAAAGCAAACATTTCCACAAGATGGATGTACTGGGAACTTGGGGTTTCACAGAAGTGTTTTCCTTAACTAACAAAACTTCCTGTTGTTTTAGGACCCTAGGTTGTGGAAATGACCAAGAGACAACAACATAGAGAGATGATAAATCACAAAATATACTCAACACTGAAGAAGCTGCATCTTGAATACCTCATTCAGTTTTGGGTCCTCACTACAAGAAAGACATCGAGGTGCTGGAGCCAAAGAAGAGCGATGAAGCTAGTGAAGAGTCTAGAGCACAAGTCTTATGAGGAGTGGCTGAGGGAACTGGATTCGTTTAGTCTGGAGAAAAAGATGTTCAAGGGAGACCTTATCACGCTCTGCAACTACCCAAAAGGTGGTTGTAGAGATGTGGGAGTCAATTTCTTTTTCTAAGTAAGAAGCAATGGGACAAGAGGAAACTGCCTCAAGTTGTTCCAGGGGAGGTTTAGATTGAATATTAGGAACAGTTTCTTCACTGAAAGGATTATCAAGCACTGGAAAAGGCTGCCCAGGGAAGTGGTTGAGTCACAATCCCTGGAGGCATTTAAGGGATGGGCAGATGATTTAGTGGTAGACTTGGCAGTGTTAGGTTAATAGTTGGACTCAATGATCTTGAAGGTCTTTTCCAACTGCTATGCTTTGAGGAACCCACAACAAGTTGTTGTCATTCAGACAATTATTCTATCACCTCATGACCCCTCCCCATCTGGGAAGGAGACTCGGTTAAAAAAAATGGAAACCCAAGGGCTGAAATATAAACAGATTTGATAGAATAAGACTAGATAATTAACACTAATAACACTAAAGAACCAATATTGGTACAAATACCACAATAAAATATACAAGGATTTTACTTAGCCAATTATATCAGCTGGAGGCTGTGCACTCCCAGCAGGGGACATCAAATGTTGGACACTGCGAGCACTATGTGTTTGGGAGGAAGGGAAGGGTTTAGGGTTCCAGCATCAGGAGAAGGTCTCAGGATCACATCCATCAAGGAAGAGTGAGAATTTCTCAGCAAACTTTCGAATTTATATTGAATGTGACATTCATGGTATGAAATAAATCTTTGGCCAGCCTGGGACAAGTACCCGGGTCTCGCTCCTCATCATCCCTGCATCTGACAAGGCTCAAAAACACTGAGATCTTGAAACCCACATAGCCTAGCTGGCTATAAAGTAAATATTTTCACAAATTCATACACTAGAATCTTCTAAAAGTACAGTTTTCCCGTGCATTAAAAGAAAAATTAGTCCTATGTCATTCAAACAAGGACATCAACAAAAATATTTCTATGATTCTGATTCTATAAGTGATTATGTGAACAGTGTTGAAATCTTAACAGCAGCTTCCCTCTAATGGAGCACTGGAACTAGCAAACTGCACACATCTACATATATGGCTCAGCTTTCAAATTTGGAACAAAACAAAAATCATTCAGTAAGGAAGGGCTACCACATATTCTGGGATCTCTCTGGGATTTTCTTTCAATGCAGACTACATGTCCTGTGATACATTCTCTTCCAAGGTGCTGGTAATGCATTACAGAAGGCAAGAAAGCATATGAAATGTCAGGGAAGGACTCAGAAGAAAGGGGACTATGACACAAGTTATTCCCAACTTTCATGAAGCTATTGCAATAGTGTATCCAAATGGTAACACTTCAAGCTTTTCTTCGATGTTTTTATTTTGGATCATCTGAAGAAAAAAATCCCTAGATTTTTCCAAAAGAAGATATTTATCTATAGAATGTTGAAATCATTTAAAAAATAATTCTTCCATTAAAAAATACATGTATTCAGACAAGGTCTCTAGTTGGTAAATGAGCCAGAGGAGTTTTTTTCCTCTGGAACTGAATGATTTAGCCTCTTCTCTGAGAAGCAGATCTCAGTTGTATGGTGTGTGCTTGTTCTGTGCATATGAGAGATCCACAGATCTGATAATACTAAGAATTTATCCAGAAAAGCTCAGCTTTTTATTTTCTGTAAGGTTTTATAATCTCCCCACGTAGCCTGTTGGGCACATTAAAGCAAAGGAGTCAATTAAATACTTTATATTAGATTCTGAGACACATTTTTGACCTTATTCACTCACTGAATTCTAAATGCATTTACACAAAACAATAGCAAACAAAATATGACTCCAGTGAGTAAGAAGCTCTGACATTATATACTAGATTCTGGCATTGGTCTTCTGCATAGAGGGAGAAATATTTCCTAAGTTGGAGACTAGTGCATGCCTTGTCTTTACCTCTCCCTCCTTCAAACACGCAGAATCATGACATCCTCAAAAGCCTGAAAATCCCCTATGTGAAGAAATGTAACCCAGAGCTCTCATAGAGTAAGGAGCATTATACAAATGCTCTACGGATGGCAGACCTATGGAAAAATGCCACTGATGTATCCCTCAAAATGATATAAGAAAACCAATGTTGCCTCCAGTCAGTATGCAATGTAACCATTTTATATGCAGGAGGACTTGATAAGACTAGTTGATGACAGTCCGTTTTTGAAATACTTAAATCATTTTTATCTAGAAATGTTTGCATTGAAGAAATGGCTAACTATTATAAGCCCTTTTCTCTGATTTCCTCCTAGAATTCACAAAACCATGTGCTAGTGTACGCTGAGAATTGATTATTTTTTTTAATCCACTGTGAAGGGTTTCAATTATTTCTACTTTGTATGTGTTCAATTTTCTTTCCTAATTTACAGCTCCATGAGTCAAACCGAGTCCTCGTGATCATGCAGTTCTTTGCCAATAAAACTGGTACTGGACACTGAATATGTCCTGTGGGCAGCCTCACTGGCTCTATACAGGATCTCTTGTAATATTGTCTTAAATATTTGTCTTAAATACTAACAGATCATAATGAAACAAGGGTTTGGATACCACCTTATCCACAATTCATTCGCTCTAATCCATGCTGCGCTATACACAAAAGAGAATGAGGAGCGAAAAATTCATTACTTTTCCTGAATAAGACAGGTTTGACCTTAATCACACACAAATAATAGATGTAAGTAAGAAGATTCTTATATAGCCATTTAACTGGAAATAAAAAAAAATATTTAATTAAAATAATTATTCAAATAATTTATTAAAAATATTTAGTATTTTTAATATCTCTGCTTTATGATGCACAGTTTACTACTTTTCACATTGGATTGGATTTACCTCACACCACTTCAGACATATGACTTTCAGCCTGGTCACCCTGGCTTCCCTTGTTGGCACTTAAAACAAGCAGTGCATCTGACCTACCTTGTGTACTTGTCTGAGCATCAGAAGAATTTGGCAGTGGAGGTTCCTCCTCTCTGTTGACTAGAAAAGCAGTCTAAAACAGCTTTCAGCCACCACAGTTTTGGCAATTGGATCTCACTGCAGGTCTACAAGTCCAATATTTACTTTCTGATTTAAAATTGGTTGTGAAATACAGATGCATATAATAAAGGAACCATCATTTGTCTAAGTGGAAAAAATTGCTCTGGTTTCCTCTGGAAAACTTTAGAAATGCAAATGGAAATGGGACATAATTTCATTCCATTATGGGTGATTTTACTCTTTTCTCAGTCTGTTATTACAAACCACAGCTGAAAAATATGCCTTTATTCATATTCTTCACATAGAACTACATATGAATATTTTCAGTGCGTGTTCATCAGTAGTTGGTTGTAAATGACAACTATTAAGAGTCTTGTTATTCATTTCCTCCTCTCTCTTCCCTCTCCATATTTTAAGCAATGTTTTCTCCTTTTCCTGTGTATTTTTTATCTTGCTTAGGTGGAAAACGAGCTCTTTACATTATTACAGTCCCTCAAATCCAAAAGCAAGTCTACATTTTTAAATTTTTACTATTTTTAACAATGTCTTTATTCAGTTTAATTGATACTAGAAATGTTTGCCTATCTAGCTTTGTTTATGAAGAGCTTTTTCTCCTCTCAGGATAACGTTATCACTGTAATTCTTGTCTCACAACTAATGAAACTCAGAAACTTCTCTTTTATGTGTTTTATCTTAACCCACATTGTTCCTATTTAATGCCGCACAGAATTGACTTCTTATCAATTCTCATTTCTCCTCACCCATGCACCCAAACTGTCAACTGCATGTCTGGCTGATGGACCTGGAACTGCTGTCATGCAGTCATGCCTATCCCAGCTGCCCTAGACTCTATCGGTATTTAATTGGCTAAATGGACATAAACCATTCAACTGTTCAACACTCCTTGCAGCAAGTTACTACACAATGTAATCTAATTTTTAGATTTAGATTTAAAAAAGTTTACCTTTTTATTTCAATTCAGTTCTCAGTGTACCTTGTTATTCCATGAATGGCAAGAAAAGATGCAGAAACTTTCAGAGTCCTCCTTTGTGTCCTTATTTACACTCTGATATGTCTTTAACAATAGCTTTCTCTGTAAGTCTCCTCCCACTGAGAATTAACTGTTTACAATCAGCAGTGTTTTCAGAAAGCAGTAAGTTTGTCCTAATTTATATGGCCTAAGCACAGAGGGTCACAAATCTTTTGTTATTTACTCGCACTCAGTATGTTACAACTATGCAAGAGTTAAAGATTTTAATAACTGCAATTCCATAACCATCAAACAGGAAAAATTTGTTTTTTTAAATACCCTTAATGGCATTACAGGTGAAGCAGAAATAGCCATTACTATTGAAATAAAAAAAAAAAGAAACAAAAACAAACTAAAAAGTCCTGGAAAACTGAAGTAAAATATCAGAAGAAACGAAGAATGATAGGATGATAAACAATGATATAATAAGGTATGTAATAAAGCATAATTAGGATTACTGGGCATTCCCAAACCAAACATTTGTTACAAGAGCCCAGCACCAGATTGCACCGCTGGAATGAAGGAGGGAGTCACATCTGTAGGCAGGGTGGCTGTGCTGCGCACTGCAGGTGGGACTGACAGGGACTGAAAGAGCATCGGATGTACAAAGCTATGGGATATAGCTACTAACTCTATAAACAGAACAGAGGAGGTGGAGAAGGAAGAAAGCTGTATTAATAGTTCCCACGGCAGCATAGTTGTGGTTGCTATATTCAAAAACATGATATTGGCACAGTGAGGGAGATGCAAGATTGAACTGTGAAGGAGACATTGTAAAAGTGAGAGACAAAAGAATCGCAGAATCACAGGATTGTATAGGGTTGAAGAAGCTCACTCTCTTTAGTTTACCAAAAAAAGAGATCAAAAGGTTGCTCAATGACATCATAGGTTTTGCTGAATGAGAAAAGACACTGGGTCTGGAAGGCATTTGTAGATCAGATAAGAAATACCTAGCAAGGAACATCAGCTGGCAGGTAAAGCCAGAGAATCCTCAGTCTCTAAAAAACATTTCCTTTTAAGATTGTGCATGGCTAGTGATTGAAATAAACTTCCCAACTTCATATTCAAGATAAGACTACACACTTTTAAGACATGCTTAAGCCAAACATACAGTATTTATAGAACACAATTGTAACAGCAATCGGATGAGAAAAAAGCAGTGTTATCCTTGAAGGCCACGTTGTCCCTTCTGGACTTGGAAAAAAAAAAGAAGACATATGATTTCTAGAAGTCACTAAGAGACATCAGAAACAACTGGTTAAACTGTGTTCTGATGACTTGAGGCTTCATATGCTGGCAAGAACTAGAATTGCTGGAGCTCACTATTATGCACTTTGATTTATTCTCTTCTTCTCAGACTGTTTCAGTGCCCAAGCTTGATCTTCTGATTGTAGTAAGATTTTAATTAGAGTAATTTTTCTCTGAAGTCTTAATATTTTTAAAAATTGATAAGTTCTTATCAGTATCTCCGTATCAAATCAGAGTGGGATGTGGTTTTTCCCTTCCCTGGGGATTTTTGACATTTCAGAAATGTCTTCTAAATTATAATTAAAAAGAAAATGTAAAAAAAGTCAAAAATCACAAATTCATTTTTTCAAGATCATGTCAGTTGAACTATTTATTTTTGATTTTCATGTAAAACTTTTCAGATATTTTTAGTTTGATTAACTTTTGATTTCCAAGTAACAAGACAGGTTGAAAAACAAAAAAGATGTCTTGGATAAATCAGACAGTGGTGACTGGAAATCAATAGCAATTGATATGGGAAAAATTTCCCATGAATGAAAACATTTTTCTAAAGTACCCTTTGCATAGCTTAAAAGAGGGATTTTTTTTTAAAAAAAAGCAGTTCCTCGTAGAAAATGGCTGACCCCATCTAAAATGTATATTGCTGGTGGAGCACAGATCTAATACAATGTGTACACAGACAAAGAGGAGTTAGGAATAACTATGTATTTGATTTTAGATGAAAACAGTAGAATTTAGATTTAGCTGAAAATTCATTTTCATTCTTTCTTCAGGATGATTTTCTGCTGTCTTTCAGAAGATCATCTCAAAAGAGTGTGAATTACAAATAAAAAAAAAATCATAACAAGGACAACAGCTAACACTGGGAAGGATTTATTTTAAAAATCCATTTCACAGATGGCAGACAGCGGAGCTGGGCAAGATGCTTTTGAACTCTGTAGTGGTCAACAGCTGCTATTGAGGCTGTCTTTCCTTAACTAAGAGGGAAGTACATCTGGAGGAAGTCAGCCTAATCATGGAAATCATGAATGAAATGGGCCAGATGAACTTGTCATGAAGTGCAGTTCCCATATTCAGGCAATTCACAGTCTACAGTCTTTTAATTAGATATGCCTTTCAATTTGTGAAAAGCTTTTACTGAAACTTCATTAATGCAAGAAACTAATAAGCTCTTATAGCTGCACTTACCAAGAGAGTTTTAACTTTAAACAATTCACCATGATATCATTTGCCGAGCTACAAGTGTTGCCTGGAAGCATGTGTAGTGTAGTATACGTTTTTTTTGACTAGTTGCAAAATGTCTATCCCCTGTTCCAGTCAATGTAGAAAAAGATGTCACCTCCATATCCATTGGTGTGGTTGGCACTTCTAGTTTGCACAGTGCAGTGTTTATGCCCATTCTAACAAAACACTGGAAAATTGTTAAAAGAAAAAAAAAAGTTCTAATTTCTTATTTACCGAAAAGACAACACTACCCAGTTAAAATCATCTCTGCACCATTACTAGAGAATGACAAATGAAATGACTTTAGAGAGAATAATTAATCAATTAAGAATAATTATGCCTCATTCTTGCCACTCACTAGATGGTACAGACAGAGAAAGCAAGACCCAAAAAAAGACTACATTACTTCTTAGAGTAGTAGTTTAGCCATTTTGAGATATATAAAAGCAAAGTTATTTTTGCTTTCATATCCAGGGATATATATATGCACAACTGAGTTGTTCTGCACTGTTATCTTCATGGCATAACCCTGTCATCCTTGACTTTGGGGAGCCCTAGTAAGAAGTAACAGGAGCAGTAAAGCCTGAGCATCTGAATGCTTTAATTCAAGTCATTCCCACTGACAGTATTTTGCTTTTATTCTGAGCAGATTCTGCTTCTGCTAGAAGGTTCAGGAGACAGCAAAATGCAGCCAACAAACTCATAAAATAGATCCTGTCAGACAACTATGGCTTTCTTAAAAAAGCAAGCGAGTAGTTTGATTGTTTGAACAAGAAAAAGCAATGGAACACACTGTCTAACTGCAACAGTTTTTATTATAATCCTGACATTTGGGCTGTTTCCTAACTTTTCCTTTTTTCTTTGTCAGCTCCATGAAAATCAAACTGGTTTTAAGTCAGTTTTTGATGAGGAGAGCATTGTCAAGCCTAAAGTGGTGCAGTTCAGGGAAGTGGCAAATTGCTGTTTGGGGCCATCTACACGGTTCCCTGGAAAATTAAGATGTGTCTTTAAGTTGATCATACCTATAAAGTAGCATTGTTCATCATATTGTAGTAGATGATTGCCATTATGCACACAAGGAAAATACTCTTTTGCAGAAAAGAGAAAAAATGCAATCATCTATATCAGTGAAATAATGTAAATTACTTTTAGTTTCTCAGTAGACCATTGTCTAATAGAACTAGTTTCTCTGTATGTCTCTATGTGACAGATATTGATATTACAATTCTCATTATAATCTTGTCAATACTGATAATTATTTCTAACATAACCTGTATAATTTTTTCTGTGAAAACATGTTCTGAAGAACATTTGTTATGTGTTTTCCCTCTTTTTGTAACTTATATTTTCTACTGGGATCTGGTCACTTAAGTTTCCCTTCAGGCATACTAAGAGTTCAGGCGCAATTCTCCAGAGCTTTAACCTTTGGTAGAATAAGGAAGAAGAACAGGCTATGTCTACTTCTCACAGGTAGGGAGGCCTAACACAGATGCAACCTACTGAGGATCAAAGCTCTTTGCTCTGATGCTGCCTTCTCTTTGAGGCAAGATATCTCAATTAACTCCAAGCTTCTAGGAAGAAGAAATAAGGAGGAAAAGAGACTGCTTATTCAGAGCTTAAAACCTTACTCCTAAGATTTTGTGAATAATGACGCATTCTAGAGTTCATGATAATATTCCCATATCTTAAATTAAATTTTTTTATTGCTAATGCCTGTTTTAGAATTGATTCATTTCCAAAGCTGATGTTACTAGAACAAGGAATAGCGTGTCCCAGTACTGGCAAATTAAAGTCACAGTCAAGTCATATCACAGATATTGTATTTAAAAACAAGACACTGAATCATTTAGTTCCTCCTCTTGCAGAAGTTTGCTGATGCATCCATGAACAAAAGTAAATTGCCTCTCTCTGTCTTCTTAGGGGGGTAGGTGGGAAGAAAGGAAGAGGTTAATACATCTAGGTGTCAATATCAACAATTTTATTTTTTCCACAGAAATGTTTCCAAAGGGGAAAAAAATCCACCTTTTTCATTCAAGCAAGAGACTTAATATGTTTGCACTATATTCAGAAGACAACTTTGGGGCAGTAAGATGTCAGTTGCCCAGCTGCCATACCAGCCACATGCAACGTGCACTGATCTTCAGACTGGGAGGCAGGAGCCTTAAGGTACACTGCAAATGACAGCGTTTTTCCCAGACTCCAAGGGGTCCCATCAACATTATTTCAAATGAAATATTAACAGAGGATATTCATAAGTAATACTCCTAGATGATCTAATAGAGTCAAGGCTTGCAATTGCTTGAATGAATGAGCCACAACAGCCCACGTTGTTGCTTCAGAGTGGGCTTGCAGTGCGTATGTGTGTGAAAGAGCGGCACGGAGTGTTCCTCAGAGAGACGCTAAAAGCTGCCAGAAGGTCCTGGAGGGTGTGACAATGAAGTCAGAGAGTCCCAGTGCCGTGCCAGGGTTATGAAACAACCGGCAGACTGGTGTGCACAAGAACTTCAACTCTGCTCTTATGCTTGAAATAGGCTCTGCTGAATGCCAGCCCTCCCAGATGATTGCATTATAAAACCTGCTGAGGAAGTGCCAGGAGTGCTCAAACTACATCCCAGAGGTATTCAGACACATTTTATTGCATATTTTTAGCTGTCACGCATGGCAGCAACTACTGGTTTTGTAGTACAGTAAATACCACTGTCTTCACTATACAAAAAAACAAACTTTAAAGTTTAGATTAGTAGAGTGGAAAAAGTGACTGATTTACTCAGTGGTTTTTTTACTTTCATAGAGTAGAGCTTGCTATAAACCCAACTATATTAGTCTTTATCCAGTCCTATCTTGTCAGTCAGTCAGAATGAAGGTCAGCAAGAATTTAACTACTTAACCACTTTAAGACCCCATGATTGACCAGGACACCTCATCTCTGTGGCCAAGCTAAAAAGAATCATATGGTGGTTTCTAGTAACTGATTTAAATACTTTCTTTATCACCTACATCTTTCTTCTTCCTGCTCTTCTCACAAGAAGGATGGGTCCTGCTTGTTTTTGTCTTCTTACCCACACAGCAGACCCAAATCTTTGATTTTACAGAAATGGAAATGGTTGTGGAATGGAAGAAAAAATTTTCTTCCTATAATGGATGCATGATCACAGCATATATAACTGTGCTAAAGCTCATCCAACATCACTTTAATTGAGATACTGCTCCCAGTGATGTTGTAACTGCGTAGGTTAGCTGTGTATCTACATAGATCTCAAAGGACCAAGATTTGCAAGAAGGGAAAGTGTCTTTTACAAAACCAGCTGATGTAAGTGGAAGTAGCACAGGAGTTTCCGGGCACCACACACTCTTTTCATTGGGTCCAAGCATGTATTTTCAAGCTTGTATTAATGAGGCCACAATGCTATTGATACTTGAAGGGGCTAGTAAGGTGTCTCTGACACATCACGTATCATCATACCACATCTTCCACTGCAGTTAAAACATTCACTTGCCCTCAAGCACAAACACATCAACATTTTGCCTTAAAAACATTCATGGGAAAATATAAGTAGAGGGGGAAGAAGTAAAAATAAAGAAATAGAAAAAGCTGTAGAGCAGAATCAGAAAACACCTTTTATGAACTATAAATTATGAGCACGTCTTTATAAAAAACACGACAGGAATTTATTTTATAGTATTTTGTGGGACTTCTTATTTTCTACATGGAACTCTATATTTAATCAAAGCCAGTTTGAACTCAAATAATTGTTTCAATAAGTCTCAGCAAGCAAAGACATGCTCACTTGCTTATGACCCTTGTTGTATATTGGAACATCTTTTTGTTGAAAAATAAGTTTAGTCTATGTGATTTCCTTTATTATGTAGTATAGAACAGATTCAAATACTGAATGGAATATAGCAATGGATACTGAAAACATCGTCTGAATACAAGATATAGTTGTACCAAGATTTGCCAAGCTCAAAAAAGTACTAAAGTAGGTTTCATGATTCTGTTAAAGCAAGTAAAAAAAAAAAATAGATGTTATTCTTTTTATATTATATCAAATTTATATTATAATGGGGAGGGAAAAGAAAGTTAAATAAGAACATTGGAGATGAATGCAACAAGTGAGTGCTAAAACATTTCCCATTGGGCATAAGGCAGAAGGGTAGATCCTTGTGGCTACATGACAGCACAGCCTGACTACCCAAGAGTTTGGATAGCATATTCACTTTTATTATGGTCAAGAAAACTGAAAAACACTAGATGTTTCTTATTGAATCCATTCAGGGACCCTGAACAAATGTTTTAAAAGTGGAAATTTGTTTGTAATTCTCCTATCAGAATACACAAATATGTGACATAAGGCAGTCATATTAAATATCAAGGTCATGTTTTAGGACCATCAGGTCTCCAACAGGAATTTGTAAACTTCTAATAAAAGAAGGGTTGGATTAATTATTTAAGGAGTGTATAAAGTCCTCAGATACCCACATAAGCCAAGTGCCAATTAATATATCTCATGAACATTGAATTACTCCTGTATTTCCTCTTCAGAGGATCCTGACTCTCAGATCCTGAGACTAGAGTAAAAGTAGTTTGTCAAAAAACTTCTTCAATTCCAAGGTACTTTATTATTGTGGGGTTTTTTTACCATAATGCTAACCAAAATGTGTCATCTCTGTGTTTTATTACGTTAAAGAGTACAGTATCACCTTAGGTGCACTGCTTCCTATGAAAACATATGAATACAGACTAATACCATGCCTTATCCCAGCATCTATGCATCTATTAATTTTTATTTATCACTATTTCTCCTCACGTCTTTCTTTTTTTTTTTTACTTTCGTTATGAAATTATTTTAACTGTAATTCAAAATAAAAAATGTGCTGTATGCTTGGAGTTTCTATACTTGATAACTTCTGGCATTCAAAAGAGGAGAGGTTATTTTCTCAGACTGGTCTGCTAAAAGCCCTAGAATCTTGAAAAGTCTCCAGAAATGTAGGGTATAGCAGAGAAGACATAAAAGCAGTCATTTACTGCCAAAGGGGATAGAGTTCATTGACTTTGGTTTTACAGGTCTCTGCATCTATTAGAATATAATGCTTTTATTTGATTGGGTAATGCATTTAGTGATCCAAAGCAAAATGAAGTGAATGGAAGGACTCCCAGAGGTTTCAATGAGCTTTCAATGAGACTTTCTGCACAGATTGCTCCCTGGGGAAGAAACATGTATTCATTAAGCACTGAGCATTAAAGTAACACAATATGAGTTCTATGCAACTGTGTAAAATACAGTGGCTATCACTGACTTGACTTAAAGTTTCCTCAAATATTTTGCTTGGACTGTTGTTGCTACGGTTTGGTTCATATAAGTGTTTTAAGAAGAAAGCAATCAGAAAAACATCCAATTACTAGCACAGCAGAGAACTCATTATTCTTTCAAATGCCTCTTTTGAAAATGCTTTAAAACTTTTGATTTTGTTGATTCAACAAAAGGGAAGCTGTTTAAAAATAAACAGAATAGCAAGAGAATAGCATTCAATGCTCTGAAGAAAATAACTCTTTTCTAACATTTCCCAACAATTCTGAACTATTGTACCTTGGTAAACTCCCCTTTATTCCCCCAACTTATACGCAGCTGATACTATATGTCATCTTCTATGTTTCTGTACCTTTTATGATGACCAGATGTTCCTAAGTCCATATTTTGATGAATACTTACCACCATTTTTGTGCTGTGTGTCTGATATTTCCAGAAGGTGTTGGATCTGTGTGCTGAATGTTGGATACGTCAGATTCACGATTTGTGTGGCACAGACTTTCTCTGCCACACAGCAAACCCCAGGTGGAAAGGAGTTCTCAGGCTCATGCATAGGAGGTGCATAGACAGCTCAGGATTTCCTTAGGGTTTCATTGTAGATGTGTGGTCATACTGATGACCCAGCGGGCAACCAAGATTTCTGCTCTGCTGGCCAATCAGCAAGAGCTATTGGGTGCACAAATATTTATCTAGACAACTGGAAAACAATGACACAACCAGAGGAATCCAGAGTATCAGGTGTGAGTAAGGCTCCCACACATGAACATGTGGGAAGTAGAACTGATCATAGGAACCCTGCTATTCTAGATCACCATTCCTGGGCATCCCAGCAATGGCTTAGCCAAATTGAAGGGAGGGTGTTCAACCCCAGCTTTCTGGATGAGTTTCTTAGTACCCCCTAATACAGCCAGTAAGGGTAACTTTGGTTACCCTAGACTTCTGTAACAAACACAAAATAATTTCAGCATTATAACAGAGGTTGACAGTATAATGAGTATTTCTCTGCAGATGCTCCCTATATAGAAAAGCATTATTTCATGTCCATGAAGGAAGAAGGATGTGGTATTGCTTAGCTCACGCTAAAACTGTGGAGGAAGACAACCTTCCTGCTTTCCGAAAAAGGCACTGCATGTCTCTCTTCCTAGAACAGTAGCTTTGCTGCAATATAAACTCACTCATGGATTTTTCTTATCTTTTTTAACAAAAAAAAAATTACCTTTGTAGAAGAATAAGGAAAAAAAATACATGTTGATATTTTTTCACTATGTTGCAGATAGTAGAATTTGACTGAATATTCTTAGACAGAGATATTATCCAAAGACAATAATTCCACAGAAACACTACAAAATTTACCAAAGAAATGTAACTATATCTCATTTGGAAGAGGCTTTCTAGATGCTTCTGTTATGTGCAGCAAACACAAGCCTCAGCTGCAATTAATTTCATTCCTTCATTTCTTTTCCTTTCATTTTATTTTCTTTTTAACAGAATCTTATGTTTAATTTTCAATATCTGAATGTCTAATGTCTACATTGCCATGACCTACCATTATGAAATCCATGTATAAAAATGAATATTAGTTATTAATATGGAAAATAAAAATTTTAAGCGAACAGAACTCTGTCCTGTAATCTTATACCAGGGCTAAGAACAATAGGTAGTGAATTGCTGCCAAACAATACTAATTTCATCATTCATATAGTAACTTGGAAACTGACAAAAAAGCCTCTAACCAAGAATTTTCTCATCACAGTATTTCTTTGCCTAATAATTTCTATGGTAAAAGAATTATACCTTTTAAAGTTGCTGAGTTTTCATGCTTTTTTGGGTTTTTGTGGTGAAGCTCTACTAAAATAGAGAACAAGAAGAGACTCTTGGTATGAAACAGTGGTTGAATTAAAGGTAATATTAAGTTGTATAAATGTGTGTATATAAAAATAGGACACAAAGAAGGATGTGTGAAAAAAAATATAACTCTTGTATTCAAATCTCGGTTGCTTTCACAAAGCAAAGTTACATCTGATTTTTTAGTACACTTGCAAAAATTGCCCTCCTGTCATGTCTTATCCTCTTACATATTGATGCTTGGAGCAATTTTGAAATGATTGTTTTATAGGGACTTCAGACTTAACATTGATTTGATTCAATTTGTTTCCTATTTTTATTTCTAAGTATATTTCAGCTGGACATTTTTTATTAAACATTATAATAATCATTATCTATAAGTATCAATTTACAGACCAGGTTTTAAAATAGCTGGGCACCTGCAACAGCAACGGCAAGAAAACCTTCTTTCTTTGTGTAAGGCATCAGACATGGGTGGTATGACACCTGTATGGCTGTACATGGCTATACAGCTACACTTGCATACAAAGCCCATTTTGAAGCACTTTGGTTTTGGTCAATCCCGTGTTTCTTTGAGTAACTGAGTAATCCATGCTGGGAACCAGCTAGCATGTATACTTTACTTAGAAACACATTTTTAAGTCAATTGGTACACTTTCAAAAGCCCCCCTGAGGATTAACTCACTTATATCAACACCAAAGCTATAAAGTACAGCTGAACTGAATTTCACAGTGGAATTGAAACCACTGAGTGTAGCCGGATTAAAATGTGTGCTGGGCTCTCTGGTGAGGTACTTTTCCTTATTGCTTATCTTATGGCAAAGGAACACAACAGAAAGCACCAGGGGAGGACAGAGTAGAGCCAGAGACTACCTATCCTCTGACAGATGCTGAGATAAATCTATTTAGTCCTGAGGCTGCAGAGGAACCTCTCCATTAATCAAATAGCCACAGTCAACATATTCTGGATCTTCCCATTTCTTCCACTCAGCAGATGCCCAGAAAATCACCCAGCAAATACTTTCCTACTCAAAAAAGTCATAATGCTAAAAGGAGAAACATTCAACTGGAGCAAAATACATGACAAAAAGTCTTTCTAAAGTGTTAGCATTTTGGGCATGCTAACAGTGCAGAGCTTCTTGGCAGGGTATGCTTGCCCAGCTGGAAGTGTGGGTGGAAATCTCCACTACAGTGATTGTATCATCTCTAATTCTCAAGCCAGTTAATTTGGAAGAAACTTGGAATATATCAGCATGAAATCGTGTTGTACCATCTAGACACAGTCTTTGGTGATTCCAAACTTGGTATCTACAGAGCCTGTCTGCTCCTTGCCAAGATTATCTCTTTGTTGACTTTCTTTTCAGAGTGCTCACTTGGTAATATTGACTGAGTTGTCTGAACAAATGTTTAAGGAATTATCCATTTGAAATTCTGAATTAATATATGAAAGGCTGTCAGTTTGCATGGAAAATTATACATATCTCCAAGTGAACAAGTGAAGCTGAACCAACTGTTGTAGCATCAGATTTTTAAGTGATAGTTTCTCATCACTGACGGAAGAGTAACACAATCTGTGTAGTTTTTGAAGTTGCCCTATATATGCTCCATTTGAGCAAATTACAGTATTTGGAAGGAAAATATGATACTGAGGGTAATGTAGAACAAAAATACAGCATGCCTTTTGGAATAGATCGTGATCTATAAAACAGTCAAAATTTGTGCTTTCATTGCTGCTAGAGTGGTTTTATGATCCTGGTCCCTGTAATGCTGGACTGCTGCTCCCTTCTTCAGGGAGTATACCTCCTGACTCCTTAGACTATTGTAAACTGATCTACCTCTGCGCTCTCTTCCAGAAAATTGTACAAAGTCTGAGCGTGCACATGACATTCTGCTGGGAATGCTATCAGCAGCAGCATTCAGGTTGTGCCCATGCTGAAAAGAGCTGTCAGCCTGACTAAACAAAGAATCCAGTATATAATCTGTAAACCCATCTGCAGCATCTGGCCTGGATTAAAAAGACCACAAAATTTGAGTGAGAGGATATTTTTGTGCGTAGACAGGCTGGAGGTCTGCAGACGACACTCGAATGAGAACACAGACAAATTCTGCCATGAAGCAAAGACATCGGCGGTCCTTACTGAAAAGGTTCCCCAGAGAAACCTTCTAGGTATATGCATGTTTTATATATATGTGTATTTTATATATGCATATTATTTTTATATTTATGCATCCATTGGACTAAGTACCATATCTAGAAATATCAAAATATTTGAAAGCCCAACAGTCCAGAAAACATCAATAACAGAGCTTTTGAAGACCCCAGTCTTCATAAACAGTGGACAGAATGTCCAATTTTCATGACAACGAGGTACCTAAATACTTCAGAAAAAAACAGCTTTTAAATGCTGAAAAATGTTGCAAGGGCATTTCAACAGTTTAACACCACACTGCTATCACATTCTCCTGCATCCTTAGCAGACACATATTTACACAGATCTTTCAGAAACTTCAAAATTAGAATAAATATTTCTTTTTCATAAGAAGTACAAAATTATTTCCTTACTTTCGGAAGGGAAGCTCTCGATCCTGAACTTTGCGTGGTCATTGTCAAAACTGTAGTGATACCCAGTGCAACTCTGGCTGGGGCAGCATCCATGTTGATCCAGAAAGAAACCCAGGACAAAATGACAATCAGCAGGCTAGGAATGTACATCTGGATTAAATAGTATCCCATCTGACGCTCCAAATGAAACTTGACTTCAATGCATGTAAACTTTCCTAGAACACGAAATTACTTTCATAAATGTTTTTTGCACATTTTAATCTTGTTTTCTAAACATAATTAGATGTGTTGCCCGTTTTCTATGCATTGGGGAACGCATAGGATCCCTGAAGCAAGCTGTGCCCAATTCTTCACATTAACCAAGAAAACGAATATTAGCACAGTTGTTTCACCTCTGGAGAATATAATGTAGTATTTCTTTTCTCAATATTTAATAAGATCTTACTTTAGTCAAATAAAATGTTTTGTGTTAAAAGGGGACATCATTTTGCTCTTTTAATGACATGAGATTAAGCAAACACGTACTTAAGCAGACAAATTGTAAGCAATTAATCTTATGGTGCTGTGGTATAATACACTCCTAGTTCTGGTCATGTAATTTTCCTGTGGCTGTGGATTACTGCTCTTCGCAGGATCAACTCAAAGCCTACTTTGAATTTTGACAAAAACCTAACTCCAGGAAGCCCACAACTATCTCTAGTGGGAGATGAGTGATTCTTCAAACAACAAATAGCTGCCCCAGAGGGGTAGGGGAGGGCAGAATTTTAGGATTGCCTGACAGTGGAGCTAGTAGTGCGGAGGGGAATGCAGAGTCCTGAGCTGCAATAGTTCATCAACTGCTAATCCAGTCACTCTGTGCTGCTTTCCAAATTACTGTCTATCCTAACTGTGGTTTGGGTACTGTGAAGACTCTCACTCGAGGCAGACTAATCCAAGTACGAAAACATCTGTCCTTCCTGAGATGTCATGCTAATGGTTTCAAAGGACTCCTTTTGTGTTGGTTTGTCAACTGTATGAAGATGTATTGTTCCTTGTTCATCCTTTCAGGTGAAATTAGATTTTTTTGCTCCTTTTTGTAATGCACACATACTCTTACTAATCTAGAAAGCTGAATGGCAGGGCACAAGAGATGGCACAAATACAATGTGGAGGCTTTTTGACAAAGAGAGGAGGGGAGAAGAACTGAATAATACCTTTTGGCAGGATAGAACCTCATATATGAGTAGCTTGACCTATGACCCTGAATACAGACTCTGAGACCTGGATTATGATAGATCCTGACTAGTCTACCCTTACAGAAGGAGAC
The DNA here is from genome assembly GCA_004320125.1 of Scolopax mira. NCBI lineage: Eukaryota > Metazoa > Chordata > Aves > Charadriiformes > Scolopacidae > Scolopax > Scolopax mira. Next base: position 39,755 of record BJBW01003149.1, read on the forward strand.
TCAAAAACTGTGGGGTGGCCACGTGTAACAGCAGTGGCATTAGGGTAGCCCAATCTGTCACATGGTCTCCGGATTCTTGTGATGTAACCTGGACAGAGCACCTTGCAGTGTGTGTGGGAGGAGAAGGCTGAATAATACAACTTTTATCCATATTTTAATTTCGTAGTAAACCTGAAGGAGTGTTTTACAGAGAAGACAGCAATGTGGATGCTTGTAGGCAAAATTTTCTTTTGCTTGAATAATGCTTTTCAGTTTCCCTGGCCAGGCCACACACTTTTAACTTTTGGTTAGACATCCACTTTGTTTAGACATCCACTTTGTTTAACCACATGTAATGGGAGATACTAATTGGGATTTTTGTGGGGAATTTTCATGGATATACAAGGAAGCTATTTCTCATGCTCTCCCCCATCTCTTACTTTCAGTGTTTGTCCCTGCAAAATTATTATCTGACAGTAAATAGAAAAGCAGATGAACTCAGTTATTCAGAGTTTGAGTTATGTGAAGGGAAATAGCTAAACTTTGTATCAGCCAGATACAAATGGGTAAGCTCTGTCTATTGGAATTTACTCTTGATTATACCCTTTAAGTGCGAGAAAAGATGAAAAGTCACAGCAGTCCCCCTCTCCATGAGTCTCGGACCATGGAATCACAAAGTTTTCCTTCATTGGCACTTTGTATTTGTAAAAATTAAAAACATTCATTTTCTTTTCATAAGAAATGAATGTGGCATTTTTTGGCAGAGACAGAACTTCTCACATCATGTTATTTCAGAGAGTGAAACAAATGTATTTGATGCAACCAGATTGGCTCTTACACTGAAATGATGAAAAAGCTATTTTAGATGAGAGGGATTATATCTAATCCCAGCAAGCACCCAGCAAACTGTTCTCTAAATGCTGTCCCTATTAAATAAACTCCAAGCAGCTAAATCCAAATTTTAACAGTGTTCTCTTTGCTCTCTAAAGCTAAAGACAGAAAACACAGCCTTTGAAACTTCAAAATATCAAATATAAGAAAAAGATTACAGTTTTAAGCAAACATTTAATTTACAAACATTTAATGTCTGTACTCTATTCAGATCAACAATGAAGGCGTTGTCTTTTCAAATACTGCGTTTCATAAATTAGACCACACAAAAAGCTGGTGAAAATGTGTTCTTTTTCCTCATTGGCACTTTGATATGCTGGAGAAATAAATCAAAGTCAGAAAAATCAGTACTTTAAAAGTGCTGAATCAATATTTAAGAAAAGATCCAGTTATTAAAAGGTTTCATTTTAAGGAAATCAAAACAACCAGACTTTTAATCAGTATTTTAAGACTTTAAACTCCTTAATGATTTTAAGGAATTAGAATATGTATATTAGAATATTTTTAATGAAATTAAAGGACATTTGGAAAAAAAATCTTTCAAATAAATAAAATAAAATGGAGAAAAATTCCTTTTTTTCAGATTCAGAGATAAGTGTGGTTGAATCAAATTTTAATTTCAATTTTTTTTTCATTTTGCCCATCTTTTCCCTTTACAAATTGACAATAGAGACAATACAATTAGAGCAATTAATAGAAAAAAATAGAATAATGCTCACCAGTGTTGTAATGTTTTGTGCAATAACCAAGTTCTTTGTCTTCTTTCAAAATAAACTGTGGCAAGGTTAAACCCTCTGCAACTTGCACTGGTCCGTCACTTAGCCACTCAAATATCAGATCATTCATAGTGTAGCCAACTACAATAAAGAAACCAGAGTTTATTATATCGCAACTGACTGAAAAATATCAGTAGCAAATATTATTATGTCTGAGAAGCATGTCTTATATCACAATATATGTTATCACAGCTATATTTTTAAAATGTCTGATTAATTACAGCACTACTGTTTTTCATTACTAGTTACTATTACTACATGAATAGTCTATTAAGAACAACAACTAATACTGAAATATGTTCTGAAATACTGCCCTGGGTTGCCACTAAAAATAATTTTGCTGGCCCACCAAAGATACTGTTTACAACTGAAATTACATTTCTCTGTGCCCATGTATCAGTTAGCTTAATTTTGCTTTATTTTCATCATTCTTTGATGATGGGGTTGGTGGGCACCAACAAAACAAGGATTTCTAGACTGAAGAATGCTGGGCCCCTACCAAAAAGAAAATGGCAGCTTTTGTAATCTTGGGAACCTACCACTGAAAAGTGCGAAATGAAGCTTAAACTCACTGAACACTCTTTTTTCTGCAATGGTTACATATTTATCAGTAAATTTAACAACCTGTGGCCACTCTCTGTCCCCAGCGACAGGTGGTAACCAGCAAGTCATACAGCTAAACCTGTTCTCCTCTGATCACAAAAAAAATAAGCTGGCCTTGCACCTACTGACTATTGGGAATGATTGAGGGCATATGCCATTATCCAAGACACTCCCGGTTATGTCTGGTTTTTACTTGGTACAGGTCAAAATGGTGCCACGGTGTGTGCTGACAGTTATGCAGTATGGATGGGTGTGTGCTATGGACCCAAGTCCATGCCAGGACCATATTTATCTTACCAGCATAACTGTACCTCTAGGACCTCTGCTTCATTGAGTATGTTGCTTCCACTTTTCAAAAGACCATAGCAAGTCTTCATTAGACATAGCTAATCCCTGGCTGTGTACTGATTGCTCTTCTTTTCCTGAGATTTAATTTCTCCTCCACAGCATTGCCGTGGTTATCCCTGGAAATGACTCAGCCATGATGCCATGGGAGGGGGAAAGGGAAGGGAGCAGAAGCGGTTCAGAGACAGGGCACACCCATGGTATGACAGTTAAAGCACTTTTTTCCTTGATTTTCCCTTGCAAAATAGGGATATTGAGTCTCACCGCACAAATATGACAATATAGATCCCGTCTAACCACCAACTGTTATGGGAAAATTTTGTTCTTTTGCTAGGTAAAGCAATTAGACACTCACAGCTCTCTAGCTGCATTGTACATGTCTGTACATCCATAGGAAAATTCTTCAAGTCCATGGGACACGATAAGGTTAAAGTAAGCCTAAAATCAGAGGGAAAGAAAAAAAAAAAAAGGAAAAAAAAAGAAGCTGTTGTTAGAAATCTACAAGTTTACCTGTTTTATCCAGTTTACAGGTTTTATCCAAAGCTCCATATTTAGAGTTTAAAGGATCAAGACCAAATCATAACACCCCAGACAGAGGTTGGACTCTCCCCTCTGAGCTTTTAAGGACATAAGAGCTGTGAAGACAGACCATGTAAGCAAACCAGGCACTCACTGGGTACATTGGCTGAGCAGAGCAGGGACAGAGAAGACATCAAGACAGCAAGATGTGCTCTCTACTAATGTACCAATGAATGTTTTATGTATAATTCTGAACCCAAATAATGCAAAAGCTGAAATGACTGATCATGGGATGCACATTTTTAGGGTATGTTTTGGAAAAGCAAAGGAAGGAAACAAAAATCACAGGGGCTTTTTCAACAGAGAGTGCTTTTGTTCTGTATGAGGCCCATTTCCAAGCCTTCATTCTTACTGCTTAGCCACTAAAAGAAAGAAAAAAATACCATACAGTAAAAGCTAGAATCACGTTGCATTAAAAGATAAAGTAAGAAGAAAGTAAGCCTAAAGGAACATTATCATACAAACTAAATTTCTCTTCTAATTTTTCAGTTGTTATTGTCCCAGATAAAGCATAATTTTACTTGGATGGAAATATTCTTAATGTTTCTTTCCTCTTTTTTTTTTTTTTTTACTTCAGATTACTTTTAAACATTTGATTGAAATATGTTTCAAGACTTCTCCTCCACTTCATTTCTTTTCAGATTTGTGTGGGGAGAAGAAACAATTTTTAACAAACGAAAATACTAGGATGACATATTTACCAAAAAAAACTATCTGCATTGAAAAACAGAAAAACTGTTAGATTTATGGTTAAGTCATATAAAAAGAGTACACTTTTACTTCAGATTACCTTCAGCACAAAAAACATTTTGACACAAAGAAAGAAAATAAACACAAACATCTGCCCCCATTTACCATCAAGGAGAAAAACTAGATTGCCCAATTTGAAGGTACACAGAAACATTAACACAGTAAGAGAATATTTTTTTTAATTATGCCAGTGAACTGGCATATTGTCTGTATGGACAAATACTTCACTAAGTTCTGTCTCACATGGTGATTTTGTCCTTTTCACCACATACAGCTGATTCAAGCTCTTTCAGTCTTTCATGTGAATTTTTGGGCCTTCTGAATTTTTGGGACTGGACCTCGTAGTCCTACTGTTCTGTCATCAAAACACTGCGACAAGAAGATGATATTTAGGTAACTGAGATCAAGAAGGTCTCAGCTTGATCAAAAATCACATTCAACATCTTTGCTTTTGCCTCCTTGTGGGTTACACAGAAAAAGTTGCACTATTTTCCTTTTGACACAGGCTTCAGTGTACAAGATGATCATATCAGGAAATTAGGGATTAGTTGTCTGTGGCAATAAAGTGCATTGAGGTGAAGTCTCCAGTAGTCCTCTCAACACAGCCATAGTAAATAAACTCTCATTTAACCTTTGGGAGCAAATAGCATAAGCATTAAGAAAAAAATAAAATAGTCATCTAGAGAAAAAAAATTTATGTGGTAGGCATATAAAAGTTATTGAAAATATGCCCTTTATTAATTTAAATATTTTAAGTGCCCTGTAAATGCTAACTAGTCACATTTTTACTGGGTAATTTCCTGGATTAAAGATTGAGCTATTTAAATTGCTAATCTGCAGCATTAACAAAAGACTGCTTCTGCCTTCTTTTCTGAAATTTTGATATATCAAACTTTCTTCCTTCTTTTATATCATCTTCTAATTACAGCTTAGATGTTTTAAGTTCATTACAGATATGCCTGTGCACAAATGCAGCCATTCTAAATATTTCATTTGTTTGTATTCATTGAAGTAAGAATGGTCTATGCACCCCTCAGACCTTACTGTGTGTTTTGTATAATGACTATGCTTCCTTCACCCCTTCATTCCTTTCTACTCCCCCAAACTCTCAAATGATCTGGAGTGTGACTATATACATGGGCAGGTGGGTCTCTTTTATTAGTCTAATATCGAACTCATAAGAAAGAAACTATATCCAGTTGCAGCTTTCAGGAATCCTAGGGATAAATTGATTTGTCTCCATTGATACTACGTAGATATATCATAGCACCATTTGGTGACATAGCACCATAAAACACTGATGGGGACGGATTTATGAACAGTCTGTAAAGCTGAAAGAACAGGCTGACCAAGGACTTGATTTTGTCCTCAGTTACCTGATCAGCCTTTACCCCCCGTTAGCCAGGCTCATGTGACACAGCTCACTCGGGAAGAGCTCTGAGGTTGGGCACATTTTATTTTCCAGCTGAGCAGAAACGGGTCATGAGAGAGTAGAGGAGAGTCGCATCTCCAGCACCCCAGCACTTCAGGAACAACTCTAGGGCCAACAAGCCGCCCCAGAGGAGAGGCGAGGTTGCTCTCTTCTTCCTCTCCCCACTCCCTCCCCCAACCTGCAGTCAAGGAAGAATTGAATCCTGGAAAAATGCTAATAGGGTATGAACAGAACGAAATGCAGAATCAGAGCCAGAAAACAAAGAATGAACAATTAGTCGGCACTAATAAATCAATAGCATTACTGAGCAGTGCTCTAGTAGAGGCAGGGCTGTAATACAAACACTGCAGGGCAGCATTGTGAATCTTAAACTTTGGACCCTCTTCCAAGTCTATGAGGATTCCCTCATAGACTCCTAGTGTCCTGCTCAGTCCTTCTGAGCAGCATGTGCTGATACTTAAATGCCTTCAAAGTGCAGTGGGAACTGCTGACATCTCTTCACTCAGCATCTCATTCACACACCCCTCTTTCATCCCCTGGGCTGTGGGCCTGTCTCTCTTTCCACCCTAGCTCAACATCATTCAGAAACCTCTTTACAGCATAATTGAGAGGTCTGTATCTCCCACTTCTGCAGGCAGGGAGGGAGAAGTCCTGCAGGCTGTGACCTCCTTTGTCACAGAAGCCAGAATAAGGCATCCTGTGGGAAAAAATAAATAGCCTGACAACATGTTATTCATCAGAGACCCTCATGCTGGCGATCTTTAACACCTGAACATGTTGCTTTGCAACATGTTTTCTCTAGATGGGAGCAGACATGCCCTCAGATAGACCAACAGCAGAGCTCAGCACAGGCACGACTGCTGCCCTAAACATAGCCACTGTCTCCAGCCATCATCCTCTGAGGAAAAGTCAGAGGAGGAAGGTGACGTGTGATGTGCATGTGCAGCTGAGGGAGCTCATAGGTATTTACATGCAATCAAGTTCTGAGCACTGCAGTGGGTCTGAGACACAGTGCTTCCTATTCATCCTTCATCACAGAATGATAGTGGTTGGAAGGGACCTCTGTAGATCATCTAGTCCAACCCCCCCTGCCAGAGCAGGTCCACCTAGAGCAGTCCTGTCCTTTCTCTGGCCCTTGGTATGCTTTCCCTAACTTCTCCTACGTCGGCCAACTTAGCCTACATCTCTCCCACAGATACTTATATGACCTAGGGCCCAAGCTTTTTTCTCTGCACCCTAGAGTCTCCTCATACCCTTTCTCCATCCTTTTTCTGTTGTCCAGTTCACACCAAATCCCACCCCCACCTCTCTTCAAAGTGTTAAACCTTGAGGCCAGTCTGCTCTTTGACACCTAATCCCCAAAATTGCATTATCAGTGGAGGGTAAGGCCTTTTAATAAATAATACAAATTTAAAAAATCAGCAGGAGTAAAATATTTTTAAACAGATTATTCTCAAGATGATCTTCAATCTCATTCTTTCTCTTAGAGGTTTTGAATGCTAATGCTCATCACCGTCATGCTACTTCTCTGAGAATCTCACAATGCTACAGAAACACTTCAGCATACTACACAAGCAGACTGTCTGTGAAAGGTCTGCAACACAAAAATGAAGAGCTGCTAGTATTGCATTAAACCCTTAGGGAATTAGGTTTACATATTACATAACACAATAATTTTTTATATAAATTTAAGGTAATATCTAATTTTAACTGGGATTTGATGTATTGCCTACAACACATTAAACTGTAATCTGCAACAATCATTAAACTGTATTCTAACCTACTTCTTTACAAGCAGCTATCTCACCTTCGCCTGCTGTGTTGTGACTCACACAAAACTTCCCTTCATCTCACTGATAGCTCTCAATCCAGAGGACACAGATCCCACAAAAGAAGGGCCCTGTGGATCACAGTACGAGGTATCTGATGACAAGGGGAATATAATTTTCATTAATTATATAGCAAGTGGGGAAGCTTGTGAGTGGGCTACATAACAACAGCCTCCTCATATAGTTTTTTCTGATGAGAAATATCTACAGTGAGTCTTATTAACTATAGAAGTACTGTTGGAAATTTAAATAGTCCTAGAAATATGGGTACAAGTCCCTTCCATGCCCAAAAAAAGCATTCTTATCTCCTCATAAGCATGAATAGTAACAAATGCCTCACCATGAGTGGGCATAGTATCAAAAATAACATTTTTTTTCTATTCTTATCCATTTGTTCTTTCAAGATACACCCATCAGCAGCTCAGCTGTTGGAACAAGAGACTTCACACACTAAGATTTTAAGTTGCAAATACCAGAACACAAGTAGTACATGCATGGTCACTGCTAACATTGATTATGTGACATTTTTATGAAAAATCTTATACCTGTGCAAAGCCCACAGTGTTTGGATTCGTTAGACAGGTGGGAGGTATTTTTTCAGAACTGCCAATTCTAAAGACACAATCATAAATTGTAAGATTTCTGGTAATTTTTCTAAAGCTCTCAGCTGACAATAAAGGTAAAAATATTTTTAGCCATACATTTTTCTTTGGAAGGTTAAATTCCTGAATCTTTTAGATGCTGAAATAATATTAAAATATTACCTAAGCACAAAGCAGACAAAGTTCCCCATTAAACTGGCAGGGGAGATGGAATTGCACAGCAGCCATGACAGCATCTCATGACACAGGAGCAAATGCCATTTAGGCTACTGGCACTGAAGCAGAGAGGAGAATCTAAAATCTCCTTATACTCTTCCCAGCCCCCTCTCTTAGGTGGTTGGTTCCTGAAAGAAGGGCACACACACTGTTCATATATCAGAGGAAAAAAATATAATAAAATCCCAGTGACATTCTTATTTTAAAAAGCTTTTCATTTTGTAGCCCATCTCATTATTTTTTCAGGGACCTGAGTCATCAGTTTGAATGTCAATTCTAGTAATTTTTACAGTCTACAGACTTTGTCCTGTTAAATGGAATAGTAAAACTATCTGCTTTTTCCCTCATTTTTGAGGAGTCCTGGAATTCCTCTCTAATATTTGTCATGTTTTGCAGCTTCATTTTTGTCAGACAGGAATCATCTGAAGTCAAGCTTAGAGGAGACGTGGAGTCTTCCCTGTGTTGGCAAAATGAGAGATGTAGGCTGGAGTTCCACATACTGCTGTTTATGAGCATGTTCTTGCTCCCTCCAGTGCTTTGCTTTGCTTCATGTACTGCTTAACAACACAGGAGCTGGCACGGAGCGGGGTGGTGGATTTCTCATTACAGGCATCCCACTTCTCATTGTAATGCAATCATTGTCTGTAGACACACAATGCCAGCACATGAGCTGCCAGCAAATGATTTTCCAATTATTGCTCAAACAAATCTATGAAATTAAATTCAAGTATGATTTCATCTAACAGTTAAATTCTGTAACCACCTGCTTCCTTTCCATGAAAAACAGTATCTCATCTCTCCATTCTCCTCCATCATTTTCTATCTTAATTTTCCTGTTGTGTGTGTTTAGTATGGTGTTGCTTTCCTCTTGGCATGGATGATATCTCTAAGCCATACATTGCAATGCAATTGGTAAAATGTTCCAGGGAAACATGGTTTTTTGTACCATTTACAAAGGACTCCCATACCTGCATCATTTTACACGTAACCTTTAACTGCTCCAGTACACTAGTAATCAATGACATTGCCATTACCCATAAGGAGAGCAGGTACACAGGCAGTTGTATATAGTTGGCTATACAACCATTCCATTGGCATAGAAGTAACCACCTGCCAATATTTTTGATCCTGTCAGCCAAGAAGAACTTTATGTGTACAAATTGGTCTCCTGCAGCATTTCCCACTTTTTTCCCTAGAACAAATTCTTGTACTATATTAGAGACTCAGGAGTATAGAAGTGACATCCTGGGCTATCAAATCTGGTCATCTGCTAACACATATAGTCACATCATTAATTTCTTTCAAAACTGACCAGGGTTCACCTACTGATATCTAGTTCCATTCCCTCCCCATTTCTGATGGAATATTGTTTTAGGAATTCAAAGTGTAGAAACTTTCTAACTTCCACTTTAAGCTTACTTATAGCCATTTCAGAGCCATTTGTTCTCCTGGCAGCATTGTCCTTCAGTCTAAGCAGCTCTTCCATTGTGTTTCTATGAGCTCTTGTGTGTCAGCTGGAGATGTGCACGGCATTAGAGGCAGTACATGTTCAGGTATAATGTCCATATTCCTACTTTGCTTTAAATGCTTTATGAAGTGAAAAAGCAGCTAATTTTGTGTCATTAAGACGTAAATTATTCTTTCCTTAAGCAGAATCATCAATAGGGTTTTAACAATAGCTGTGCTAGTTGCATAACAAAGTGCCCACATTAGGCTTTATTATTTATTTAGTAGCTTTTATTATTTGTTATGCAAAACAAGTACTTCAGATACAACAGAAAAATAAGGGTATTGGAAACCCATGGCTACATCCTCAGTCTGGATTTATAGATTGGGAGGGAATGAGAAAGGCAAGAGTGGGTGATGGTGGGGCACAGTTAAGAGAATGTTAGGAAACCATTCCAAAGGATAAGAAAGATCTCAGGCCATTTAATTAAAAGACCCCGAAAGGAACGGAGATGGGGGTGGAAGGAGAGGCAGGAATAAGTGCAGAAAGGAAAGAAAAAGGATGGGTGAAAAGCAGGACTCAAGGACATTGGGTTCAGCCATAATGAGAACAGCAGTCTGTCCCACAAAAGGCTGCAATTTTTTAGCCTCTGAAACCGTTGTTATTATTGTAATCATGCCCATGGGAAGATGAATTTGTCAAATTCACTGGATTCACATAGCATGCAGCCACAATTTGGGAATTCACTATGTCCCAGTGACATTGTGCAGTTTAATAAAGTCTAGTGATTCTAGCACTATTTATATAATGTCTATAAGGCTTCTGTCTATAATACATAATAGCTGTCAAACCCAAAACTTCTTTAGATATGTGCTCTATTGCAATTAGCCTTTCTGCACTGATTATTCTTCAATGGTTTTGTATTGGTTTGTTTTTGGTTTTTGTTTTTTTAAGTGTGGGAAAGTTACTTTAATGTGTATGAAGAAGTTTTATGCTTTTGGAAAGTCAGGGCAATGAGCATGGCAGGGCAATGAGTGTGCAGTTTTGCCAATGGGAGAACTAAATAATTTTCTATGAAAGCGTTCTTGTGCTGATTGAGATTAACTTTCAAGGGAAAATCCCCACCTTGTGAATATTGGTATTATTATGATAGGAGCTGGGTTAATAAATACAATTGTGTGAGGTCAGAGAGAGGGATTCTTACATAGTAAACAGCCATGTCAATCATAAATCTCTCTGCTCCCCCCTCTGCTAATCTGTCACATGGAAAGACAATGCTGCTAGTAAAGTCCAAATCCTCTTAAATCCCAGCATTAGGTTGTAAAATAAAATAGAAGTCATCAAATTAAAGCATACACTGAGCTGTAGAACATAACGTTTCCTACCGCTCTGCTAGGCTAGACCGTGCCGGCCATAGATGATTTACACACAACGGTGTTACAAAGTGTAAATGAAGCTTCTTCATCATACAGCTGATAAATTCTGTACCCCAAAATTGTTTTAGAAAACCCATGCCTGACTTTACTTGCACAAGGCAACATATTCTGTAGCAGCCACGCTAAAGATCTAACATCTGGAGGGTAGCAGGCTTTTTTTGCTATGAACAGTCTATTGCAGAGGGGCCGCTAGTGTTACCTGTGTATTTCCTTAATCTCCTTTATATTTCCTTCCCATAGAGCAAAGAGCACAGGTACAGAGGAGACTGAAAAAGTTTCACTCAGGGAGCAGAATTATACAAGTGCTACAGATTGCTTGCGATGTAACTCATACGATAACCCCAAAGGGTGCGTGGAGCAGTGGGGATGAAGGAGATGTCGACTCCCTGCTCTGTCACTCGTCACTATGGCTGTGCTAGGAAAAACTGATTTTGGAAATTCCTGAGTAGGGCAGCTGGCACGGGAGATAGCATTGCGAATAAAATGCCCTGTTTTCACACATACTTCTCTGCGGTTGCATAAGCAGGCAAAGGATTTTGGATGTGCCAGCTCATCCTGTCAGATACTTGTTGCCGAACGGAGGGGCTAGTAATCACCCCCAGAACAGCTGCAGAAGGAGAGAGAATTCTGGTAGCTTGAATTACCTCCGCTTTGTGATGCCCTACAGCAGGGCACTGCTCCCTAGCAAACAGTCTGCCTTCGTCCATAGTCGCATTTAACAATTAAACCTAGGTCAAGAGTTGAAACCACAAAGAACTAATTGTCTACATAACTGTAACATTTCTTGCTCTACGAAGATAAACAAAGACAGAAATACAGATATTTTGAAAAACCCGAGGAAATTATTCCTAGGTATTTCATTTCACTTTGTATGGGAATAACAAAAATGGGGGGAGAAATGTGATTTGTGAATTTGCACAAATCTGCCTAGAATTCCAAGTGGCTTTGTCAAACTATGCAACGCCTTCTAAAATCCTTGCATATTTTAAAAATATGAAGTAATCTGCTTTGTAACTCTTCCCAGCTAAATGCACTGGCACTACATTTCAGAGCACAGTTCTACAACTTAATCAGAAAAATGGGAGTGTTTTCTGGAGCAGCAGGTGAAAAAAATGGAGTTACAGCTTCTTTATCTTCCTGACCAATATATTCTAGGTACAGTGTCACAGATCAATATTACAGTTGAGTTATATTATCTCCTGCATCAAGATCATATGGCTGAAATGCGCTGAAAATATTAAAAGGCAGAGGCAATTAATGCAGAAAAAAACCCATCCAAACCTTAAATAAAAGCATTCCACTTTCTATCACTTTGCTAAAATAAGCCTTTTGGCAGATGCTAATATTCTGAGCTGGCTGACAGCCTGAAATGAGTTTGTGGCAATCAGGTAGCACAAATGGGTGACTCGGAGAGAATGTGACGCCCCTAATGAGATTTTTTAACATTTTCCTGGTGTCCCTAATGGGCCAGAGAGATATGATCCTTGCCTCTGGAACTTAAAATACAATGCTAACTCCAGGTGTCATAAAGAATGTGACGGCCAGGAACAGGATTCTTGGTTTCATTACATGGCGCTGCCACTCTTTCCAAGTACATAGCTCCCTACAAAATCTGGGTCCATGAAGAGATCATTCAAGGGTGAGGAGCAGATGAGTCACAGGCATCTGGGGAGTGACATTGTGGGGTTCTGATTTTAACTCTCATTGCTTTTTCAGCATACAAGATATACAGATATACACAACTGAAGCTAATTTTACTGAACGCTGCTATAACAAACACTTTTTGTTGACTGCTCTCTGCAGGCAGCTTCAAAATAAAAGTTGTAACTATTTAAGTGTTTTGCAGTCCAAAAAGTGCAACTGAGACTGTTCTTGACAAAAGTGTGGTTGTTTGCTGAATATAATTTGCTATAACTGCTGATTTCCCAAAATATATGCACCTCTAAGAGCTGTTGTTACATCTCTACTGGCAATATATTTGTGATATTGGCTAATGCTGGGTTCTCTCCACAAGGTTCTATTTCTCTCTGCAGTGCCCAAGGGTTTAGACCAGTTATCCAGAGCCTCAGGCTCTATACAGCATATATTGCATGATATCTGAGATCAAAGCAAATACCAAGGTATTCATTTGAGCATGCAACAAATATCTAAAAATAGCTTTGGACTCCTAGACTTATATGATTCATAAGTGGGTACATCAACCATCCATGACTCTGTCTTTATTTTCTATAACAACTCCCAGATTATTAAATATCTATCTAAAAGTATGCAGGCATGAGAATTCTGATTTATTATTACTAGGTGAACTGTGATGGAAATCTGCATCATGCCTACCATCACCAGTAAATGCAGGATGGCTTATCCTGCCTTGTGAGAAGGATGAAAAGCCTCATGGTTACCATGGAGTGAGATAATTCCCAGAGCCAAAGACTGCAGTGGAGGTACCACATGGGCCAGACCCTCACCGACCCTTCTGTGACTTATCTGAGGACTTATTCTACAATAAGTATCTTGTTTTAGTAAAATATGGACAATAAAATTCTTGTTCCAGGTGACCTTCCAAATTCTTCTCAGAAAGGGCAGGATTAGCCTCTGAGAGTATTGGACAGCATAAGCCAGTTGTGCCTCCTGTGAAGCATATTTCCATGTTTTCAGTACAGTATATAGGGAGGAGGAATATCACTGTCATATGGTACACACACCTTGCTTCTTACCCATTGGTTACTGGGAGTAGTTCTAAACTCATTTTATGCAGAGAACTGTTTATATTTATGTGAGATTAACTTGATCGCGACTTTATTAAATTTGGAAACATGACAAAGGAGCCTGCACCACTACTTCTCAGACATCTTTGTGGAGTGCTTTAAACATTTACAGCACACTAAAGGCTAAATGTTAAATAGCGTGATGTCAGGCAAAGTGCTGTTGGTGCAATAGTGAAAATGGCAGCATTATAACATTCTCAATGTACTGAAACCAATTACTAAAATATTCTTGTTTGTTTCCACATAGCACAATTAAAAGCAACTGGCAACACACAGATGCATCCAGATGCATCTAGCTCAGAGAACAAAGACAAATTTTTCTAATTACTGTTGACAAAGTTTCTGTACACCAGAAAGTTTTCTTCTCTGTAAAGTACTATTAAAAATTATATACTATGATAGAGGTGCCATGCCTCTATTTCTGCTTTGTGATACAACTGAGAAACAATGAGGTTTGCTTAGTACTCTATTGGAATACTGTTTCCTCTGCTTCAGATTAATTTGCATTTAGGTGTGAGAATTTTACAAATGTGATATGACAGCTCAAAATATTACTTTTCCCGCATGGACAAATGTCAAGAAAATTATCCATCTCCATTCAGAACAGCACCCAACTGTACTGTTGCCTCCAATAAGATGGTGTCTGATGTCATTCAAATAAACAGATGAATTCATTCCTTTCTCAGGGTGAAAGAAGAAATATTTGTTAGTGACAGCATATTTACCACTCTGCTAGTGCTAGTTTCAACCTTGTATCCTATTGTTTTTCTCTAACTGTTCAGCTATGCCAGTTTGAAACCTTGCTCAATAAACATTAAACATTTCACGTTACTTAATCCACCTAAATATTACTGGGGTCTTATCAAGGAATTTCCACAAGAATTAAATAAATGGAGGAAGTGGCATGTTATTACTTATTTATTTAGCATCCTAAAGAACACAGCTGTCCTTAACCTGAACCAATCATAGTTCCTTAACAAAAATGCAGGTCACAAACAGATGCTCAGACAGAAACAACTGCCTTCTAAACTGATCTTCCTTAGAGATGAGTAAATTCACTAAAAATCCTGCTAAGAAAACACTACCATGTTTATTTTTCATGATGCAAGAAAGGAAAAGCTGAGAAGCATTCCTATACACAAATGAAACAGCAATTGCTTTCTAAAAAGATGTTGTAAGAGCAATATTACTGTGTTTTGCATCTTTACCTGTATTAAGCAATTAACGGTACACGGTAAACTGAATGTCAAATAAATACCAGCAGCAGATTTGCTGCTGGTGTTGCCTGTGCAATGCAATTCTGATTCTCTGCATACATCCCATTCCATCAGGTCATATCAAATCACGTTTTGTCAGTGTTTATTAGTTCAGCCTAAATCCAGTCATATGACACATACTTCAATGCACTTAGTATTAAAAAACACTTTCTGTAATTCCAGTTATTTTGAAATGTGAATAGATACATCTGATTACCCAGTGACTTGCATGTCAAGTTTATTGCATTTCAAGTATGTTTTTACTTCAGTTGCTGAGCAGTCATTTAAAATACTATTCACCTATATTTTTGAACTACAACCCACAAACTACTGAGGAGTTGATTTCTCCTCTTTGTAAGAGGAGTGATTTCAACTAATGCAAATGGGAATTATTGAGGCATAACATTAAAGTTTTAGACAGCCTCAAGTTTCCAATGTGACTAAGAAGTACTGCTGTGCCAGTTACAGACCATTTTGTGAAAAGTAAAAGCTTAGCAAAGGAATGTAGATAAATTTTCCTTTAACCTTTCTATAATTAAGTCTCATTTCTGTTGTACACATGGGACAACAAAAAATTAAATATCTATATTATGTTCTGTAAAAGTAAAGTAAAACAATAAGTGAGGGGTAAGAAGGGGATGAAGAGAAAAAAAAATTAACTGGTTTACCTGATACTGTACAACACTTTTCCAGTTTTAGAAATCCTCAGCAACTTGTTGTCTGTCGTGACATCATGGAAGTTTGCTCCCTTCTCGTTGGCAAAGAACAAATCCGGCTTCCAAATAGAGTCCAACATAGAGGGATCCAAATCCAGGGAATCATCAGGATATTCGCTGTAAGCCAGACGTGAGTCGTTCCACTGCTGTCTCAAAAAAATGTTCACTCTGTAGTCCTACAGAAATGCCATGTAAAAAGGTTACTAAGCCACTTACCAAAACTGGAAGCCTACTTTAGCTTTCTTTATGCTCTTAGACTTACTACAGTATCAGCATTACATCAAACATTTATGTTATTCTTTGAATAGAAGCGTTGTCATTTGAAAATAAAGCTGTATTGAACCAAATAAACACAACTGGTACATTTTCCAAATCAAAATTACTGCAGTGATAAAAAAATATTAACTGCAACCTCCAATATTAAATACTACCCTCTTTCAAACGCTATGGATTAACTCAGAGGTACTTAGGAAGTCAAAAAGCATTGTAGCTAGATACACACAATTTCAACAAAGATTCTATAAAACTACTAATTTAAATAAATTGCTTTCAATATGTAAATCAATTATTTCTAATGTACTTGTGAATAGTTGCTAATTCCAGTGAAGCCAGATTTGTATAGAAGAAATTAAACCAGCACTTCTTATTTACTGTTTTTATCCTTCTTCTATCTACTGTGTGCTTTTCTCTGTATGTTTCTTCATTCACTCCACCCTCTCTGCTTCCCATTAAAATTCTTCTAATTGCATTCTGCTCAGTGGTCTGCTAGTCACAACTGGGAAAGGCACCAATTACTTAGAGGTTCATTTAGAACCAACATTAACGCTGTGTTAAGATCTGGCTATTAAAGGGGAGTGTGAAAAGAGCTTTTAGGGTCTAAGCTCTCTGAAGGGAATGGAAAGGTGCTAATACTTGGTTTTATTCCAAATTTCTAAAGTCAACAAATAAGAACTTCATCTCCCTCAGATTTCCCTGCTATTATAACATATTTACCTGAATTTACTACATTGAACTTCCTTGTGAAAACTCTTAGAAATATATCTACACTTCGTCTGAAAGTATGTAATAGTATTCATATTGATTATATATCTGAAGGAATATGTTACCAAATAATTCTACTAACTGTACAAACCCCCGATATTTAGGATTTGCTTTATGGTAGCTGCAGAACATTAAAATGGCAACACTGTGGTCTTGATTTGGAAAATGTATGAGCTAACTTGTGTATAGTTAGGCCACTGAACTGCATAGTCTAAAGAACTTATTATCCTTGAAATATAAATAAATATTCTTAATGAGAGCTGAAGACAGCAGCTTGCCCAATATGCAGATTCTGTGAACAAGCCCCTCCAAGCTTCAGCATTTCCCACCCTGACAGAACATTTCTGACACCCAAATTGTTACAGCTTTTGAACCCGATGGGATGATGATTTACAATCTCACTAGGAACATGATTTTTCTTCCTTCCTTTATCATTTTCAGGTTGCTGTTGGGTAGATGTGAATCAAAACAAGATTGTCTACTAATTAGAGAATAACAGACTTGAGAGAGATCCCAAAAATAGCATAATTATTAAAGATACTTACAGAAATCTGTACCTGCTTTTCACAAGACATTGTATTTTTTATGGTGCTGTTGTTTCATACAGTCAAAGATCAAATAGCTACTTGCAGTTCTGAGCTTATAAAATGTCACATCTTGTGAGGATACACTAACCCTAAGCATACTTTCCCTTGTTTCTTCATCTTGGAAACTTAGAGTGTCTTATAAGTTTATATGGGGCAGTTTTATTTATAAACTCAGGAAAGCACTTGATTTTCATTCTGCAGAAAAAAAAATAAAGTTGCTGTCATCAGCAACTGCTGATAGAATAAAATTGCTACAACTATTTGTGCAATTGCTTTTTTTTTCTTTAAAATAAGATATATATATTGAAGTCTGTAGAAAGTAGAGGGATTTTTCCCCCCATGACATACAAATCATTAAAAAATCAAAACAGAAAATTGTTTAGTAATATCTAAAAAAAAATGTGCTTTCATGAAATTCAGTAGCTGGTGATTTAGATAACAGAAAAACAGTCTGAAAAATCTTTATTCATAGAAGAGCTTGCATGTGATGATATATATTATACCAAAAGTGTAAATAATACCAGTAGGGTTACACTATGTTTTTCAGTTATATCAGACCCATCACACTGATAATCTTAGCAATGCTTTCTCTCTGCAAGCCTTAATGTTAGCAGTAAAACCTAACTGAAATCTTTGCTCATAGAATCATAAAATGGTTAGCGTTGGAAGGGACCTTAGAGATTGTCAAGTTCCAACCCCCCTGCCATGAGCAGGGACACCTCCCACCAGACCAGGTTGCTCAAAGTCCCATCCAACCTGGCGTTGAACACTTCCAGGGATGGGGCATCCCCATCATGTTGATAGGTTTTGCATATATATAAAAATATTTTTTTTTTAAATAAGAAAAAGAAAAGGAAATATAACATGCACATCACAATACCATCATTACTTTTTTCTTCTATGCTTGTGGTATAAGCAGTTGAAAGGGGTGTGTATTTACACAGAGATAATCATGGGCAGAAATTTTGAATTTATTTTTCCTGTGCTAACATTGTAACTATCTTCTGAAAAAAAAATTCTCCTGAGAATGGTATCACAACATGGAGCAGACTATACTGTGTATTTTGCAAGTTCCTGAGGGTAGAAGTGGGTGGACTGTAGTAATGCACTCCTACACAACCACGAGTACACCTGCTCCACAAATTCTTTCTGACAGCACCACAGCTCTGAACAGGGAGTCCGGACCTGAAGATTTAATCTCAGTTGCAACACCAATGCCAGCAATAGCTCAAGGCAACTCAGATAAACAGATTTCTTCTGTTCTCAAGCCATAAGATCATAGTAACACTAACATAATAAAGGAATATTTATCTGATTAGGTTTAGTAGATTTATCTGAAGATTTAGGACTCAATTCACAGATATACTTAGTTTATGTTATAGGAATCTAAATAGAAATGCAAATCCATGGCCACAAGGTTCACTGCCCAGAGCTTCAGCAAAGCTCTGGATCCCTTTGGTCTCAGGGGGGGTTCAGGGGAGCTCTGCTCACTCTTCAGTGCTGCTTTTTCTCTCTGAACTGATGCTCATCTTAGATCTTGGCTTTCCTTCCATCTTCCCCTCCAATAGCATTGATTGCCCAGGGGTTGAGTCAGATGTCTGAGGCAACATCTGGCCTTCCATGTAATAGGAGGGGCTTGCCAAAGAGACTGCTCTCCCTTTTGAAATGAATATGAATGCTAACACAACAGCCATGGTTTAATGACTTATTTCAAGGCCATGTGGTGGAAAAGCACATGTACCCATGTTACCACGTACCCATGTACCTCAGCATGCAAGGTGTCCCCGATGGCTTCAGTAGGACACTCTTATGCAGTTAAAAATATACATGTGAATTAATCAGGTTCTAACAAGCTGATTTTTAATTGTGTTTTTTTTCTAGTGGGAAGATAATATCAAACAGACAGACAGAGCCAAGCTTTATTGCTCCTAAAATTTTAAAAGGAATGGCAATTTTTTTTTGGCTAACATTAGTACTCAAAACACAACTGCAGTTTGATGCATTTACCCCAACAGAGAACCTGCTGTATAGTGTCAATCATTGATTATAGGGCATAATGACAATAATAATGTCCTCACAGTTAGTCATTTCTGTAATTAACAATTAGCTCATCAATGTACAAACTGCTTTTAACTTCTCCTACAGCTGATAGCTAAAAAATCCTGGTCATTAGCAACACTGAACATCTGAATTGTTTGGGACTCTGCCCAGCCTGATGTAGATTACTCATCTGTGATACTCCACTGCAGTCATGCTGTACAGTGAATTTTCTGCTGAATACTGCATGTGTGAATGCTTCCAAAAATAGATACAGAGCTCACTGGCATAACTGCTTTATTCAGCGAAGATACTTAGGAATGTATTTTTCTCTTTCTTTGCAAGTTAGGGCTTAAATGAAAGACAAATGAATCAATGAAGAATATTGCCAACAATTCCATCTTGACTCTGGGCTTTTTTCTTTTTGTTTTTACTGTTTTTATTTTGGTATAATATACATCATTCTGATATGGAAACAAACCAGTTCTTTTGGAGAAAAAAAAGTATTGATTGTGATACTGTCCCATATGTGCATTGTAGTGCAGAAAGACTAATACATATACATTTTGTTTTCTAAATTTTTGACAGGAAAACTCGTGAAGACTCCATGGAACTCATCAGTTTATAGACAACCAGCACAAAATCCTGTTTTATTTCTTAGTGAAAGACTTTAGTTTTTAGAAGAATATACCGGACATAGGAGTTGTGCTGGCCTTTCACACAGGGATGAACTTCATCCTGTTGTCTGTCCTAATCAGAAGACAGAAGCTACTCTTGCTAATGTAATTGAGAACCTGTCTTACTGAATTTAGTGAGTCTGGGATTGTAATCCTGTTTATTTGCCATGTTCACTTCTCCTACTGAAAGCTTCTCTAACCAAGTTCTCATCTCCCAAGTTTCAAATGAGCTGCTGTATTGAATTTACAATCCAGAGTTTTAAATGAACCTTTTAGTTTTATGCAAAAACCATCAAGAGCATTTTATAGGGAAAAATGAATCCTAGAAGTCAAACAAAACTCATTATTTATCACAAGGGATGCCAACACTTTTACCACATGATAACATCTATTTCAGAAAGGAGAAGTAGATGGAGCAGTAATTGATGTCTGCCTCTCAGAGCAGTTTTAAAACATCCTAAAACTAGTCACACTAGTCATTAAAGAAGTGATAGCATTAAGAAAATCAATATCAAGCCGTTAAAATGCATCTAAGAGAAACCTTTCCACAACTTTGGCAGATATTATGAACAAAGCAAAATAATAAAGCCAATAGTCCTTGTTTTCATCTACTTGAATGTTTAGCTGCTTCCAGCAGAATGTGTTAATGAACATTGGAAAGGTGCACATTAACATATTTGATAGAAGGTAAAATGCAATGAGGGGATTTAATCAAAGCAATGAAGAAGTCTAATTAATGCAATCAGCATTAGGTCGTGCAAATATTTTCATTGAATGCCATCTTGTAAAGCCAGTGACGTGCAGGATTTTTGCTACTTAACGCTATGCCGATATCTCTACATGCTAGGATCAACAAACATGGCTGGGTAAAAAGGCTACATTTATAGCTATCTTCTCAGAATTCTTTAAACATATGAAAAGAGATTAAATTTTCAAAAAAACCTGAAAATTAAGTCTGTTGACAATTATATAATATCGAGACTTTTTTCCTGACATTTTAAACTTGATTTTAGTTTTTTTCATGTTGTTTTAAAAATATTCTAGATATATACTCTAAAACATTAACATCTCAGTTTATTTTATAACTATTTTTTAACTTGTCATTTATAAAAGAGTCTTTCCCACACTATTTAAGAAAGCAACCTCCCCTACTCACCCTTTATCTCTAGAAAACATTAAAAAACAGGGTAGTTTTTTAAATAAAATTATGTAGGAGCAGAAGATTTGTGTTCCTACATGCCTTTAGGTACCACTTTCTAAAATGGTGGCATGAATTACAATTGAGTTTAAAATAAGTATTTTAATATTAAATAAAATAATTAGTTAGCTATGTTCTTCATAATGCAAGGATTACTAGGCAGTATCTATGCTATTTTATTAAAAAGTAATTCTGTAGTATACTTTAAGTCCTTTCATGGGTAGCAAGTTCATTTTTAGTTACCATGAACTCAGTCCTAAAGGATGCTAAGCACCTTTATTGCCTGTGGCTTCAGCAGATACAGAAAGACCTGGACACTGTGTAGGAATCCCTGGAAAACAGAGTTGTGAAATTACATTTCAATTGCTTCAGAAGTGTCCATAGCTGCCCACAGCATCCTGAGGCAACGAGAATAACTCCTGCAAAATTTCGATGAAGGTGAGAGCACCCATTCTTAGTTTATTTTGTTGCAGTGGTGACTTGAAGAGTTCAAAGTCAAGCTGGGATTTTTCACGAGATGCTTTCTAGAATGGGTTTAACCCACTTCCTCAAGATGAGCACCTGATAATTATTATGGGGCTATCACATTATTATTAGAAAACCATCAACAGGCTTTCTGTGGACTAACCCCAGCAGTCAGGTGTGTGTATGCTTGAATAACTAACTGATCTTTTTTGCTCATTGTTTGAAAAAGAAGATTAAAAATCTCTGCATCTTTTTAAATGCACTGAGAAAAAATATTTTTCATTTTTCTTAGCAAATATTGAAAAAAAAAGAAAATTCACTTCTGGACTTAAAAAAAAAAGTTGGACTACAATTTTTGTTTCCATTTATTTAGCTTGACTTCATTAATCCTAAATTTTGCCAATTTTTAAAAGAAAAATCTCAACTTGAAAATTTGACCTATTTTTATATATATCTATTTAAAACTCTGAATTTTCTTTTTTTTTTTTTTTTTTTTTGACTGGTAGTGTTCTGTAAATTAAATCAACACATTTCAGTCAGCTTGGATCCCATCACTGCCTTGTACCAATTTAACTCTCAAAATACTCAAATCTCCTTATTAGCTATGTGTTTTAGTCATTTGACTCAGGTTACACATTCACTTCAGTTACTGGTGCGGCTACAAGTCACAGAGATTTAGCTAAGTTAAACAAGACTGTTCTGCTAGCTCTGTCATCTCAGTCTGCAGCAGCAGATAATTCAGCATGTGGTGTAAGACCCACTCAAAATATGGAATACTTGGCAGGGAGCCTCACAGCTGAGCTCCAGCCATTCCTCTGCCTCTTCAGTGTTAATAAAACCTGAGAAAGCTGGTTTGCACACACCTATATTCACTGCCATCACAGCCACTACAGGCTATGCTGCAGACACTATATATATGCATTTAGACTTGATAGTTGAGTTTAATAACTTACATATCTCTTTATATAGTTATATTTATTTTACGTCAGCTTTTAGGTTTGCAGTAGCTTAATTACTTAGTAAATGCCTCCATGTCCTCAGCATCTCTAGTCTACATCACATTCCACCCCTTCACAAGATGGCTTCAATGACCAGTCCCACTCACCATTGTAGTTTCTGCTATTGAACCAAAGCTGTTGATAAATATGTTGCAGGTAACATTTACAGGAGGACCTGCAAGTTGAACAATAAATAGAAAAATTGACAGGTTGTGTTCATGACATATATTAAGTATTGTGTTCTCTTGCCAATGGCATCATAGCACTTACCATTGTGGTTTCTGTGACTGATCCAAAACTGTTGATAAAAATATTGCAAGTAACGTTTACTGGAGGACCTGTGGAATGCAATAAAAATGTTGCAATATACATTGAAATAAAAGTACAGATCCCTCAGCCTCCGTACAATCTGGTACAGATGCGGCTGCAAACAAGTAGAAAGTGAGTTTTCCCAGACAGTTCATATCAATCAAAACAAAAACATTATCAACACTAATTTAATTAGCCCAGTTTCAATGGAAGTTGTCATAAAAAAACACATAGCTACACCCTGTATCTAAGCATTTATTAGAGGAGTTGAGTGAGGACATGAGCACAACAGTTTTTTCTTTATTCACAATACCAGCAGAGAATATGCTTTACCATTGCAACCACTCATCTCTCCCTTCCTCCTCAAACTTGAAACTAAAAGATTATCTCTCTACACCAATTCCACTTCGTATGCAATGACTTGCCACCAAGATTCCCAGCAAGGGCTACTTTTCACACTGACTACAGTTCACCGAAAAAGGACTTCGACAAGCAGTTCTTTGTGCACCTGATCTGGAGATGTCTGCCTTGCCATAAAAAATGGCTCACTGCTCTGCTCTCCCCTTATCCAATCACGTTATCAAAGAAGGCTACTAGTGTGTTCAGGAATGATTTCCCATTCATAAATCTATGCTGACTACCCCCAGTAATCTTTCTGTCCTTCATATCTGGAAATGGCTTTAAGAAGAATTTGCTCCAGGCTTCAAGGTAAGATTGGCCAGCCTTTAGTTCTTGGATCCTCCTCCTTGTCCATCTTGAAGATAGTAGTGATGAATTTTTCCCTGGTGATGAGGAAGCTCCTCCAGTTGCCATGATCTTTCAACAATAATTAAGAATGACCTCACAGTGCCATCAGTCAGCTCTCTCAGCACTTGTTGGTGTTTCCTGTGTAGTCCCATGGTCATGTCTGTGTCCAGCTTGCCTAAATGCTGCGTAGCCTGATTCTCCTGCACTGAGTTTTCCTTGATCTGGACTTTTTCACTCAGGTCTCAGGAACATGGGATTCCTGAAGACCAGTCTTATCAGTAAAGATTGGGTACCTTGACATTTTCTCATGCTCTTGGACAACTTTTCTTTAATCTCATGGTGTTGTCTTGCAAAAGCTGCCATGTGTGAGTGCTAGAGCTTTGAGTTCCTGAGTGCCAGCAGAACCAACTAAACGTGCTTATCTATGCTAGGAAATATGTCAACTCCGATACCACAAGGTAACAGTCAAGATGCCTTTAAGGTACATTCAAGAAAAAGTGATTTTCAAGCATAAGGAAAATGTTTGTTAGTGAAACAACACTGTAAAAAAAAAAACAAAACAAACAAAAACCCCAACCCAAACCAAGTAGCTAATGCTCAAATCCACCAGAAAGTAGATGTCTGGTGTTCTGACAAACAGCTAAGATACCGCTTCTGTTCTCTGCAGCTCCCATCCTCCTGCTTTCCCAGAGGGCCTGCAGCTGCTGCCACCAGTTGATGGGACTCTCCAATATACTGCTTCTTGAAAAGCCAATGTGTTGTATACCTCCTGTCATTTTGGGGCATTTAGCAGCTGCAGAAAGTCCTCAGCACTCATCTGCTCACCTTACCTACAAGAAATCTGAATATACTGAATATACCCTGACATTGCTGTCACATATTGCCTCATAGGTTCTGTACCAAAGGTGACTGTAATCCTGCCTCTGTCTGACTAGAGAGTGAATCCTTTCCTTCTCAGCTACCAGACGAGATGAATCCATCCCAATCAGTGGGGCAGTCTCTGTGTTGAGTGGTGGTAGCCCCATCCAGCTTCCAACTGGATCTTTTGCTGAATATTCTCCAGTATTGATAACACATAGCCCCAAAACTTCCTTCATTTGGTAGGTTCTTCAGAAGATTTACTTGTACTCTTACCCTGGAGATCATCCTAACTGCAGCTAATGATATCTGTATTCTCACATCCATTCCAGCTCTGCCTTTTTTGGTGTACAGTTTTCAGATTTCACCTGGAAGTCTTCTTCTTTTCACATTAATTTCAGCCATATAACTAAAATTTCCTTAGTGGGAATATTATAATCATAGAAGATAGTTAAAATTATGCCTGTGCACTTCACAATTTTGCAAGGCAAACTAAAATACAGTACACTCACATAGAGAGAACTGTTGACAAAGCAGAGATGTGGAAACAAAAATGAGAGATGATGAAGCAGAACCACCTCATAGATTGACAGTGAAAATACTGGCAAGATATTTACAGATCTGTGAAGAATCTTGTGTCTCTATACTTACTATTTTTTCATCCACCTCCTGTCTTTGGCCCATGTGCCAATAGAGGGAGTTTCTTTTCCACCATCTTGGATGGTGTATTTTGTTCTGTATACAGGGAAGAAAGGTGAAGTGAGCTCACCTTCTCCCCTAACCACAAAGAGCAGGATAAGCAGTGGGACTGTTTGAAAATACTAAAATCAATCCTGCCTGAGTGTAAGGACAAAACAGGGGTTCTGGAACATGACCAAGGGGAAAAGTGAGGAGGCAGTGATCCCACCAGGGATTGGGCATCCCTTTGCCTGTGCAGCAAGGCTTTCAAGTCTAAGCTCAAATGAGGGAGGGGATGAAAATGTGGGTGAGGGCAGAACAAAGGCTGACATGCTGACCTGAGCACTGGTGACATAGATCCTAAGACAGCAGGAGAAGGTAGCAGAACTTGTTGGAGATGGTTTATTAATTGCCAGTTCTGGAGGCAGCTGGAGTCCAACCCCATATCATTCTGTGATTTCTCCTCAACCAAACTAAGCAGCCTCCAAAATTCATCACAGTCCTTACTTGAAACAGAGCTAACCCCCATGGAGGGTTCTGCTTTTGCAGCTGCAGTACTACAGGTGCCTGAATTACCACTTCAAGAGCTTGCCAATGCAGCTCTTCATGGCCCTGCAGGCACATCCCTCTAAGTCAGACAGCAAGGCTGAACTACTGCTGGGACACCTCAGCTTGCCATGGTCATTAGACAGGAGAAAGTTGTTTGTCATCCTAGCTTTTTCCCTGCTCAGGGTGTGGCATGCAGGGTAAGGACTGGAGAAGTGCCATCAAAGGCAGCTCAGTCAATCCTGTTGGCAGGGACCATGGATATCAGCCAAGGGGAAGGAAGGTGGCTTTGATGCACCAGAAAAGTTCCTCTGAGCCACAGGGATCCTGCAGCTATTCCAGAAGCAGTGCATCTTGCACACTTGTTTTCAAGGATCTGTATAAAGCATACTCTTTATTGCAAGTGCCTAGGTAAGCCTTTGCCTTTGAGCAAAACCAATGTTTTCCTCCATTTAAACATCCTCGACTCATTAAACTGTTAACAGCAAGGGAAACATATCAGTCACAGGAGGCAAAATTCGTGACACCAGAACAACATCATAGTTACCCTAAGTCTTACAAATCAAGTTGACATTTCTTGTCTTGTTAGGGGGTGATGCCTTTTATGAAGTTGTCTTTCTATAGGATTTCCATGGAGTGTTTCATGCTGATGCCCTAACTACAATCATGTCCATACTTCTTTAGAAGTATTCAGCACAATCCAATGTACCACAGAAATCATTATGCTTAAGTCGCTTTTATTATTCATTGATAACAATTCTACCTAGTAAACAAAAAAAACCCCTTCCAAACTCAAAAAACCCACAAGGACAAAGATCTCAGGAACCTCTGAAATACAGCAATTGTATGGTACCTTGCAGTCATGCAATTTGCTGGAAAAATCAAGTAAAGAAAAAATTATTGCTCTGCTTCATCAGGCTAAAAGCAACATACCCTGAAAGTTCATCTGTCTTATACAATAACCTAGCTTGCTGAGAATGACGTATGTCCTGATGGGAATGTGGCAACAGTGTTGGACTGAAGCAAGAACCAGGAATTAAGAGTTTAATTGTAGAATTATAGACAAGCTACAGCACTTTAAGAAACAGAGTATCCTTAGCATGCCAGTAGGAGCTTTATGGTCTGTCACACCAGACAATAGGAACTCTGAGATTGCAGTCGATGGGACAAGTGGTACAAACCAGCCCTGCAGTCGGGAGGTGAGCCCGCTCATCAAATGGAAAAAGTTCACCATGAAGAAGATTCAGGGCCTTCCTCTCAGAGAGCCTAAAAGGACACCACCAGGAGGCAGTGCACATGCAGCTAAAGGAGGAGACATTAGCATGAGTTCCTGGAAACAATTATAATTCCTAGAATTCTATTCCTAGAAATAATTGTAATAGTCCATCCTATAGCCTTGCATATGTATGATTTGTATTATAAATAATCGTTTGTTCTGTAACGAGGTGTGTAAGTTAGGAGGAGATATCCCCCTTGCACCCGGCGCTGTATAAACATACCTTCTTTATAACTCTTCTAGAGTTGTAAGGTTTGTTTCCGCGCGTCAGGGTGTCACTGTTGCATCTGAGACTCAGAATCATATTTTATGATATCAATATTCTTTCAGGCATTATGGTCACTGGAATACAGCTAAGAGCTACAGAGGCGTTTACAAAGCCACAGCAAGACCTGTTGATTTCGGTGTCTAAATCCTTTTCAGGACTTCCATTCCCACTGATCCCACTGATCACTGAGGCCAAAGACCACCAAATATCTGAGGAATATGGATGAGCAACATCACTTACGGTAATGGTATGTACAGATTGGAGGACACACAACATGCTTACCCAAAGCAGGCAAGAGGTAGAATCATAGAATCATATGGGGTTGGAAGGGACCTCTGGAGATCATCTAGTCCAACCCTCCCGCCAGAGCAGGTCTACCTAGAGCACATTGCACAGGAACTTGTCCAGGCAGGTTTTGAATGTCTCCAGAGAAGGAGACTCCACCACCTCTCTGGGCAGCCTGTTACAGTGCTCTACCACTCTCACAGTAAAGAAGTTTCTCTTCATGTTTACGTGGAACTTCTTATATTCAAGTTTGTGACTATTTCCTCTTATCCTGTCCCTGGGCACCACTGAAAGAAGACTGGCCCCATCCTCCTGAAATCCTCCCTTTAAGTATTTATAAGCATTGATTAGATCCTCTCTAAGTCTTCTTTTCTCTTCACTAAAAACACCCAACTCCCTCAGCCTCTTCTCATCAGAGAGATGCTCCAGGCCCCTCAGCATCTTTGTATCCCTCTGCTGTCCCCTCTCCAGCAGTTCCCTGTCCTTCTGGAACTGGGGAGCCCAGAACTGGACCCAGTCCTCCAGATGGGGCCTCCTCAGGGCAGAGTAGAGGGGCAGGATGACCTCCCTCTACTTGCAGGCCAGACTCTTCTTGATGCCCCTCAGGATGCCATTGGCCTTCTTGGCCATAAGGGCATGTTGCTGGCTCATGGTCATCCTATTGTCCACCAGGACTCCCAGGTCTTTCTCCTCAGAGCTGCGCTCCAGCAGGTCAGCCCTCAACCTGTATTGGTGCTTGGGGTTATTTCTCCTCAGATGCAGCACCCTTCACTTTTCCTTGTTGAATTTCTTTATGTATCTCTTGGCCCATCTCTCCAGCCTGTCCAGGTCTCTCTGGATGGCAGCACAGCCTTCTAGTGTGTCAGCCACCCCTCCTAGTTTTGTGTCATCAGCAAATTTGCTGAGGGTACATTCCATCTCTTCATCCAGGTCACGGATGAATATATTGAAGAGGACTGGACCCAGTACTGACCCCTGGGGAACTCCACTTGTTACAGACTTCCAGCTGGATTCTGTACCTCTAATCATGACCCTCTGTCTTTCAGCAAGTTTTCAATCCACTTCACTGTCCATTCATCTAACCCACACTTCCTAAGCTTAAAACACTTAAGTTTGAAATTCAAAGAAGCTTTCACTTCTATATATTATTTGATAAAGGGATTTTTTTTCCAATTATGTTTTGCATTCTGGTGTTTTGCATTTCAGTTTCTGTAGTCCACAATAAAAATGTCATTATAATTTCATTTAATAGGGGTTAAGCACTCTAAATTTGTGGTCACGTAGCTGACCACAAGCAAATGAGCTTCCAAAGAGCCTTAAAAGTATAACTGCTTGCTAATTTATTCTTTCCAAACTGTATGGGAACACTCAGCCAAACCAGTTTCGGAGCACAATAGGTGAGAT
>BJBW01003150.1:0-35122 GCA_004320125.1 Scolopax mira
CTCCCTGGGCAGCCTGTTCCAGGGCTCCGTCACCCTTACCCTAAAGAAGTTTTTCCTCATATTTGAGTGGAACTTCCTCTGTTCCAGCTTGTGCCCATTGCCCCTTGTCCTTTCGCTGGAAACCACTGAAGAGTCTGGTTCCATCATCCTTTAACCCACCCTTTAGATACTTATAAATAAGGTCTCCCCTCAGCCTTCGTTTGTCCAGGCTAAAGAGTCCCAGCTCCTTGAGCCTTTTCTCGTAATGCTCCAATCCCTTAATCATTTTAGTTGCCCTGCGCTGGTCTCTCTCCAGTAGTTCCCAGTCCCTCTTGGAACCGGGGGGCCCAGAGCTGGATACAGTATTCCAGTTGTGGCCTCACCAGTGCAGAGTATAAACATAAGGGGAGGGGAGGCACCAACAGCTACATTCCTTCTTTTTCTTCTAGGCAGTGGCTGCATCCCTCCAGCAAAAGCAAGGGGGGGACACAAACCCTTCACCTGTGTGTCCCAGGCTTGGGTCACAAAATCATGGAATTGTCAGAGTCGGAAGGGATCTTGTGCATCAAGAGCCAAAATGGTTTTGGCAGAAAATAAACCCCCTTGCGTTCTAACACTCCTCATGGAGGTGGGAGGCTAGGGGCGGCTGGGTTTAAATTCCAAGTGATGCTCAATTCACCACTATCAGTCCAGTTGCGTTTAATATATTAATCTCTCCTGAGGTTAATATATTAATACATTAATAGCGGACTGCACCCTCAGTCTAGTCATGCTCGTGAACTAGCACGGCCACTCTCCAGTGTTTGGTCACCTTCAATGAGAAACCAAAACTGTAGCTACTTCAGCAGTGCAGTTTATTTCAGCAACAGATATGAAGGTTCTTATGGTTTGCCAGTGATAAATACACTGTCTGCAGTGTATTTCTGAGTTCCCCAAGGAAGCACTTGGTATCATCTAAGTCTTACTCACAGGTGTCCCTATGGGGGGGGAAGAAAGGCTCAGCCCATCGACTGATCCCAGGAGTCAGAGGCAGTCCGTGCCGGGGTCCTCCCTGACTTGTTCATGATGGTGTTTTCCCTAGCATGAATATACCTCCCTGGGTAGCCTGTTCCAGGGCTCTGTCACCCTCACCCTAAAGTTCTTCCTCATATTTGAGTGGAATTTCCTATGTTCCAGCTTGTGCCCATTGTCTCTTATCCTGTCACTGGGAACCACTGAAAGGAGTCCGGCTCCATCCTCCCTTGAACCGCCTGTTAGATACTTAGAAGCATTAATAAGGTCTCCCCTCAGCCTTCTCTTCTCCAGGCTGAAGGGTCCCAGCTCTCTCAGCCTTTCCTCATAAAGGAGTTGCTCCAATCCCTGAATCATCTTTTGTTGTGCAGTGGTCAGCCTGCTGTGGGTGGCATAGGCTGCTGTCTGTCTGTCTGTCCGTGCAGGCTCCAAAGCGTCCACTTTTAGGCTCTGGGAAACTGTACTGATGCAGCTCTTATTTATTTATTTATTTATCACACCAGGACTTAGAAGTGCTGATGATCCCAGCGGCGGATTGCAGTGCCTGAATCCTTTTGGGGCTCTAATTGCAGGTGCCACAGGACTCAGGGATAAAGTGGTTTAACTCCCGTCACTGAGGCGCTGCAGCTGGGAGGAAGGAGCCCGCAGCCTTTGGCGTGCAGTGTGACAGCATGGAGGCTACTCCAATTGGCACCGGGACCTTCACGCTATATTTAAAGGTTAATAAAGCTCGTGTTTGTTTGTTATACTGAGTATCAGACCGAGGTTGATTGTTCTAGGCAGTTAATGCAGCAGATCATGTAATCTGGGGGGTTAGGCAATAGATAGAGGACAATGTGTTTTAAAGCTGGGATAATAGCTGTAGTCAGTCTTGTCTTTACAGAGCTCCATTTAAAAAAAATCCATAGAAATATTTAATTACTTTCACAAGACATGGGACATTAAGTCTGTTCTCAGGGCTTTATTCCACATGGACTTGTTCCTGCTTAATTTACTCTGGATTAAATGAAACAATTGCTTATTCTGAATGAGAACATCGTATGTTTAAGTCAGTCAGGAATAAGAAATAGCTGTGTCTAGAGACAAGCCCTCAGGCCACTTGTGTGACCCAACAAAACACCTCTATCTGACCTCCTTCTCCTGGCTATCATCCAAACTTGTTCCTTGCTTTGGTTTGGGACTTCAGCTGTGGCTGGCTCGGCCCGGAGAGACTGCCGTCCTCTCAAAGAGCTCTGTTGAAGTTGAAGGGATTTGGAGAACCAAGGCCTTGGGCACTTTATCTTCTGGAGGTGTACATAATTTAGGCCCAAAAAGCACAGCAGACACTTTATTTCACTAATGATACAGTGCCATTCAAACTCCTGCTTGGTTGGGAAGATGGCAAAAGCTATAAAACTAAATGAATTAGACAAAACCCAACTTGTACCTAGTTGGCAGTTGAGTTTAAGCAAGAAACATATTGTACACCTTCTACTTGCACTGTGATTTGAGAATTAATTCGATAAGCATCGGCCACAGAGTGAAAGCTCAAAGTAGATCAAAAACAGAAAAAGCTCATCTAAAAGAATTTCCATTACTTAAGTGTTTTCAAAAAGGCTAGGCCTTAATAAAATTCACATTTAAGGTGCTCGGAGAACTGGCTGTCCACCCTCTGTGCTTGTAGTTGGTGAAGTGTAGTAAGGCTGGAAGAAGACACTGAAGAGCTTGTCTTCAAGAGGCAGAAAAAAGAGAATGTCAGGGAAATTCCAGAGCTGTCTGCCTAAAAAGAAATAAATAAATAAAATATGGTCATAGGTAGACAGGCTGACAAACAAGAATCAATACTAAGTTTATTCGAAGAAATCATGTGAAACCACCCTATCTTTTTGTGGCAAGGTAACCAGTCTTGTATAACTCCTTCTCTCCTATGTATGTACATTATCAAAGGCATCACAAAGAAACTCTCTTTTTACTCTGTTTCATTGCCTTGCAGCATTTCTCAGTCCTTCCAGAGACAGGCGGTAATACAGTGCTTTAACCTTTTATTTTTAGAATTAAATCCTTCCAAAGGGTTGCATGGCGTGTCAGCCAACCTGAAGATTCAACAGGTCGTAGGGCACCTTCATCCTTTACATTAGAGCTAAAATATTTTGCTTCTATGGTCTGTGAACAGGTAGCAGATGGCAACTGGGTAATAGCTTTAAAGCTGATACAAAAGAGCACTAACACCCAGCTTTACAAAAGATAAAACAAACCCCCTCTCAGTTCGCCCACTCTGTAAACATATAAGCTGTGCCCAGGTTTTCATACACAACGGGTGTGATGCTGCAGTTGGCTTAAGCTGATATAAAACTGCATTGTGTCCAAAGGAAGCTGCCTCTATCTCCTCTTTTGTGCTAGTATTCACACGGTTGTACTCGCACTCACGTGGCTGAACGGTAACTGAATCAGATCAATCATCTCACTTTAAAAATAAGCCTCCCTTGGTTGGTTCTCAGACAGGTGGGAAAGCTGCCCTGACTTACCAGGTGCTCCTTAATGTCAACAGAAAGGGAGGAGAGTATGCTGGAAGGAAGCTACCTCTGGAGAAGGTGATGAAAGGGGCATAGTTACACATTGTAGCAGATGCTGGAGTTCCTTGCTGACCTCATTTAAAGCACACCCTCGCAAACAACTGAGAAGTGTGGTGTGGAGGTGGAAGTAAGCGGTAGGAAGAGGGTGAGAATTCCTAAACCAACCTTTCCACTGAAGAAAATTCAAAAGGAAAGTATGGGGTAGGTAATCCTTCTGAAGTCAACTACACACTGCAGCTGGGATGCTCCTGATGTCCAGAGTCAGGCATGTGTATGATTTTTTGCTGGTTCAGAGCTTAATGGACACTCTGCCTGCTCAACACCCAAGAGTCAGTTCCTCTATGAATTGATTTGAACATACAGAAGTAAGCCAGGAATTAAAAGGCAGGCTGGGGACCATGCCTGGCTCTTCATCAGTGTGGTTTTAGCATTCTGGACTGTAATAGCTGAACAAATCAGAACCCAAGTTAATAAAAATCTTGTGGCTTCCTCGCAATGCTGAGAACTCTTATTGAGAGGCAGAAAACTGAGGCATGTCATAATTTGCCAGAGGTCACGGAAGTTCCTCACCATAGAGACAGTAACAGAACACACTCTGTATTTGATGTGATCTAGGAAGAAAACTACTGTTTTGGGGTTCTGGGTAGCTTTGCAGATTGCTTTTAACACTTCTTCATGGAATTACATGCCAAAAGTGAGATCAAGGCAACTACTTCTCTCCCAGATGCTAAACTTTAAAGCCCATCCAAAATAATAGTGCTGCTTAATGATCCATTTTTGAGATATTTTTCCAACAGACAAATACTGTGCTTTTTCACAACTGTTTTCTTAGAAAGTACTGAACTATTTTTGCTAACATTCTTCCTCCATAAGGATAATAAAAAGCGCTGCTTTCAGTAACTTCAGAAGTATTAAGCAATCTAAATTTTATGTGTATCTCACTATTAGCTCTGTTTATGATGGTAGAAAGCCTGTACAAAGTGAAAAAATACAAATTATATATATATAAAAAAAAGATTAATCACGTTCCTGCTAGCAGGGAATGACTAACATGATAGTTTCAGTGGTATTTAGGGGAAGAATGTCTAGTTTTATATTTTCATTCTTGAACCCCTGAGAAAAAAAAAAAAAAGGTGTTCTGCATGAGTTCCTCAAGCTCTGTCTTGCTCTGCTTCCTGGCAGACACCCTCCTTTTTTAGGTACATTTTTTCCTGCTCGTAGCTGTCCTCCAGGGCACCATCTCCAGGGTCATTATCCAAGGGTTTCTTTGACAGTCTTGGCAAGCTGTCTCCTCCTGCTTCCGCAAAGCCAAGGGATAGTCTGGTCCCACCAAAATCCACCAGGGTCCCGTGCCAGAGCTGCAGTTAGACATTATGCTGGGTTCTACAGACTCCAGTGGACCTGCGCCAGTTTGCTTTATCTGATCATCTGGCTCCATGAGAACAAGTCCCTCATGACTCACGTCCACCTCATACCTGCTGCGCACGGGAAGAAGTTGTTTGTCAAGCTGGGTCCCACACATCCCAGTGAATAATGTCTTGTTTCTCCTAGGGCTTCCTTCTTCTAGGAGGCGCTGAAGAGAGAGTGTGTATCCAACTGAGATGGTTGCTTAGCACGTACCCCATGTCGCATCATGTCGCAGGGTGAGTTGGCACCTTTGGTTGGCGGGCACCCTCTGTAGGCACTTCTATGGGAGAGCACTCGGCAGTGCCTGCTGGGGAGAGAGCAGCTCCAGAATCACGTTGAAAATGAAGCAGAAACAACAAAAGACCTCAACAAACTAGTTTTCAAGACCAAAGAGATAATGTAGTTATTTTAGTACACATAACTAGCATGAAAAATGTGTAATTTGGTGTCAAAGTCAAGAAAAAAGCCTCTTTTTAACAAAGGGCTTTCATTCAGGTGGATATTTTATTTTGATTTGTCTTGCAAACCAGCATCTTGGAGTGCTAATTAATACTTAAATCTTCACATACAATTTGGAAAAAAAAATATTTTAAAAAAACCCAACCAACTTTGAAATCTATTGTTGCTAACTACTATTGCCTAGTAAATACTTGGGTGTTAAAGCCGCTGTACACAAACTAATGCATGAATGTAAATTCTAAACTAGATTTCTGACAAGAAAATGGATGTAGCTTTTTAACTTTGCGAAGACTGTGTGAATGCAAACACTGTGAAGACTAAGCAATAGTAGAATAAAACTCTAGAGCATCATTAAGCAGCGTAACTGAGGGAAATGATTTTAAAATATGGTTTTCAAAAATAGGTCTCCATTAATAAATTATCATCTCCCTCACAGTTGATTTTGTCTTCCAAAATGTATTTAATAGGCTCACATGAATTTGTGGCAATTTAGAACTTGCAGGTCATAGCCTTGCCCTGCAAGTGTGGTTCCACAGCTCAAGTACAAACCTCTAATGCCGTGTTTAAACTTGTCATGCGAAGCCCTGAACGGGCTTTGTGTAAATTAACCTTGGGACCTGCAAGGCAGCTTGCATGAGGGCAGCAACCCCCCAATCAGGCAGGCATGGGGACCTGCCCAAAGGAGTAAATGGTTGGATATTGGATTAGAGGCTTCTGGTAAACTATTCTAAAAGATTTGGAGAAGACTCCTCTGTATTCTGGTTGACTAATACTTTCCATTATAAAGGACTCTTTCTTTGGGCAGCATTAACACCTCTGTTGTTTGTTGCAGGCCTTTGATATTTAGCAGGGGAAATCCCAGAGGCTATAGTGGTACCTATTCATTGCCCAGAGAAACGTGAGTCAGTTTTACCTGTATTGTAAAGTATTAAAAATGCTGGGTCTCTGATTCATGCACAAAGGCAGATTAAAATCAGGCTGCCACCCACATCTGTCTGGCCTGCCCCCACTGCACAGATGGCTCAACTGCTCCTGAAACAGCAGCTGAATTGCCACAAATTACAGCCCCGGCGTATTTAAATAATACTAAAACCTGAGCACAAAGATCTCAGCTGCCTGCAAAGCAGACACTTTCAAGGCAGGAACAAGGTGGACAGCTATGGAAGGAGACTTTTACAGCCACCACTTTTAATCTGCTGATTTTGTGACAGGGGCCTTAATTTCCTTTTCTCTCTCTGGCTGAGATTGATAAACGTCACAGACAACCTGGTCTAGTGAGCACTGCTGTCTGAGCAGAGTTGGAGGCATCACTTAGGGCTCCCTCCAGCAAGCCCTGCTCCCATTCATAATGCAATGGTAGCCCGATGGCATGGACCCTTCCCTTGGCTCTCTCTCCCCATGCTCTGTGTGACAGCAAATGTAGGAGGCAGAAGGAACAGTTCATGTTAGAGTGTACCAGATCCTACACTGATACCAGCTCCTACCAGACTTCGTGAGAGCTCTGGGCAGAGCACTGTGCTCTTCCAGCCCTGGGGATGAGAGGGAAGGAGTCCTTCCTACCCCTAGGCCCGTTGTGGTCCTCACCTGCAACAGCCAACAGCAGTTAGATGATGAGGAGCTGGTTCAGAGGAGAGAGTTTTCTACAGGAGATGCACAGTGTACATCCTCCCAAACAGAAGTGCCCCACAATCCTTGGGGTTACACGGCAAGCTCACTTCAACTTCAGACAGACGATTTCTGTTCAAGCTATTTATTCCTAGTCTGATATTCCATTCTGGTTGGCTGGGGACTTACCCCTGTGCAGGTTGATTGCTTGTCCTGGGCTCTCAGTGTCAGTTTGTCTACATAAAGGAATGAACAGTCAGTAAGTGGGGGTGATGCAACACTGCTCTGCGTAAGCACTGAAAGTTGCCTTCAAAGTGGGACAGCAAGCCCTTCTCAGAGAATGCCTCTGGGTCCTCAAGGGATGCTGGCCAGTAGTAGCTAGCCCAAGGTAAGTCAGTCTTCTAGCTAAATACATACTGCCTTCTCCTGTGTATAAATCTTGCATATTTTAGTTGATGGGTTCATTCGGCTCTTATTTTAAAAAAAATGTTTCAAACGTAATTAATCTTTACTGTCATGAAAGATACCTGTCTTTTTGTCTCTGCCCTTTACATAAGAATCAAGTAAACACCTTTGCCAAGCATCTTTCCCAACAGGTCAGAATAGCTCTGGCTATGGGGAATTATTTATGAAAATACAGTTAGGCACAGTTAGCTAAACTGCCAATATCAGTCATTTACTTTCTCATCATTGTACCTGCAGCACTCAACAAATTTCTGTTATACCAAATATGATATATAAATCAAAGTCAGCCCAATTAACACCTTTAACTGTTTTATTTAGTTTCTTTTTTATTTAAATGTATTCACTTAACAATATACTGCAGCTTAGAAGTCGGTTATAGTAACAAAGTCTCTCTCTCAAAGTAACTCTTGAAATAATTTTAAAGTCACTAAGTAAAGCTAAAAAGCTTTATATAATAAACAACATAGTAGACTAATAAAAAATGGGATGTTTTACCTACCAGTTCAAACTGTTTCTCTCATGTATTCGCTCAACATTTTCCCCATGGGCTATATTTTTAAAAATAAATAAATAAATACACATGCACACATATATAAGCTATATGAATACAAGTTTCTTCTCCAAAAAGCTATCGATGAAAGTATTATATGTGCATCTTGCATGTATTCTCTAAGAAAATTAGAGAAATTTAACACAAAAGTTGAGGAAACAGTATTATACACAAGATTTGACAAGGATAAAAACTTGTCCAGACTTTAAAATGCATTTTGTTTAAAAAAATAAACTTCTTCTGAAGAGTATACTTTTCACAGGTTTTCTAGAAAGCTACCTGAATTCCCAACCCCAGTTCCATTTCTAATAGCTTTTCCTTCCCATTCATTGGTGCTGCTTCATTAACTTTAGGGGAAGTACAACAGTTTTCAAACAGCTGTACAGCAGTTTGAAGCTCAGAATACACAGGCTCTGGCACAGAAGTCCCTGTTTCTATCGGAATATTTTCTCCAATAGCTCGTGACCATGATTAAAGCTGTGTAAAAATTTCTTCTGCTGTTGAAGTGTCTCTTTCGCAAGAGTTCTCTCCTTCTCTTCTAAAACTATTTTGACTTGGTGAAGATTTATTTGTTGCCATCTTGTTACTGTGGACCTGACCTAAACCTGTGACAGCATTGTAAACTGCTAAATTCAAGCTCATGTGACCCTCATCATCTTCTTTAGATCTAAGGGAATAAAACTGAAAATACAGAAAATATAAGTTATAAACATAGCATTTATAGCAGAAAATAAGAATAACATCTAATTAGATTGCTGAAACTGAGAATGTCAGCAATTAAAAGAGCAATTAGATTGCTATTTATTAGGTGGCACTCAAAACAAAAGACATTGTATGTGAAGAAATACCTGCAAGAGTGTTCCTATAAGAAGTTTTTATCCAACATATCTCACGTAACTGAAAATAAGAGATACCTATTCATATTTATATTTTATTTGCTGAATTTTGTCCCCAAATGCTTGATTATGCTACAGAAGTTGTTGATATTTTTATGTACTCTCTTTGGTAGATAAAACTTGCAGGCTCAAAAAAATTCCTTTCAACAGTCTAGGTTACAAGAATTTCACATCAGAAAAAGCTATAATAGCAAAAAGACCCTTGTTTTTCCTTTGGTTTAATCATCTTTGCACTACGTTTTCCAACACTACAGCGAAACATAAGCAGTAAATTGTTTCACACTCGGCTGTTTAAAACTGAACCAAACTTAAGATAGCATTTAATTAAATCTCTTAAACAAAATGTTTTTTAAAAAATACTTTATGATATGAACAAGAATCAACTGTTAACATACCTGAAATGAGAATGACTCCTGAGTTTAAGCTTTTCAAAGATGTAGGGTCAATGTGTAACTCCAGGAGAAACACTTCTGACAGATGTGGCATTTGTATTTCAGAATGCCATTACTCTTGGAAAGAAAGACCGTTAGAGTCATTAGAGGCTTGCACATATATATGATGAAAAATAATCCTCTTTGTTGAAAAGGGGAAAACCACACTAACTAGCTGAAAACATTTTTGAAGTTAACTTCCTAAAATTTTCAGAACTTGTCTGATTAACTTGTCTGATTCCAGTGAACACAGAAATTCCCTGCATTGGCCATCAGTGTTGCAGAATATCTCCAGTAGCAGGGTGACACATAACTTCTACTAAAATAGGCAACAAGCATGCATGAACTACAGCAACCAAAACTCTATTTTAACCAGAGTGACTTGTTTAAAAGTGATGTAAATGTTACACACTTTATAGTTTCTCTATTTTCATGTTACTTCTGAGGATGGAATCCTAACAGAGGAGAAAGGTGAGATTGGATTTTAATCCCTGAAATATTTTGCAGTTGAGATTAGGATCAGCATGTTCTTTTGTTTTTTTTTTTTTTTTTTTTGTTTTTTTTTTAAAGTGGGGAGAGGGCTGGCCAGAGTTCAAGACTGTCAGTATGCAACTGCACACACCTAAGGTTAAGCACAAAAAATCTATAGGTAAGGATGAGTCAGGTATTTGCATAATACTTGCAAGAGTCCTAGAAATGTGTACAAATAAATACTTGATTTGATGCAAAAATGAAACATTTCATTAATTCACGAGACACAAAATAGGCATAAATTTGAAACTTTAGTTTCATTTATAGCAATATATTTTATTCTGCTATTTAATACACTCACCACATATGTTCTCTTATAATGCTGTCTCAAAGTTCATAAAGTCCGTGAAGTAAAACCACATCCTTCAACATCACAGCTGTAGGCATCTGAATCATTGTGTGTTTCAACATGTTTATGCAGATCATACGTGTTCTTAAAACTGAAAACAAGGTAAAACAAATAACAGATATAATAGTACAGAGAAGTAGTCTTGTGGTTAATGTTTAGGACTGGGAGGTAGTAATTTTTGGCTCCGAGAATGACAAGTGAAAGCGGAATATGTGTGAATCGCTTCTCTACCTCATTTTTTCCACTTCTGAAAAGGGGATAGTACAGACATCTCTTTGATGTGCTCTGGATTTCTTTTTCCATTCCCTCTTTCTTCCCACACATCCACACCATGCCTAAATCTAGCTAATATTTCCACAACCATGGTGCAAGGCATCACTCTTTCTTTCTGTTCACACAGAGAGAATTCTTGTCCAGTATCGATCAGTCACTTCATTCTCTCCGGTCTAGAAATTCAGATTATTTCCTCTGTCCACCCACAGTGTGAATACAAAAGTACTTAAATATTTGTTCCCTTTCTCCCACTTCCAGCATACAAAGGCTAGACCTCTCATCTTCTCTGTCAAAGCTAAACATAATTTGCCAGTGCTTATATATGCAACTTGGTCTATCACATCACATCACCACTTTTTTTATTATTATTTCACTGCTGTGTGAAAGCAGAAAAGAAACCACCCCAGAAAAATGAGAATGCAAAACAGCAGAAGGTATAGAAGCCTGTGGCAGAAAAAAAATCACTCAAAGGAGAAGACTGTGACTTCCTCAGCAAACAGCCAGCAATCATTTAGAATGGCAAAACCCACAGTTTAAAGCAGTTGCTACACATCTCAACTTGTGATGACCATTTTGTCACACAGTCTTGCCAAGAAAATTTGCCTTTTAATACATCAGTCCTACTTGCACCAGACGTTCATGAACTACAACGTCTCAGCAGCTGAAGGCAAATGAACAGCAGACAAATCTATTCTATTTCTTCATTGAACAGTTGATTTTTTTTGTGGTTGAAAATTTTTCTTTCCTTACAAACTCTTATGTAAAACACTAACTTGGTTCTACAGTTCTGCTCACATACCTATGAGCCTCACGTTTTCTTACCTTCTGTCACAGAGGTGGCAATGGGAAGGACGTTCATCACAGTGTTGGAACCTAATGTGTGCTTTCAGTGAGGAGGCACTTGCCCACACCGTATCACAAAATGTACATGTAACATGATTAACTAGAAAGGACAGTAGAAAGAAAGAGACTTTCAGTTCTGTATCACAGCTTCACCAGGACATTGCCTGCTATGACATATGAAAAAAAAATATTAAAATGTCATATTAAAATTAACAGCTTATAATACATTTGGGAATAAAATACACAGAGAAAAAAGAGATATAAAAATGAAATGCAGATACAAAAAAAAGAGTAGTGAAATAATGTTGAACCTTACAATGTTTAAAGTTACTTTCAGAAAATAGAAGGTAAGGGAAAAAGGAGTAGAGGATCATGTTTCACTCTCTGGGCTCTAACAAAAAGGATTATTATTGTCTTGCCCTT
The DNA here is from genome assembly GCA_004320125.1 of Scolopax mira. Classification (NCBI taxonomy): domain Eukaryota; kingdom Metazoa; phylum Chordata; class Aves; order Charadriiformes; family Scolopacidae; genus Scolopax; species Scolopax mira. The sequence goes on from BJBW01003150.1 coordinate 11,775, forward strand.
GGCACTTTGGGAGGATTTCTTTTAAAAGGTGGATGTTGTCTGGAGGCCTTCTGACAGACAAGCACTGGCAAATCTACTTGTAAGTGTTTAAGGTATTACCACTCTTTAAAAGGTGGCAGAAAGAATATGTGTCTGTCCTCCGCCTCCCCATTTCACATTTGGATATATTTGCTTAAGGCATAATAATGCTAGGTTCTTGCTAAGATGCCAGACTGTGAACTGCAGTGGCTGAGACACAGGCTTCCTCCGTTGACTCTGGAACTGGGGAGAACCTCTGGCAGGTTGGCAGGCAGACCATACACATTAAGCTGAACAAATGCTTGCTTGGCTGCATATGAGTCAGCAACCTAATGAGCGCACTAGGAAAATTCTCAATAAAGAAGTTTGGGATTTAGACAGAATCTGTTGTAATTTAGGACTTTGAAATAATGCATTAATAATGCATTATGAAATAATGCATATCTTATAAATACCCCAGTGCTTTACAGGTGGCCAAAGAAAACCACGCAGTTGAAGGGCTCATGTTTTCTCAAAAAAGGAAGTAAATATAATGCACTGTAACTATTCTGGAACCACTCCCTCTGCATAGGCACTTTTCCTCATAGTTTGTCTTAAACCAGGAAAAATATTTTGTTTCGATTCCTCAAAATAGATAGCTTCATATGGAAAACTAGTCTGGAATGATTTAATCTGCAAAACTGCATCAGTAAAGATCAGCAATCACTTGTAATGAGAAATCGAACATTTTGTCTGTCATGTAAATATGTCCACATAGGGAGTGATTTCAGAGTACGTATAGCATTTGCATTCACATCACAGCTTAATTTAAAATATTTTCTTATACCTAGGCAAGCTCTTTAAAATAAAATTTCAATATTTATCTATACCAGCAGGCTATTATGAAATAGGCTGGGGTAAGAATCTGAAAATGTCACATCTACACTGTCACTCTGCACTAACATGCACACATGCAGGCTGCCAGAATTTTTAAAGAATGCTGAATCAAGAACCAGGGAAGTAACTGTCTCTGGAGGGATTTAGGTTGTGCCCACACACCTGGACCCATGAATGCTTCCCAGCTCCATCAGCCAAGTTCACATTGCAGCTGGCTTGCCATGGCTTACTGGGACATGACACGGGGTCACACCATTCATGTTCGTCGGTCCAGCCACCTTGTGATTTTCCCTGGCTGTGCAAGCAGAATGCAGCCTGAATTATCAGGGGACAAGGACAGCCAGGCACATTGTACAATTCACAAAGGTGTGCAGCCAGAGTGACCAGAAAAAAATAGCTATGTGCTTTATTTAATACATCAAATCTATCTTATTTTATGTTATACTTTAATTAAAAAAAAACACCAAACCAAATAAAGCCCGAACCCAAAACCAACAGCATATTTAAGTTGCTTCATTAGCTAAGAAAAACAAAACCAAAAAAATATTAATTTGTATTTATTTCCAATTTCTATCCAAACTCACCTTGAGACAAATGCATAAAACTAATCTAATAAACAAAACATAAATGATTCTCTACTTTCTACTATAAAATATAAAATTAAGATATTTTAGTTATTTTAGTTAGATGCATGTCAACTATAAACCCTTTTAAATATGAACATGGTCAGTCCAGGTAGCTCACAGTAAGCACCAAATCAAATGCATAGTTGTTAAGCATCAATGTGTTGACTTGCAAACAGTGAAAAATCATGTTTCCTTAAGAATGCAACTAGAAAGTAGAATCTACCCTGACTGAGCAAGTCTGCACAAAGCTACTTGTGTGTTTATACAACCTAAATGAGTGGTGCCCAGGTCCGGCTACATGGTTCAAATATTCCTATTCCCAAAGAGAAGACCCACCCGCCTCTCGGCTTCTGCATTTCCTGTATGTCCAACAGCAATATCACATGTTTCCTTGTGCTTAGATGCTGTAAGATTCTTTCCCAGCAAGTCATAGCTGTTGTAGTATAACTTGTGGGAAGAATCTGGAGACCTCGGGGAGATTGTGGTTAGGTCAACAGAGAGCTACACCATTTGAGCGAGGCTGATTATGCACTGCAAGCTGAGCAGAGTTGCAGCCCAAGCTTTGGCTTTAACCATGTCCCTCGTCCAGAAAGCAAGTAAAGAATAAACATCCACATAGGAGCTACAGCAAAACAGAAAATCACCTTCAACTTTTTGGTTAGAAGGCATGACGATGGGAATTGCCACACTTTAGAGGCCCTGGCAGTGAAATTCCTACTTTCCAGCATTGGTAACACAGTCATCCTAGTTCTATACATTAATTTTCTTAGCTGATAGAACAATCATAGAATCATAGAATAGTTTGGGTTGGAAGGGACCTTAAAGATCATTGAGTTCCAACCCCCCTGCCATGGGCAGGGACACCTCCCACTTAGACCAGGTTGCTCAAAGCCCCATCCAGCCTGGCCTTGAACACCTCCAGGGATGGGGCATCCACAGCTTCTCTGGGCAACTTGTTCCAGTGTCTCACCACCCTCACAGGCAAGAATTTCTAATCTAAATCTCCCCTCTTTCAGCTGTAAGTTTACTTATAACAACTCTGTAGTTTATCAAACCTGTTCTGTACAAGGTAACCTTGAGAAAAGTATGTTTCATTCTGAAAATCTCTGACTTACCATGTCCTTTTATGTGATCTCGTAGCAGCCTCTCATTGGCAAAATGTTTCTGGCAGGTCTGGCAAACAAATATTTGCTCTGAATTTAAATAGAAATTATTTAGTGGTTATACAAATAACTTACAAAAGATTTATTAATTAACAACCTATAGCTGCTAGTTTCATTAATAAACTAATGCAGCATTGAGAGAGTTTCAGTACTGTTTTTCATTACCAATACTCTTAAGAAGAAAATTTAGTTTAAATTAATGAAAAGGACTGTTTATCAGTAACTTCATTTTATCCCAAACAGAATACCAATCTGTTCAAAACACTGTTTGATATTTAAGCACTTCTGTCAATTAGCTAGAATGCACATACTTTCCATCACCAAAACATCCACAATTCCTAAATATATTGCAAGCACTTAAAAACAGGGAAAAAAACCCAACTGCTTCTTCTTTTCTCTTTAGCACACAGGAAATCATGCCAACTAATACATGGTTAGCTGAGGCAGGGAGTGTTCTGGTAAAGAAAATATATATTGAAAATGCAAAGCTGAAGGGCGTTTTGCCCTGAAAGTAGTTAAATAGTCATTGGGATTACTTGCAGAGATTTTGTAATGCAAACCTGGATTTTGTGAAGGTTCTCTCTTCAATAATCAAATGTCTTCCCCAGTCATGGGCAGTTTCCCAGCATCAGTGGAATGGCACACTCTGCCATGGGCACCAAGGGATGAGAGGCAGTCGATGCCACAGCTGCCAAGCAAATAGCTTTCCTGCTGAAACACAGATCTGTTGCTCACTTGCATTACCTTAATTGATCAAGCAGGCAAAGTCAAGAGAACTTCCATGCTTTATGAAAACAGCTGTCTTCTTGGAGTAAATCCTGCTTTCCTGCAAGTGACTTATATGAAAAACAAAAATATTTATGAAATTACATGTGCACATTATCGCACATTATTGCAAAGCACCTTAAATTAAAATCACTATCTTCTGAAACTTGTCAAAAGATCAAAAGACTTAGTGTTATTGGAGAACATTTCTCCCCAAGTAGGACAAGCTATAACTCTTTCTTGTGTGTGGGTTTTTAAATGGCCCCATAGCTTATGCTTTCCTTTAAAGATGCTTAAATAATCTAAAATGAACAGAAAAAAAAAAGCTGTACGAGTACTGTACGTTTTCTTATGTAGAAACAGAAGAGGCTATTACACCCTTCTCTCTTACTGTTATATTTTTAGAAACACATACAAAAAAAGCTTCTAGGAAAAAAAGTAAGCAGACTGTCACTATTACAAACATCATGTGACATTTAACTGCACAAATATCCTTGCCAAAGTCAGATTATTCATCAGTAATCAGAATCCTTTAAGACATGCTGGTCATGCATTCCTCTTACAAAAATTTTGGGTTTTAATCATCAGAGAGCATGCTGCTCTCCACCCTCGTGTGTCAAAAATTTTGATGTCACATGTATGTTTGTATGGTAGAATAGAGATAACATTCATTACTATTTCTGTTGCCCGTTATGTGCCCTCCCCCCTGCCAACCAATCACAGAACTCCAGCAACCTTCATGGTCTCTGGAGAACAAGGACAACAAGATGGGGTAGTGAATACATGTCAACCATACATTTCCAAGAACTTAGCTTACTGACTTCTTTTTACTTTTGTTTTCTTTTCCTTTTTAATCTTCACATTTTCTGTCTTTACATACATATTGACATAGTGGTTAAGTGCATGTAATCAGCTATCCATCAAACAATCTTTGCATAGAAATAGCTATGTCCTCAGATCTCTTGAGCTCAGGAACAGTCTGGAACTGTGGAAACAGAACAAGTTTTAACTGGACAAGTAGAAAGCTCTGGCTATTGACATGTGACAAATAAGGGTAAAATCCCTAGTGTGTTAACATATTTCTATAAATGGAGTTAAAGAATTTTTTTCTTTTTCTTTTTTTCTTCAGGAGAAAACCTGAGACAGATGTGAAGGAATAGCCTACCCCCTCACATAAGGAGAAGCAGCCACAAGTCTTTCTCCTCTACCTAACAAAGATAACAGATATGCAGAAAACTACCTTTTTAGAAAGGTGAAATAATAGCCTGGACCCAATCAAAGACTTGAAAGAATCAAGAGGACTGGATTCAAATTCAAGAGCTAGAGGTAGGGAGAAAAAAAATTCTCTTGTGGATGATGCGTAGTAAGAGTAATCAAGTGAATCAAACTCAATGACAGGTCAGATACCTTTAGGTCTCAGAAATTAATACATAAAATTCATTTAACAAAAAGAATTTGCATAATTCTTGTAACCAAGTAGGTGCATCATGGGTTCCATTTCTACTACCCATTGGGACACTCTCGCAAGTAGAACAATACAAGTGATAGCAACCCATATCTGCTCCAACAGGCAACTTCTTGGAAACGAGTTCTGAGCTTCAGATTAACATACTTTGTTATGGGACAGAACTGTAGACTCCTTATTGGAAGACAAAGGAAATCCTAAAGCCTCACCTTGCCTACAATGAGGAAACAAGATCAGTGTCTCTTTCACCCATAGTGTGTACAGGATACTTCTGATCAGGAGGGGACACAGAAAAAGAACCAAACAATCTCCCTAGTCTAGATCAGAAGCTGGAGGACTGATTATTCTTCTAGGTCCCTGTCTGCCTGTCACCCTTAACTCCTAGTTTGCCTTCCCTTGCAGAGTGGCCCACTCTTGCTGCATCCTCACAAATTTAAACCAACTCAGACCACCAGCTAGTATACTGAAGGTCCCTGGAAAAGACTGATCACGTTGTATCTGTTGTCCCAGTTCTATGACAACTGCTTCCTACAGAGATGAGATCTTCTTGGCCTGTGCTTGCTTGTTAAGTTTTGGGGTGCAAATTAAAAGTTATCTTTCAAAGCCTGGACATTATGGTTCCTCACATCACTTTCAAGTGCACAGCACCATCCTGAATGCCAAGATTGCAGACTGCAACAGACCCTGTAAAACCCAGAACCTATTCTTTTGTTTTGATCAATTATACCTTGGTATCAAAAGGGGTCTTCTCAGTTCCCCAGTGATAGACAACCACCACAATTTCAACAGGCAACTGCTATAGTATTTTAAAATTCCCTATTAAAGTGGCTTTCCTAACTTAAAACTTCACCTCTCTTGTTACAACTGACACTTATTACTTCTCATCATTTCTATCACAGATGATTTCACTGTTCCTAACAGCAGGGTCTTTCTTAAACATATCTGAAGATATACCATATTCCTTTTCTTCAGCATTTCCCTTTTCCCCGTTCTGTTATTTATGCTATACAGAGTCCCCTCACCTGTCCTATTGGGCTAGCTATGAAAACACTAAGGTGTGATTTTTGTTTCTCTAAGGACTACAGATTCTACATTATTAGGTCACTGGACTGAGTTCCCCAGCCAAAAAAAAGCACATCTGTCAGCTAATCTCAAGAGGGAAAGGGAACAAAATGAATTTGCCTTGTATCCACTGATGGGATTTTGTCATCGTTGCAGTGAATAGCTAACCCAAAAAGTAACTTTAATTCATCAATTGAAAGGACATATCGGGGGGGGGGGGGGGGGGGGGGGGGGGGGGGGGGAAGTTCACCAAGAGGATTCAAATCAAACCTGGAATTTGTTGACATATTTTACAACACATAGCCAAATTGATTGGTTTAAAGAACGATCTATTCCAGGACCAGAGCCCTGCAAGTTGTCTCATTCTTCAGCAGAAAGTCATTTCTTCTGGAGACGTTCTGCTCATACACTTTGTAGATCTGAAGCTGAATGGCATGCACATCAAATGGCAGTCCATACTTTAGCCCTTACTCAGACAGCCAAGGCATCTGCTATGAAAGACTCTCAATGGAATGTGACTTCTACAATAGAGCCAAGGGCAGAACATCAGCTTTGAAGCCATGACAATAATTTTAACATAAGAGGTAGCTAGCAATATAGAGAATGCATTAAAAATGCTCTTTCTCACCACAGAGTTGAGAAAAATTAGGACGGCAATAGGTGTGCTTCCCTTGATTTGAAGGAAACAGATGAGGGAAGCAAAGAGTAACTCACCATGCAAGATTATTGTGAGGGAGACAACCCTGATCCTGGGTGAAAAGTCTGTTTGAATGGTATATGAACTATTAACCACAGGAAGAATTATGAGGAAATCCAACACTGTTCAGTACTGGCAATTCTCAAGTTAGACTGATTAGTAGTTAAGGGTGTTCAACGCTATGGATGATAGGAACTATTCTGCATAGATCATGGTGCCTATAAAATGGAAACACTTCTAAAACTATTCAAGACAGATGAAAAAAAATAACTGAAGATCTCTCACAAGTTTCTATGCAATGTGTAGCACTAAGTGAGCCTCATAAGAAACACTGCTGTGAAATACTTTTTGAAATAGATTTTTTTTTAATATTAACTACCTTGCCAATGACAATAAATAGCTTTCTTCTGAGCTGTAACAGTTTTTTCCTCAGCAGCATAGGCATGTATAACAACATATTGATAAAACCACACTAGCTTATTGAAAGTAATCTAACAAGAAAATAGACTCATGGAGAAGACGATAGTTTTGGCAGGAAATCAACTGACAGGAACATAGAATTAGGTGTTTTTAGAAATCAAGCAGTCACCAGTAAATATTGCAGTAACATTTAATTAACTCACCCCACCACAGAGACAATTACATCAACTATAAAAATGTAGAACATACTGCAATATCCACCACACAAACCAGGTCCTCAATTTTCACCTACCATCTAGTAGTTGAAAAGTTGGTCTAGACTAGTTGAATGAATGCTCCCCCTTGGGAGCACTCTTTTGGGCAGGGAAGTGTTTGTTAATGTATTTCTGTTGATGTATTTCTTTAGTATATTTTTACTTTCTCCCCTCCCTTCAAATCTACCTGCTCCTGCTCACAAGAAGGCTATGAGGGCAGTAAAGGTAATTCCAACAGAAATAGGAAGGCTGCACAATAGTTAAACTGAATTAGGTGTTATGGATACAGCGCTCCATGAGTCAGTACTTATGCGACAAGGGGGACTAAACTTTAATCACCTTGTGCCTCACTCCACAAAAATCCACAACTGCAGAGTGAAAGTAGACTGCACATTGCATTTTCTTTGAGTAACTCAGGATGTCATGCACCTGCATACTGTCAACAGTCCCAATTCAAAGCATTCCTCCCAGTTCACAATAGTTTAATACTCTAACCTCTCTGCGGTGTTGGCACAATTTTCTAAGGCTACACATTGAATTGGGACAAGGAATTGATCTGGCTTTCAAGCAAATCAAAGCACTGGGGAGAGGAAACAGGGAACAGGTGAAAATCCTTAGGTTGATACTGACACTGCCAATAATGTACAGTCGATTCAAATTTAAACAGTGTTTGTTGGTTGCTTTTTGCTTTGTTTTGTTTTTAAATACAAATATATAAATAAAAAAAAAGTATTTATTTAGTATTATCTGGTTTTAATCATACTAATCTTAGTAGAGTGGATTAAACTAAGCTGCTAGGCATTCTGTGTGCAGAACAGAGCATTCACACGAGGAGTTAATGCAGACAAACTGCTGCATTTTAAATTCATACTCCAATGTATTTCTCAATAGCTCCCTCAGGGAAACAAGCCCGTATTTCCTCTGAAGGGCTTGAAACATGATCTGAGAAATCCAAGGTCTTGTGTATATGAAAACATATAGCATATTAAGGTGAATCAACGAAAAGCATTGAGCTAGACAGTGATCAAAAACCTTTTCACTTCTTAATCAGAGTAAACATATGGGGGTTAAACCCATTTTAATTTGTTGGTATCATCCATTTAAGTGTTTCACCGGAACTTTCTTGAATATTTCTCTATATATAAATAGAAGTTTTTGGGGCTGTTGCCTGAGTCAGAAGCTTTTGACACAGTAGGAGGCATCATAAATGTCAGGGGAAGCTGAATGGGTGATTTTCAAAGAGAATTATATTCATAACTGTGGGAACATATTTGCAGGAGGGTGGGAAAGGTAAGCAGTTTTCCCTGCCCTCAAAGTTCTCCTCTTTCACAGTGTGCCCTACCCCACCTTCTGGGTCTAGTCTAGCCTGCCTACTAAGTTGGGAAACATTCTTTTAATTAATAAAATTCACAACATAGTTTGAACTTGAAAAAACATGTATTGAAAGATTTAGCAAAATGCTATGGACTAAAGGATTCTATCAGCCAAAACTGCCCACTAACATAAATGAAAAATGGAACATGAAATCAATTAACGGGAAGATATTTCTTCTGGTTTTTAAGCATGTTTTTCAAAAGACTGTGCCTTCTAACAGATGTAAGAAAGATCAAATTCTGAGGTCTTTGAAGTGTTTCTGAACCTCTTAATTTTTAAAATGAACAGATTAATCATGGGATTATGTGAGTAAAAACTGATTGGTATGTATAAAAAAAGTGCTAATAACAGAAAAAGCTGCCACATGAAATAGGATTCCTATAAGCTATGAGACACAATGGATTAAGGTTTGTAATCAAACTATGCAAAAAATTCAAAAGTTATCATAAATAATGCTCTGTATTATGTTTAGCTTTATAGATTTTAGAAGAAGATAATGTAGTACTTCCACGTGTATCCACTAGTAAATAAATACTTACTACTAGTAAATAGAAGTCTTTATTTACAGAGTATCTCAGATTGACTTAACAACAGAATTACCACTCTCTATGAACTTCACTCTCAGATTTTTGTCATTCCCTATTTCATGTAAAGAAACATTAATGAAAAGAGAGGTATCAAAGCATTGTGTGAGTACAGATATTCTAAATTCAGAGCCTAAAGAGCCAAATGGGTATTTTTAGACATTATGACCAGTAGTAGCACACAGATGGGGAGGCACTTACCTTTTATATAGGCTATGGCACAAGCCTGAAACGTTAACAGGAAACTGGAAATAACTTTAGACCTAGTAAGGAAAAGGTTAACAAAGCAAAGCATAGACTATAACCTCCATCAGCAGGCAAAAGTAATTTCACTCCATTACTGCAGTATATTTACTCTGATGTCACGCTGATTATAATTTAACAACGTGCTGCATGTGAAGGATACAATACCTATGTAAAGCACCACCAGTCCGACATTCCCCTACGTGGAAATATTTTCATCCTCATTACTGTTTGTTGATAACCTAAAAAAACCATAGTTTATGTCATAAATTAATTTTCTCACAACTTTGATATGAAAAAGTTACAAATAATCGAGAAATAGGATTTCAGAATGATAACCCATGAATCACTGTAAGGCCTAGAGAGACATAAAGGGGAAAAGAACCAAAGGCCTTTGAAAAACATTAAAGTTTTTGTTTAGATTTTGTAGTTCAACACTACTAAACTTACATCAGATTTGCGCATATGAGGTTTGCAAGACTATTTATTTTTGCATTTTCTGATTTCCACAGTACAACTCATTTCAGTCATTTCTTCACAATATTTTGTTTTCACTTTATCACTTAAATCAAATGAAAAAAACCCACCTCATACAAGATGAAAAAAATCAACATAGACCAGATAGTTCTTAGAGAAAGACATAACACAGTAAAACTGTCTATCATGCTCAACAGTTATATAAAAGGAGATGGTTAAGAAAATGTCACCTGCAAGGCATCACACTTGTGGATGCAAAGGTAATGCTCACTAGCCATAAATAACAGCTGAGATTCTGAAGCCAACAAAGACAGAGAAAGTGCTTCCCTATAATGTCGTATCAATATGAAGCCATATTCAATCAGGAATGAACAAGCCACTTTTGACAGGAATGAAGCAGAAAAAAAATAGGCAGGACTATTTATGTTAACATTGTCAAAAAAATAGATATCAACTGCTAATTGTTTTGGTTTACTTGATACAGTAATAGCCTAATCAAAACAGAATGGATAATTTTTTTTTTAATACAGGACACCAAAAATTGGTCAAGATATAAACCATTTCTCTTGAAATCAAACCAAACATTTTGTTGAAATTATTGGCCACATTTGGACATCACACTTATAGGAACAGCCTGTTGAGAATGTCTGATTTCTGTCCCATTAAAAACATTTCCAAGGAAACATCAGATATGCCTTTATTTGGACAAAAAATAAATACTCTGGACCATTCTATAAACTACCAAGTTCATTAAGCTATCATTAAACTGGTATATTAAAGTGTTGCATAGATGCTCCTAAAGTTGCATGTTTGTCAAACGATCATTTTAGTTACCACAAAGAAAAAGCAAATTCGAATTTGAGGTCACAGATGTTATGCAAATATGTTGATTACATTTTCATGAGTGCTACCATAATAATTATCATGTATTACTTACAAAGGTAAAGGAAAACATTGTTCAGAGGTACAAAAATTGAGCAAAAATTCCCAATAGAGTCAGATCCAAAGGATGCTACGGTATAGTTAGGAAAAAAAAAAAAAAAAGCAATATCACAATGTATTTTACTTACATCACAGTTCTCCCAACAGCAAACAAACTCCTTCAAAGTCTTTGGTAACTGATGGCAGCTATGGCTGTTCTGCAAACATGCTGGCAAATCGTGGTGCAATGCCCGTAGCTGAGAGCCTATGAATTTCAGTTTGGTGCAGTAACTGTGAAAAATGACATATGTTATCAGCTCTCTGGGATCTTTGGCCCCAGATTCCCAACTTCTCCACCAACACCGGTCCCATCTAAACACAAGAGAGAAGTAACATTTTACAGAAGGCTGCATGAAATCTGCAACCCTGTGCCCCAACAGTGAGAATGCCAATAGTACTTGCATTTGTAATAACCCCACAATCTGTAAGTAACCTTAGCACAGAGGCTGGTAATTGCTATCTACTGATAATGCACTAGATAAAACCTGCAAATCTCAGTGGGAAACCAGATTTTCCATTGTTTCAGAACTACTGCAGTACTTTGTACCTTAAAACACAACTTTTGTCGGAAGAGCACTTCATAGATTCAGTATGAAAATTTTGTAAAAATAAGTATTTTTTTAGGTATATACTATGACACTCTTCAGCTTAGGTCACAGAGACATTGTTAATGTTGGTCCAATTCTACTTTTTTCACCTTTAATTAAAACTCATTCACCTTTAATTAAAATGTCTACACCTGTAATTACACTTGATTATAGCGTTAAGAATAAAGAGCAGGATATACTAGACTTTTTAATATAGCTATTTTGGCTCTTGTGTATTATTGCTATTACATCCACAGAGACTGCCTATAATTTTCTGCAGAATCAGATTTTTATGTTTTCCTTTTAAGTACATTTAATACTCTTAAAAAGATGTAATACATCTTAAAAAGATGTAAAAAATACCCATCATAAAATAACACCAGTTTATGTATCCAAATAAGGAAAATACCATACAAACAATAAAAGTTTCCATTTTTCTGTAAAGATTCATACAAGTGGTAATTCAAACTTAGAATTCTGTTCCCTAGAACACAGGGAAATGTGTTCTAACAGTTTCCTGAAAGGGAAAAGCTCTGCCATTCAAAACCAAGTTGCTAAAATCTGTTTTATACAATTGCACCTGCTGAGACCTTAATGCTAGAAAAAAGAAAAATCCTCAGCAGAAGTTCTCATGACATCACCTCTCCAGTCTCTTTCCATATTAGTAATAGCTATTAATACAGGCAAAAATCCAGGACAATCAGATATGAAGCAAAAAGCAGGTATAAGCTCTTGTCGAAGGGCTTCATGCAGCTGGGCCTTAGAAAAGCAAGGTGGAGGTAAGTGTTATTTTCTAGGCTAGGAATAATCTTCCAAACTGCAGTGTAATCCGTGTGACAGATGAGACACAAATGACCTTCTGTTTCTAGGGGGTGCTGTAGGTTCTCTTCCAAGTGTTCCGCAATATGATTACAAAACTCCTCTATGCATTTCCCTACAAGCAGCATTCTTTCCATTCACATGGTAATATCAATTCAGCATTCTTAAATTTGCTTCCAGGGGCCATTGCCTACAATTTTTTGAAGTACAGAGAAGTTTAGCTATCTTATTACATTTCTGTAATTTTTTCTTGTAAAAACAGCAATTAAGATTACAGGCTTCTAGATGACACGAACGTTGTTTTATTGATGTTTTTTTTCTTCTTTTTTTTTTTTTCTTTTTTCACAATTACTGGACGTGTTATTTTAAGACTCTATGGCCATATTTTGCAAAAAAGCCACAAGTTGTAACATTTTCATTACAACTGTACAGTAAGAGTCCTATGATCACCATCCCAAACATCTGCTGAGGATGCCTTTACTGTAATTCATCTCCATGGCAGTACTGTGAAACCTCTTCCCACATTGAAAACCAAAGAAACCATTAGCAAGAGCACAATTCCACAGTCACTTTAGCCTGACATCAGCATGGGCTCCTGCTGAACGAGGCTGCCTCTTCTTGTTCTTCTCACGATCCAGCTCTGGACTTGGCACAGCCAGCCACTAAACTGGTGAGAAAACTGATGCTAAATCAGCGCAAGCTAAATCTCGGAGGGAATGATAGGAAGACAGATAAATCACTTTTCTGCTCAACTGGATGCACATTCGTATTGATATAAAGAAAACAACATGAATGTTAACCAAGGAGAAACAGTTCTACTGTTTTTTCATGACTCTGAACAAATGTAACAATAGCAAACTTCATTAAAAAATACTTGCCTGTTCTCAGTGGTTTTCCACTCCCCTACTCTTCCCTCTGTTACTAGCTTCAAAGATCTGCCAGCTCAGCTGCTCAGAGGACCACTCCCTAACTTGCATTATTCCCAGAAAGCCGGATTCATTTTTAAGAGTTTAAATAGCCTCCAAGCAGATCAGCTGATGGATCTCAGTCAGCAGCAGACTTTGGAAGGAGGATAGTAACAAGCAGCTGGTAGGTTCTTCATTTTCTCATCAACACACACAGATCTAGAAGACGAACTCTGTCCAATAGCCTAAAGCACCACTACAAAAGTCTGACTCTGTCTTCCCTGATGCTCTTGCTGATTCTATTGATTAAAAGTCAGGCACTGACATAATAAGGGATTAAAAAAAACCAAACAGTGTGCAAGTGGAAAAGCGTGCAGGAATCAGTGTGCCAACTCAATGGTGTTAAGCAGATACTGCCAACGTAACTGGCAGTATCTTTGTATTTCCAGCGACGAAAAAGACGGACTTGGAAGCACTCCTCTACCAGGAAGTTAATTACCAGAAAGCTTCTGAGAGAACAGATCAGCTCATATTGCAAGTGGGACTCTTCTTACATGTAACAGTTTAATATAAACTGCTACAAGCAAACCAACGCTTTTATTTCACCCATGCCCCATCTTACTGACCCGAAGCAGGAAATGCTGGCATCCCTAAAGACAGACTAAAAGGTAAGAAGACTACCATTTGTGCTATACATTAAATAACCCATTGTCAAGTACTTTATTAAAGTTATTCCAGACACAATATTAATACACACTGGAACAAAATATTTCAAGCTATAATTACTCTAATTGACCAGTGACCAGTACCCACACCATATCCGAACAAGCAGGCGAGACCAGAGGTAAAAAAAGGACCAGAGGGAAAACTCTGGGAGCGACCTTGAAGTTCTCCTGCCCGTCAGGACGTGGACCCTCAGTGCCTCACCTTCTCACCCACCCCACCATCTCTACATCCCACCTCAGACACCCACCACCACCACCCTCCCCTCCCTCTTATCCTCCTCCCCTCTGCCGCCATCTTTACATCCCACCTCAGTCACCCAACGCGCCTGCCCCCCCCCCCGCCGCCATCTTTACGCCCCACCTCAGCCACCTACAGACCCCCCGCTATCTCTACGCCCCACCTCAGCCACCCTTAGCTGCCCAGGGCCGTGGATAAGGCGAGAGAGCCATGTGTGCCCCCCACCCTCAAGCAGACGACTTGCCCCTACGCTCCTGACCAACAGCTTTAACCGACCCCAGGGAGCCGAGGGCGACCAGGTAGGGCCGCGCACCTGCGGCAGCCGCGGGGGCGCGCATGCGCAGACGCCGCGCCCCAAGGCGGGGTAGGGGGCAGCGGGTCGGGCTCTCCCCTCACAGCCAGGAGGGAAGAGGCGACAGCGTCGGGGCTGGCTTTCTCCTCCTCGAAGCGAAGGCGGAGCTGTTGGCCGAGCTAGGCCTTCGGCGCCTCTCAGCCGTATTAACACCGCGCTCCCCGTCCGCGGGTGGAGCCGTGGGTTGCCCCGCGGGCGGTAAAGCCCGGGTTTACCTGAGGCCAGGCTCGGTGCTGGCATGTACCTCCCGCAGGCCGCTAGCGGCCATCTGTCCCCCGCTGTACCCCAGGAGTTTATTTCCTCGTTTTCAAGCTCTCCCGCATTGAGGTGTTTCCCAAAGCCGAGGGGTGCCCGCTGTGAGGCCGGGCAGGGCCACAGGCCTTGCCCACCGCCGGTGGCTGTGGAGGGCTGTGGGGACACACCTTGGCGGGGGCTCGATCCATGTCGCTTCCTTTGAGGAGCAGGCCAACAAGGGCCTGCAGCTCAGATTCCCCCAGTTTCAGCAGATCTCAACGGTGACCAGTGACATCTCGCAGGACCCCTGGGAGAGCTGTCAGGCTGCGGCTGGGGTGGAGGCCCCCCATTTCTGGTGCTGGAGGTGGAACTGCCAACTCACAAGCCGGGATGAGGGAGCTGCTGGTGGGAGGCAAATGTCCAAAGGAGAAAGGAAGCAGACAACCGGCTGCAAAGGCATTTAGGGTGATTAAAACACATCTTCCTATGGCGGCTCTTGTAGATACCGCTGAACAATCCCACTCGCCACCACTTACCCTCTAATTCTTCCAGTTATAGTGCTGTTAATTTAGAGTAAACTCTGCCATTTCTAATATCCTTCACACCAAAGATGGACATCTTTAAAGGTAAGAGTGTGTTAGCTGGCAATGCATGCCATTGAGAGCTGGAAGTCTTTGTAGCCAAGTGGTTGGAGACCACACACATTCAGTTACTGCTTCCAGATTCTGGTTAAGTGTCCTGTGCAACCAGAACTTGTGATTTCTCGCAAGCATTAGTTGATGACAGCATGTTCTTGCTCTACTTGAATTACTTCTTAAACCACTCTTCATTTTGATAAAATGCTTACACTTAATTTCTAGACATTTTTAAAAGTAGGTAGACTCAGAAATACTGGCTATACTGTGAGAAGACAAAGTAAATTAAGAAGGAAATCTGTATGCTGTATAATTAGAGTGACAGCTATCCCTTTCGTAACTAGAAATGCTCTGAGGGGTGACTGGATTACTTTAAAACGAGCAGTAAATAGAGCAAGACCTTTTCCAAGGTCTTTTCCAAGACCTTTCTGCCAGGAAGACCTCATATCTCTATTCAACCCTCTTCTTACTTAAATAACCACACAAGTATATCATGCCTGGAGGAAAACTTAGTGCGTGTTGGGATTTGCATGTATTTCATGGGAAAAAAGGTAGTGGAAAAGGGAGGAGAGTGAATGAGAAGTAGGTGCATTTGCCTTCAGGACAAAGTTTCTCATTTTTCTCTTTGATTATGCAATCTAAGCTCTTCCCTTCTGCATCTTTATAAATGGTGCTTTGTCACTGATTCCACTGTCTCTTCAGCAAAAATCTTCTGTCTGCGTCAGCACGGACTTCACAGCAGGGCAATAAAGCAACTATTCTTTACTTTTTAAGACACACACAGCCCCCAAAAGAAGCCGATCCTGCCCAAATACCCCCAAGCCTACGTACCTGTATTTACTTCGAAACCCCCTCCTGAATTCTATATGAGGGCCCTTGGGCACAAGTGCCATCTGTCTGTCAGTCAGACAAAGGTATTTTATAGGGTCTCAACACAGGCAAGGGTGTGGGGAGAGGGAAGAGGAGCTCACACAAGCAGCTGATTTATTTTTTACCCCCAACACAGCCCACGTAACAGACTGAGAGATGGGGTTTTGTACCTCCTTCTCTGTGGCTTAGCAGGGAACTAGGGTTAGAGCTTCCCCACCCTTTCTTTTAATGAGCTGATTTCATTTTTTTGTTTTGGTTTCTTACTGTAAAACTGTAAAACAACCAACTTTATTCCAGTGACATCCCCTTGATGACACTGTGTGTCTAAGTAGTCTACAGATACCAAGCTACACACCAGGCCAGGTCTGTTCTGTGTGTGAGAAAGGGCAGTCACCCTTGAGAAAACGCTGCCCACAGCCTGCCTTTCCCTCTTCCCAAAAGTGCTGAAACGTGGACCTGCTTCGTTCTCTTATCATTCCAGCATCTTACCCTTTGGTTCCTGCATGTTGCTGCATATAACACACCGAGCGTGTGAATTCCAACCCTCAAATTTAATTTATGGTAAACTGAACGCACACTTATACTTGTCCCCATACAAATAACGGAAGGTTGTTTGGTTCTGCTTATTAAGCTTGTAAGGTTCTGCTAGAAAAAAAAAAAAAAAGCATCTGGATGCAAAAATCACTAATACTTAGTTAACATCAGTGCAACCACCACAGCTTAACACGCAGTTGTAAGTATGTGTCTCCCACATAATTTTTAGCTGAAATAATACATTATTTCACCTTCTTGGGTCCCTCTTCCCTCCCCACCCCAGTTTTCAATCTGTCTCTTGATGTTCCCCAGACACGAGAGGTACAAGTCTCAGAGACGTTCACGTTCCTGCGAGCTCTCTGCAGGCGGCCAGCTCTGACGGGAAGAGAGAGGCTGAAACGGGCACGTGGCTGGAGGGGAAGCCTGGCAGAACTGGGCTGGTATCTCCTCTCCTTAACAGCACCCAGCCCACCAACCTCTACACGAGTAGTTCTGGCAAACGAGCCAGGGCATGTGCCGTCTCCTTTCTTGAGCCAACATCACAGCAAGAACCTCAGAGTCACGCGGGTAGAAGGGCAGAAATCGGTAGAAAATTAGCATTATTCGTTTCTCCTAATTTTAACCCCCTCATTCTGCCATTACACCACTTTTTAAAATTTTGCTACACTTATGGGACACGTTAAAAAACTTTGTAGAATCAGGGTCTGTAAGTAAACAGAAAAATCCAGGAAAGCACTCAACTGACAGCAAAAAGACATTAGAACTTAAAAAGTTCGCTTTAGATGACATAAATTCCTAAACCCAGTATTTTTCATGGCTTTTGACATCAGCTGCTTTACAGCCATTGCACCCAATAACCAGCTTTTTGAAAATGTTAGCAACTAACCCGGCACTGTCACTGGTGAAACCAGCTCGTGGATGGGGCAGAAAGACAAACAGCGTTACACGACAAAGGTGGATGAAATCTTGTCTCTCGGGGGGAGACTCAAGTCTCCTGGACAAATCTCACTCTCTCTGCCCCTTCCAGCCCAGCTGGTGGGAATTTATGTTTAGCACCAGTGAGTTTGGTCTCTAGAAAAGGCCATCGTCAGCTCTACTGCAGGGGCTCGGGGTCCCCAATCCCAGCCTGAACTGAACTGGCAGCTGCACACATGCAGAACAGCTCTTCAGCACCCAGGAGGGAAAATAAATCCAGAACAGCTTTCTCAAAGCATTTTAGGGCAAGAAAGATATTTTCCAGCCGTGGTTACACTGTATAGTGAAGAACTGGTGGCTTTTTACAGCGTTCCAATATTTTTAATCAAGAAAATGTAAAGGCTTCTTGCCGTATACAGTGCAAATATCATAGTAGCATCTCAGTACTGAAGAAAATCACTCAAAGATGAGTTGGAGACAAACACAATAGAAACACTTTTTTTTTTTTCCCCCTTTCTCCTGTTTCCAACATGACACTCTGGATGTGCTACAGGGCAAAAAAACCCTTATGTGAAACCAAACCTTGGTAACTGATCTCACAGATGCAAGTCACTCAGCTGCACAGTGTCTCCAAAACGACCAGCAGAACTTTGCTGGGCCCCGTGGTGTGGATCAGCAGCATCCTCCTCTCATATGTTTCCTTCTCCTTTACACCAGATGAGGTCAACCCCCATGAAAAGGCATGCCAAAAATACAAAAGGGTTAAAGATTTTCCAACAGGTATGCCTATATCAGTAACAAATGTCAGGCCAAAAGTAATTAGAAGGAGTGACATTATTATTACTTTAAATAGCATCAAGGAATTCTCATTACCGAAAAGAATTCACAAAGCCATACTAACAAAGCTATTGACCCGATCCATTTTCATGTAGTACCTATAGTTTTTATCTGATTGTCATTTGGAGGTATACAGTTTTTTTTCCATTCCTAGTTTTCAAGATGAGAAATGGAGGTATCTCTATGCGTGCAGAGCACTAGTAAATCACTCTGACAAACTGACAGAAAATTCAATTCCAGAAATAAATTCATCTGCTACCTGGCTGTCGACTTCAAACAATTTCTCAAACAATAAAAAGGTACAGGAACATAGCTGGTTACGTAGAAGACTGACTGGCAAGTTTCTGCAAAAATACTCACTTTTGATATGGGTGTATCTCAAAAGAAAAGTTTAATTTTAGAGAGTGCAACAGCACTTGTTACAGTAGGATTTCCTGAGAGAACTCATCACAGACCACAGCCAAGAAAGATTCAATTTCCTCTGCTTTCTGTTATTACCCAGTAACAAGCTATAGAATAAATATTTTAAAACACTACCCCATGTGTCTACATATTGCAGTATGGACGAAGTCCTATGAGATAATGATTAAGCTTATTGCTTTTGAAGCAGGTCTATGTGATTTGAAGGAAAAAAAAAATACATTTGACACATTAATTAAGGACCAGAAAAGAATAACACTGGTAGAGAAAGGGTTCTGTACCTCGATGCTCCTTTACTTCAGAGCCCATGTGCCACAGACAGCATTCAATTAAATAATAGTCTTAGCAACAAACAATGACAATACACAGAACACTACACAACATCACTCCTTTGGCTCAAAGTAATTCCAGTTTGTTACTGAACAGCTGTTATGCAAAATCTCCAATGCATGGCTGAAAACAACAACCTTCACATCCCGTAGCTGGAAAGGCTAGTAACAAATTGGCAAAGGAAATTTCGATTGCACATCCCTTACATAGTTTTTGTTTCTTGTGCAGTTTGAAACAGCATCAGTGTAACTTTGGTATTCATGGGAGAAAGGCTTAGTTGGGAGGGCAGCTGGCAGTCAATAGTTCTCCAAGGTAAGCTCTGTCTAAAAAGGCAGCCATTTCCAATTCCTCCAAACAAAATAAATTTGCTTGAAACAAAACCAATTTTTTTTTTTTTTGAAATGTTTCACGCTGCAGCACACCCAAGATACAGTTGTGTTCTCACAGGATGTTAATTACAGTAGTAATAACAAAATCATGCTGAGAGATGATGAGGCCATTAGCAATGGTCGCAGAGAGAGTTGAGATCATTTCTAAAAGGAGTGCTCTGGGAAGATGAGCTTTTAGAGAACTTCCTCTTGCCTGGCCTAGTCAAAGCCCTTCTAGTGGTTACATTTTTCCCTCCTGAAGCAGAATATTACTTCAGATAATTTTTACAGTAAGAACAATCATCTGGTGGAACAGGGACACGGTAGAGTCCTTGTCATAGGAGGTTTTAAAGATGCAATAGGAACAGGGTGCTAGATAACCTCATCTAGGCTCCCTTTCCCAAAAAAGGCTGGATTAGATGATCTTTTGAGGTCTCTTCCAACCTGGGCTGTTCTGATTCTATGATTTTTGGGATACTGAGAGACTGAAGAGATACATTTATTTTCTATGTGACCACCAACATGCAGGGATTTATTCTGTGATCATTCCTTTTGAAATCTTCTAGAATCAATCATTGCCTTTACCAATTAGGCACCAAACATGAGGGGAACCCCCTCCCCCCAATCTTTCAAGTACATAAGCAACATATTTAATAAATAAAACCTAGCTTCCTCTTGACCAATGGGTTTGCTGTGAAGGGGAAGCATTTTTGGACAGGACAGCTAAAGAGAAACTTAACTGGCAATGGTGAAATAATCCAGGTGATAGGGGGGCATAAAACTGCACTTCTCAGGATACTGGGAGGCTAAGAAAATTATGGGATCTCGTGATATTGTGTGAACAGGATCTGAGGAAGACAGAAAGGGCTAGGGAATGATAATTTATCTTTCCCACACTGGTAAAAGGTATTTTCTCTTTCTGATATGCATTCTTGTCTCATCAAATATAAGTCCCTCCCATGCAGAAATTTTATAGGCTTGTTGATATTTGGAGAATAGTACGTCCGCTCCTCTGACACACAAAATCTGTCACCAGAAATCCCTTTCCTACACATGTCCTGTTAAAACTAAGATTTACACAGAGCCTCGCATAGTGAGCCTCTGGACACTGCTACAGCACCAAGAAAACCATTGGAGGTTAACTTTAATATCCAGACATTTATACTTTGGAAGAATGTGTTGTAAAGATTATAAGGCATCCTTTAGGGGTCAAGTAGTCCATGTTAATACAGACTTTCAAAGCTGAAGTTATTCCTACTCATATTTTTGCTAATACATAGAACAATTTCGTAAATATGATAGGCACAGACAGGATTTTTACAACCATTAATCTGTCTTCACTGTCAAACACAGCAGCTGCTTTATCCTAAGCAAAAATCTTTAGCACAGTTCTATTGCTCAGTCTGCTGCCCCAAAGGACCTTGTTCTTCAGCCACAGCTGGAAGGACAGATTTGCCTTTCAGAATTCCGGGCAGCAACTTTTTTTTCTTTTTTCCTTTTTTTTTAAATATAGTTTATTCCTTTTTGATATCAGCTGCTTTTTCTCTGTGGGAAAGATACTATCTTCTTGACATGCTACAGTAAAACCGCACATCAACGTATGGAGAATGGAATGAAAGTGTAGTGTCAGCAATGACATATTTGACCCAACCCACTATTTATATCCCCAACAGTCATGCAAACCTTGCCCCTTCTACACTAGGGCACGCTGCCTCCGTGTGGCAGAATATGCTTCAGACATTCTTTTCTCTTGCATTTCACACAATCTTGTATGTGACTATGAATTTTGGAAACAGAAGGAATAGAATCCATAAGTTATTTCTGTGAGAAAGGGCAATACATGGATGAAAAAAATCATCGAATTATATTGATAACAGTGTTTTTCACACAAATACTCACCAGGAACACACAGTAAAGTACAAAGGCTATATATATATATATATCCATATATATATAAAAAGAATGCTTTCTCAAATGTTTATTACACGATTAAAGAAGACTAATTGAAAAAAATTCACATCTTGGACTTGATCAAAGGGGACTGATTGCTCTTCAGACCTGTTAGCTAAAAGCAAGATTGAAAGAGCAGTTTTGAAAAATTACATAAGACTGGATCACATTCTTTTTTTCAGTTCGTGACTGGTTTGGTTCAAACTTTGCTTTAGCATTAGACCAGCTATCTGATTCAAGTAGCACTAACACTGTAAAATGGGTACACGGTTTTTCCCATGACTAAAATGGAAATGCTTTGTGAAATTGGTATATTTTCTTCCACACCACACTCATCCCCACCCCAAAGACCCAACCACCACCTACTTTACCAATGTTGTTAGATACAAGACCTAAAATAGATAAAAACCAAGACAATTATTGTTTTGCCCCGTTTGTGTCCTTACATTTCAGTCTTTCTTTACCAGCTGACCACAATTGCATTCCACCTCACTGTGAACAAGGTAATACGTAATTTCCAGACTGGAAAGAAGTGGTATGGTATGGCTGAAAGGGTTTTGTAAATCACCAGTGCCATAATATTTAGGATTTCCCTGCTTTGGTTAAGAGAAATTATGATGTTCCTGTCAAATCTCAGTCTTACTGCACAAAATAGACAGTGCAAGGGGGTGCTAAATTTATGGTGAGATTTTTTTCCTTTTTCTTTTTTTTTTTAAGACAGTGCAAGGTCTAGAGACAGGGTAAGAATCTCAAGATTAGGGTGTTGCAGGGTCCTATGCCAAATTTAGTTTACATTTCATTGTATAAGCATTTTCCTATCTCTGTTTGGTATCCAGCAAACAACTGTATTAGAAATTTTCCAAACATCTGTGTGTTTTTGTCTCTTAAGTACTGTCCATTTCAAAACTTTTCAAGGTATAAATTAGTAGCTATACATCTGTTGTTGTTGTTGTTGCTCTGTTTGAACCTGTTGCTGTCCTGACTGCTGTTGCGTTGGCTGTGCCTGGGGCTGCAAGACATCAGTCTGAGGCACTGACCTCCACGTCAGAGGATGCTGTTCTGTTATCTGGTTCCCTAGAGGAGCAATGGAGTTCACCAAGGTGGTCAGGTTTATAAAATGGGCTACGGACTGGGGATTGGCTGCCTCTGGCTGGGGCTGGATCTGAATGTCGCTTTGGCGGTTGTGCAGCATGGCGGAACCACTGACAGTGTCAAACGTCACCGTGAGAATTGAGTTGTCCAGCTGTAACTGACGTTCAGGTGTAGTCAGATGGCCCACGGCCACTGGCTGGAGGTGTGTGAATTGGGTTCCAGCCGCTGTCGTAATGGGGGTAACAGTGATATTTGTCAGCCCGACAGAACTGGAAGGAGCTGTGACATTTGGGTCGCCAAGGGTCACCACCACCTGAGGAAAAACAGAAAGGTAACCTCAGCTTTGTATCTTGAAGCTGACTACCAAACGTTATCACCTGAGTGCTGATTGAGCTCACTGAATTTTCACTGTATTTTTTAGAGTTGGAAGGGACCATAGAGATCATCTAGTCCAACTCCCCTGCTGAAGCAGGATTGCCCAGAGATAGAGCACGTCACTCAGGACTGCATCCAGGTGGGTCTTGAAGATCTC
>BJBW01003150.1:35165-109081 GCA_004320125.1 Scolopax mira
ACTGTGAAGTAGTTTTTTCTCATATTTGAGTGGAACCTCTTATGTTCCAACTCGTGCCCGTTACCCCTCATCCTCTCACTGGCAACCGCTGAAAAGAGCCTGGCTCCCTCCTCCTTCAAACCACCCTTTAGATACTTATAGACAATAATAAGGTCTCCCTTCAGCCTTCTCTTCTCCAGACATGTATTTACTGCCAGCAAGAGAACTCATGCACACAGAGACAAGCACAGAAAGCTTGGAATGTAACAACTTCCACATATAGAAATAAGAAGGTAACAGGAGGGAGGCACATGCAAATAAGTGGCCAAATTAACTTTCACAATTTAGTCACAGCTTCAGCCAGTTGGTAGTATCTGGGAAATAAGGAGATGATAACACCAGAGGAAATGAAAAAAAAAACAAACACACATGAGAAGCTTACTCCAACCCTTTCTTTTTTTGAAGCCTCTATTCATCTTTGTGTTACCACAATTTACCAAATTAGCCTTAAATGGTTTGATCCCTCTTTTGCATTTGCTATTAGGAAAAAAAAATTGTTATCCCTCTAAGCAATGCCTACTACCCATCACCCTGCTGCTGGAGCTCACCTGCTGGATGCTCTGTACAGCTGAATTAGTCTCATCTCCAACATTCCCTGTGAATTCACCTTCCTTTTCTGTGTATTCACTGAAGGCAGGGTCCTCAGGCACTTGTGCTTCCTCCTCCTCACCTGACTTTTGTTTTCGTTTCTGGCCCCGTTTAAGAGCTTTCAGATGCTGTTTCCCTTCTGGTAATTCTCCCTGTTCCAAGGCTAATTCCGGCTGGAGCAACACATTTCCAAACAAAACAACAAGCCATTTCGCTTAGTGAAGCTGCAAGTAAAAGCTTGTCACCTGAAGTTGGTTTACTGTGGATTCGCAAGTGAAGAAGCAAACTTTATCAAAAACCTGATTTAAGGGAATGAGACATCACCCTGTATGTACCTCTGTTCTACCAGCACCCACAAAATAATAGAATAGTTTAAGTTGAAAGGCACCTTAAAGATCATCGAGTTCCAAGCCCTCCTGCCATGGGCAGGGATACCTCCCACTTGACCAGGTTGCCCAAAGCCCCATCCAACCTGGCCCTGAACACCATAGATTTAATTCTATAAGTGATAGAATTCTGTCAGGGTTAGCTTTCCTAACAAGATCCCTGGCTGCTTGGACAATTTCTCTGTATTCCTCCCAGGCTACCCATCCTTGCTTCTACTCTCTATAGGCTTCCTTTTTGTATTTGAATTTTCAGGAGCTCCTTGTTCATCCATGTAGGCCTCTTGGGTGTTTTTACACAACTTCCTCTCTGATCTTCCTCCTAAGCTTGGAGGAGTTGATTCCTGAGTATTAACCAGCTTTCTCAGGCCCCTCTTCCCTCCAGGAAGTATTATTCCACAGGACTCTGCCAACCGGATCCCTAAAGAGGCCAAAGTCTCTCTCCTGAAGTCCAGCATAGGGAGCTTAGTGCACGTCCTCCTCGCTGGTCTAAGGATCTTGAACTTCACCATCTCATGGTCACTGCAGCTATGGTTGCTCTTGAGGTTCACATTCCCCACCAGCCCCTCCTTGTTGGTGAGAACAAGGTCCAGCATGGTACCTCTATCACTTGGAGAAGAAAGGCATCATCGGTGTATTCCAGGAGCCTTCTGGATTGCTTATTTCCTGCTATGCTGTCCCTCCAACAGATATTGGGCTGGTTGAAGTCCCCCATGAGGACCAGGGCTTGCGAATGTGAGGCTGCTCCTGTCTGTCTATAGGGCCCTCGTCTGCTTGGTCTTCCTGGTTGGGTGGCCTGTAGCAGACCCCCACTGTAACATCACCTGTCCCTGCCCCCCCTTTAATCCCTTTAATATAATGATACAGATCAACAACTTCCATCTGCTTATACACATTAATCTGGGGCTGACTCTCTAAAAAAGCACATTCCTTGGCCTATGCCCAGCTATCTTATGTACCAAAAGTGATGTTTCCACATCACCCTCAAGTACGCCTGGAACCTAGTTGCCACCAGAACTCTGCAATGGCCAATTTACCTGAACAATCCCAATTGAGGAGGCATCAATGGTAGTTGTCTCCGGCAGCTGCTCTAAATCATCAATCCTCACCGAAAGAATCTGTGGACAAAGAGGTATCAGCCAGTGAACTGCAGCCGTGAATACCACAGTCAAAAAATACAGCACTGACCTAATAAATCCTGTCACAAAGCAAAAATGATGTAATCTAACATGTTACATGTATCATTTAATACAAGGGATTTAACGATGGCTTTTAAAAAATAATCTTATGGCATATCATCTTTTCTTTCTTGCTGAAAACCAGCAAAGTTTAAAGCCAACAATAGAAGAGTATGTTTATTTTTATATTCTAGACAGAACACTGGGAAGTGATGAATTCTATACAAAACAATGTATTTGGAAAAAAAAATTACTTTAGCATTTCTATTTATAAACTACTCCATAATTTTCAGCTAAATCTATGCATCTCAGCTGATCAAAGAACAGAGACAAATTGCCCTCTGGATTGCAGATAAGTAGCTGCATTTTTAATCCAAAAATCAATAAACAAAGCTTTTTGTTGATTTCCTTCTCATTCATTATGATAAAAAAGTTCAAGGCAAAGCAATACTAATGATACAATGATAGTAAAAAACCCAACAAAACAAAAACAAATAATGAAGCCTCAAAGGGAATGGACAAGCTTTAGTCAACCTGAACAAGAAATGTTGAGGAGAAACACAATACCTATTCATAAATTCAGAGCACAGAAAAAGCCCCACTGGGGTCAGGCAAAAAAATTTATCTAATTTAGATACTCTACAGTCAGCATTCATCTTTAATACTAGTTTTGTATCATCACAGATGCTGCCATCACCTCTCTATTCACCACTTCTTTCAGACTGCTTCAGAATACAGAGAACACAATGGGGAAAAGAATCAATTATAATCCCTAATGGATGATGACAAAACATGAAAAAACATACGTTTAACCCGAGGCAGAAAAGGGATTTAAAATAATCAGAACAACTTAATTTTTAGGGAGACCGACAAGCAGGTATGTTTACTACTGAGACATAACAAAAGCACTAATTCAGTTAAGTGCAAGCTAAACAGACACTACCAAAAATTGGCCCTAAAAGAACAGAAAAAGAGAAAAAAAGAAGAAAAAGTAATTCCTTTCAAGTCACTGAAAGCTATAAATTTTCTTAAAAAAACCCCAACAAATAAACCACCCCACAACCTACCTGCCAAGCTAACTCACCTCTGGATGTTTACGTCTCATATGTCGACTCATAGAGGCTCTGGTAGAAACCTTTGTCCCACACAGCTGACAGCTCTGGGCTTCTACTTTATCATGAGTGAGCTGGATGTGCTTCTGTAGCATGTAATCAGTGACATATTTCTTATCACAGACTGAGCAAGTCCACTGTTTTCCTACTGGTGGCAGATGGAAGGAAATGCTGTTAGCAAGAGCATCCAAAGAGCAGTATCATATTGTCAGAATCTCAACAAAAGGAACAATTTTATGGTGGTAACTTCACATGCGACATTAGTGCCAAGACTGGCAAGTCTAAAGCAAGCCTAAGAAAAAAATTAAGCTATCCCAAGACAATACTATTCTTTAGAGGATTTACCTGTATGAATCAACTTATGAGTCTCCATTGTATTTCTCTCACTAAATGTCTTGCCACAGAGCTCGCACATAAAATCTTTGATTCCTGCATGAAAAACACATTTAGCATCAGAGTCAAAATAGTCTAAGGTATCTGGGACAATTCTGAGTCTTGTATTACTAAAAAAAAAAATAAAAAATCACAGCTAAACAAGTAGAAGCAGCCCAGCTTCACTAGCTATTTTTAGCTAAGCCATGCCACTATATCTGGCAAAAAAACAAATCCAAGAGGAATTGGTTTGGGAGGTAAAAATTTTGGTTTTGGGAAATGAGAGCCTGAAGAACAACTTTAAATAAACCCAACACTCTAGACCAAATCCATCTCTCTTAAAAAAACAAAATGTGAATCCCACCAAACTACATATGTTAACTGTATAACAGGTGGTCTTGGCTGACAAGAGGACAAACCTCACTTTTCAAAAAGGAGAATATATGTATTTTTACATTAGTGTTCTTCATACTCTCTGACTGTTCTAGACAAGAGTTCACTCAGGAAGCATTTAACTGATTCAGTACAACTTCTGTACATCTTTAGAGACCTCACCCGTGTGTCTTTTGTAATGCTTCAGCATGTTGACTTTCTGTGCAAATTTTCGGTGACACTCCTTGCATTCATATTCTTTAATCCCTTTGTGAAGTTTCATGTGGTGACGAAGTGCATGTTTTGTCTTCATTCCTGTGAGACAAAAAGTACAGCATGACAATTAGTCCATTGCTCCCACCTTCAGAGGAGAACTCAGGAAGATCATGTTGTTAACCAAGAGCTCTAAGATTACATCTGCTGCATGTCCACAATTGCATATTTTTAATTGTTTAGGTAGCAGTGTACATTATCATTATTATTTTAATTCCAGGCAAAAGCTCTGGAAAATATCTGAGTAACCACTGAGAAGAAGCAAACCAGCAGGGACAAGCACAGACAAAACGTCATTAGAGGTGTCAGACTTCCTGCCTTCCACTAAAATACCAGTTTAGGTTTCTTCAATTTACAATGCAAACAATACACAAACTCAAAGCAACTTCGACTCTGCAAGGCTCTTAGAGAGAGAAATTACTCTATTTCTTAAGTCTGAAAACAGCCTAGAATGAAAAAATTAACTTGTGTTCACTTTTGTGCTGCAAACGCATTGTAACTCAGTCAGGCAAGCATTCCTCAATCTGACAAAAGCAAATTCAATTAAAATAATTTTTTTCTTACAGGCCATGAAAATAGATGGTATAAAATTAGGGGTAGTTTATATACTTATATACTATAAGGCTCCTGATCATTACCGTTTCTATCTCTCAAAGATGCAGGATTTACAACACTCCAAAGACCCTTCCAGTATTCTACGAATGGAAGTAGTTTTAATTCAGATATTCACCTGCTATTCAGTATCACAATTAATGGAAAACAAGGCATTAGACATACCTTTGCCACATTCTGCACACAAGTATTCTCGGATATTATCATGGACTCGCATATGTTCTTTTAACATGTCTTTTCTAGCAAATGATTTGCCACATTGCTCACAAGCATGACTTTTTACACCTTAAAAATAAATTTAAAAGACAACATAAACAAAAAAAATGTTAATGAAAAATGTGCATCTCCTAAAAACTGCCTAAACTGGTGAATTAGAGGGCAACAGTCCACCTGTGTTGTCAACCACATTTTTCATGCATATTGTAGCCCAAACTAAATTAGAAGACTTTGGAGAGACAGAAAAGCTGGCTTTTTGTATGAGATCTGAAAAAAAAAGATAAAGCCTGAGGTAGGAAAATACTGAATAGCATGAAATAATAATGAGCTGTTAAAAATGATTTTGCAATAGCAGCTTTCAGCCTGTGTAATGGTGAGAAGGTGGCATGGATAAGAATTTGGGGAAGAACAGAATAAAGAATTAGGATTTTTAGCAGGTGAATCCTGCACCATATTAACTAGGAATCTGGATTTTGTGTCTAGACCAAATATCTTAATAGTACCTGCTTTAGAAAATTCATCTACCCCGAAAGCACTTATAACACTTATCTGACTATAACTTACAGTAAAAACTCCTAACTTATTTCCTCCTGAAAAAAAAATAAGGCAGGCACTGGCAACAGAAACTGCTTTTTTATATTGATAATAAAGATAATAAAGAAACACAACATTTTTACCTGTATGTATAAGCTTATGTCTTTCCAGATTTCCTATACTGTTAAAAATCCTTCCACAGATTTCACATGGATGGATGTATCTGAAACCAGAGACACCAAAACCTATCATTCTTTTCTTGAGACAGAGATGGCTTTCAGGCATTTCTGCCAGTTACTATTTCATTTGGTAATACTAGTTACTATAAAACATTCCTTGAAACATAAATGTATTTTTTTAAATGAGCCTCTAAGTTCACTGCAACCTTGGAGCCACCTGGCATTGCTCAAATCCTAGTTTTTAGAAAATATTTACCAAAATCATAGATTTACACTTTACAAAGACCAAACTGGGAGGCAGTTAACTAATCACCTGTGTGAAGTGAATCATTTGTGATATGTATTTCAAGCACTTATTATACAGTTTCAGATATTTTAGTACAGCCCAATTCTCTACAAGCACCAGGTGGCAGAGGCATTGGAACTTCAATAAAACCCAAAGCTCCTCTTTTCAGTCCAGCATGTCCTCTTACTTCTGTACGTTAGGATCAGGCAGGTTCTCCCGATGAATGACCATGTGTGCGTGGTAAGTTGCCTTCAGGGCAAAACGTCGATTACAAATGCTACAGCCATAGCCTTTCTCCTTGTGCACATCCATTATGTGCTTCAGGTACTCCTTCCCTCTGCCGAAAGTCAACTGTGGAATGAACCAATAGTGAATGAAAGGGAAAAAAAGGTTCCCGGGAACAGGAACAATCTAACAACACATTACCAGGATGTAGAATAAAAGCTAGCAGACATAAATATCCATGAAAGCTGGATTTAGGCCTGAACCTCTTTGGCCAAGACAAACACATTGCCACAGGACATCAGTTAACTCATTTGGAAAACTAGCTTGAGATGGTACCTTTGCTTCTTACACTGTCCAACTACAGGACCTCCAATTATTTGTGCGCTGAGGAACACCCTTGAAGAGAACCACATCTAACCTCCACTAGCAAGAGTGCTTATCAAAGCAAGAGTGCCACAGATGGAAAAAATGTCTTTTGGGCTCTAGGTGCACAGAAAACTCTAGTCTGCATAGAAAGCTTCATCACTAGCTCCACTGCAGGGCAGTGATTCTAGCTCAGGTCCTGGAAGTGCTACTACTACAATAGACAGGTGCACCACTATTTAGCTCCCTGGGCTAGGCAGCCCTGCACACGCAGGGTGCTCCAGCATATCAGGGCAAAGTGCCACAATGACATGATGTTTTGCTCCAATTTTTGAACTATATGGGGTATTTCTGACAGCACTGCACAGCTTGTTGAAGATGTACTTTGGACTGAGAAAAAATGTAGAGAGAGATTCTTAAGGGCTCAAAAGAAGTATTTTACTAAGATTCATTTGCATGTTGTTCTCCCTTAGGGATGCGTGAATAGATATTTGCAGCCAAAAAAAGCCTCCCTGTCTCATCACAGGTAGCACTAATTTTCCACAGCTGTTGCCTTACACAACTGTTTATTTCACAAACACCTGTAAAAGCCCTAAAAATAACCAGCTCCAAAAAGAGTTTCTAATTTGAATGGCACAATTGCCCACATTTGGATGCACAGAATTTTATATAGTCTATGTACCCATTAAGTGCCAGGCATTAAAATTACCATACTGAAAGCAAGCACGGGATTAACTGTTGCAATACCACATCTTCTTATGCTTATTGACAGAAGCTTAAAATAATTTTGCACTCAAAACCAGATTACAAATAAGAACAGAAAACTGAAGTATTACTATCTCCATATCTTTAAAATTAAGGTAAGCTAAGCACTTTGACCACATTTAGTGTAGACTGTGAAATAATCTCCGATTTCCAGAGGCCAAATCAGCGGCTTAACTACCAAAATCCCCTCGTCCCTATGTCAGCTTGGCCAGTTTTGCTGTTCTTACTAATTGCCTTTGCATCCCACCTGCCCCAGCACAAGATGCTTGCCCAGTAAGGGCACAAAATACAAATGGTGCTTAGGGACCCCATTCTTCCCCATTCCTTCTTTACAAAATGGCAAACCCCATGCACTAAGAGATTAAAAAAAATAATCTTCCTTTCTCAGCTGACAACAATGTATCTTCTAAGTGTTATTCACCTTATATATTCACACATATTCACCTTACAGAACCCACCTTAAGTCTTATGGCATAGCATCACTTCAAAGATTAGAGGTAACTGGCAGAAGCTGAGCAGAAGAGAGCAGACCTGTGAACTGGCCTTCTCTTTGTAAACCCTTAATAGTATTTAAAATTCTGAATGATTTATAGATATCTCCACTCCCTCCCCCCATCCCAAAACAAGTTAATTTGAAAGTATTTAAAGCTACCTGGCACCTTTTGCAGCTATACTTGTGAGGCTCAGAATCTGCACTTTCATCAGAGTTGTCATCATTTTCCTCTGATGAGATTCCAATTTTACCAATGAACTCTTCTCTTTGGTGATCATCCATTAGCGCTATGTCCTGTGTAGGGTGGGAAAGAATATTCTGTTTTAATAGATTAAACTTATACTTCAAAGTTAACGCTAAGTCAGCGTTTGTTGCCATGCAGACTGCCTTGCATTGGCAATTGATACGTTATTTATTTAAATTCATTCAATTCAGATTGTAAAAAAAGTTCCTCTGTTAACGACCAAACAACAGCTGTTTATTCCAAACAAATAATACTCTTTTTTTGTGTAAGAAAAAGAAGGAACTTTAACATAAAGAGAGACTCAACTGGCCCAGTATTACATCCATAAAAACAGCTTTATGAGCACCACTGAGTGATACAATTCCCTTATGATTCAATTCCTTCCAATTCAGTGTTAACCTAGTTCCGTCAAATTAACCTGTGTCTGATTAAGCACTATTAATAAAAGGGGGTTTTTTTTGTTATTTGGAACATTCTGATAAAAACAGGTAAAGAACTCAATACAACACAACTCATGCTTGGCTGCTGTAGAAACATCACTGCACAGTGATAAACACTGTTGTGTTTCCCAGTAAGAGCAAATGGCCATAACAGTCTCAATATATTTATTGATATATTGGTGTGTCTGCTAAGTAACATGCTTTTTCTAACAAATTATTAACACAATACCTTAAAATGGACATGAATATGATCTCTCAACACATCCACCCTGAAAAATTTACGTCCACAGATTTCACAAGTGTATTTCTTGTCTCCATGTGTTAAAAGGTGTTTGTTCATATTGCTCCTACATGAAAATACCTAAAAGAAAAGAAGGAAGGAAGGGGTTTTGCATCATGCCCAGCAGGGCTACAGTTCTTTGCAAGTTATCCAATGGACAGCACAGAACATATTTACTATCCTGTTTTATTAATTCTGGCAGAAACATGTAAGAGCTCCTGTTACCCACCCAGCAGGCTACCTCAGAAACTGTTGGCACAGCATAATACAGGTGCAGAGTTCCAAGGAACCAACTGAAATTGGCTACTCATCAGAGGCAGACTTTCAAAAAAAAGCTGCAGCAGAATTACATAGGGTAGATTTAGAAATATTTAGATAGTGTCTTTTGAATCATGAATGTCTATAAAAAGACAAATTCACAAAATATACCTTCATTGATATGTAACATACTCAAAGGATCAAAAACAAAGGACTACACACCAACTTAAGAGTTGCTCAAGTACATCTTGCACCATGATTCATTAAACATTTATAAAATCACTGGTTGAACCCACAGTCTTTGTACCTGAGATAACAACTTAAGATCATGAGCATTAAGCACCCAAATGCTACATGGTGTTATGACTACACCATAAATTCACTTTGATTTCTAAAAGAAAATGATTCCCAAGGCACACAGTCAACTCAAGCTGTTTACATTCCAGCAGAAAAAGTAATTCACTCTAAATAACATAAGCCATGAGACTTCACTGACAGACATAGTGGCCATCTTATATTCTACATTGCACGACACGTCCTGAGTAGAAGTCTAGTCTGAACTTCAGTTTTGTTCTTATCTTTGTCATAACTCTCCCACCACCCCTGGCCACAGCAGGCTTGGACATACAATGGAGCTAAGGCAGTTTAAAGAGTAATCTCTTGGCTGGGCAACAGGGCTCGCTGGTAACTGACCACGTGCCTGTCCGGGTAGTGAGGTAACCTGACTTGGCACATATGTGAGTGCACGTCATTCACCTCAACCTTTTGTCAGGCTGTATGCCTATTCAAGTAGGCTGCTGTTGTGGTTTAATACATGGGTGGTAACTTGTTATGCCATGGTAACTTCTTTGGAGGTGCTGGGTTGAGGCACACCATACCCCTGCTGCATCCTGGGAGCTACAATGCAGAGCTTCACATGGCACAGGCTGGCAAGGACGCCTACCTTCCCACACACGGGGCATCCTGAAGGTTCCTTCTTGTAGCGAACCATGTTTTCCGTGCTGTGCTCAAAGTCTTCTCTTTTCACACGTCTCACCCCTTAACAGAACAGTTCCCATCAAAAAACAAAACAAAAAAATAAACCATGGTTTTCCACTCCAATCTGCATGCCCTTTCTGGTGAATACTGTAAAGAAGAGTGAAACACTGGGAAGAGCCTCAATGAAGAATTGAATTGCTAACAAAAGGATAACTTCTAAAGTAAAACGGTGTCTTAAGAATGTAAAAGCAGTCTGTCAAAGTGATGTACTTTGGCTTATCAGTTTTTACATGAAATGTAAAGTGTCTGAAAACAGACATTTATTGTCAACATCAGGAAACAGGCAGATCTAGTAGGCTTTGACACTTCGATCCTGGCCCAGAAATTCCTCCTTATAGTCTCTAAGGAGAGAGGGAATCATCCAGCATCATCTTTTCTGCTTAATGACGATTTTGAACCTCTTTCTCAGCTACTTTCAGGAGAGAAGAGGGCTGCTGCTGTCCTGTGACAGCTAAACATCAGATGCCTCACCATTGACATTCAGTTTGTCCTCCAGCTCATGTCACAAAGGTCTGAACCACAAGAGCAGCCAGTGACAGTCAGCTGTGCCTGAAGCACCACATTAGATAACCTGTCTGCTTTTTTAAAAATCACCTTTGGTCTTGCCATCTAGATTGCTAGAGACATTTTAATACATATTTTGGCGATCTACCATCACCCAAGTGTTTCCAAGATTGAGTTCCTATAACATCCTTAGATGTTTAAGATTTTGAACAGTAAACTTTTAAATATCAACTTCATGTATCCTCAAGGTTTCGAAAGATAACATTACAGAGCTTATACTGTATTCATACAGTAGTCACTTTCAGTCACGAAAGTGCAAGTCATTGCAAGTTAATTCTCTGCCTTCAAATTTTCAAGTTACTGTACTTTTTTTTTTTAGAATTCAAAGAAAGTAAAAAATGCAATTAAAATAATCTAGTCTAAACTACTGCATAATAAGCCAAGCAACCTTTTCACATGACTGTTTGTAGCACTGGATTCAATCATGAGGCTGACAAAAAAAAAAAAAAGGTAGGTGCTCTGAGAAAATTTTTCATAGAATTAGACAACTCCCCTCCAGGATCTGTTACTATTATTTTTAACAAATGTCAGGTTTTGCTGAAGCCTGACACTCTACATCAGGTAACTGACTGAAAAATGACAGCTACCATCCAGAAGAATCTAATGCATAATAATTTCCTTATTGCTGTTTTAAGAGTTATAATTTGATTCATCTGCAGTATACTTACCTTCCAAGTGTCGTCTCTGATGGTCTAGCATGACATCCTTACGGTAGAACATCTTATTGCAGATTTCACATGCAAACTTCTTATCCCCATGCTTTTTCTTGTGTTTTGAAAGATTACTGTTTGTAGAGAAGAATCTGAAACACATCTCACACTGGAATGTCTTCTCATCTGTAAGGAAGAGAAACCATGCAGCTCTTTACAGATGAAAGCAGGTTTTGCATATTTGTGAGATAGGTAGTTCTTTTGTAAGACATGATTTTTACCATATAATCTATCATTATATAGATTAAGGAGGGAGATGCAAAAGTATGTCTTTTTCTTTTACTTTAAAGTTTGTCTTCCCATTAAAAAGAGAATAAGCATCAAGCAACCCACTGAGTTTATTTTTGCTACCTGTGAGTTTAAATATCACTGGAGGACATTTCTTTAAAGGCAGTAAATACATATGACACTAACTTTAACAGTGACTCTTGCATCATAACTTTCTCACATGGGGTATTTCCATTGTCATGTGGCATACATTCAAATTATGTTTGGAGTGGATTCTGTTACAGTTGACTCAAGTCACTTCACGTACAGCAACATAACATCACACAAACTAAGCACTATGATACTTCTGCCAGTACTGGTTCCTAATACCAGCCAGTACTGAAATATTCCAGAAGGAAATCTAAAAACTCCAGGTCATTTCATGACAATAGGCCAACAGGGAAATTGTTTCACATTCAATAGTTGAGACTTTGTTGGAACATGAAGGCATGGTCCTGTAGATGGAATCTCCCAATGCTACAGCAATTACAAAGAAGTAATAGTTTGATGCACTAAAGAGTAGAGCAAAAACTGCTGCTTGTTTTGGTAACAGTCAACTCAGAAAATGAGCTGGTGTCTTTTAATAAACAGAATACTGAGGTTATTTGGCATTACTTTCCATTCTTCATAAAACTGAGTTTTTATGAAGGTTGTACCCTCAGAAAGAAAATGACTTTGAGTGGTGTTGTAAGGGGCGAACACCCAAGTGATCCTGGACTGACAATTATCATGGGTCCATAAAAGTAACCACTGTGTCATTTTTTAAGCATAAGATTACTCAGCATAAGTAATATGAAAAACCATAAGGGGTGGCTATGAGAGAAAAGGATGGGTTCCAACCCCCTAGTGAGACTATTAGAAGTCTAAAGAGAGAAAGCATGAGAAAGCAGAATAAAACTGTAAAGCCAGAAAATATGCCCCCTTTACAGTTCCTCTATTTCAGTTTCAGTTTTTTCAAACTCTTGTGTTTTTCAAACCTCTTAGTTTCAGAAAATAAAGTTAAAAGAGAGATGGCGACAGGCTGTGTACATACAAATGAAATACCAGTGAGAATATTAGACAGGTGAGCAGGAGATATTTAAAAAACGTGGACATGTGGCTATATTTTACTTATCACAGCAATGAGGGAAGGAAGGGAAAGAGGCAGGTTTCTTGTGATGACGAAAAAAATATTCTAAATGCTTACTCCGTCTTTGTAATTACTATGCTGAGATGGATTTAAGGACATCCCCACAAAACAGAGTAGAGATGACAGAAAGTGGAAGGTTAGCCATTCTCACCTGTCCTGCAGTTATGGAATTCCAATGCACTCTCTATCCGAAAGGCCTTTTCACATGTGGTGCACTTGTATCTGTACTCACTGTCAACCTGAGGATTGCAAATGGTAACTGTTTAAGCAGAGAAAAAACCAAGTCACTTCTGACAGGGAAATTCTAAATCTCAACTACTTTTTCTGCTTCTGCCCTTCCCAATTTTTCTTCATTCAGCAGGACATTTAAATACACATCGATGCAGAATTCTGATGCTATATCATCCTGCCATGTTCCTACATTTGAACTCTATACCAAAACAACAAAAAAAGTAGATCGTGTACCTGTGTGCATGTAACAGTCTTCCTGACAACCCCTGATCCAACCAGAGACAGAATTTTTGAGAAGCAATCCGACTCATCCTCTAGCTCCAGAACACATGCCAACAAATGCATGTGTTTGGGACCTTGATGCTGAGCAGCAATGGAAATATTGGGAATGGAAAATAGTGGGGCCTGATGGCCCTCCCAAAAATGGAAATAGTGGGGCCTGATAAGGCCTGATAAGGCCCCACTACAAACGTGTTTAATATTTATATGGCAGCAGCACTGAAAGGCCCTCACCATCAGGCATAGAGCTGCTGTGGTAAGGCATGTGTGTGCAGCCTTTACCCAGAGAGTTCACACGTTAAATAGAGCAATAGGTGGGGATAAATAACACAGGACAAGCAAACAAGACTGCAACAATCCTATTTAGTACCATAAACTGAAGTCAGATGTCACCTCTAGATGAGGCAGATTCAGGTAACTCCAGCTTGTGTTGCTGTAACTGATGCCTGAAAACAACTTCTTACAGGAAATTCAGAAACGAAAAAGGACTTTTATGCTCAAAAGCATGTCCACACTTCCCAGATTTATCAGCTGTTCTAACAGAAGATGTTATCTCTCCCTATCAGTCTTGTCTCACTTATTCACACGGGTATCTGCTCAAATTTAATTGACTCAAGCTCTGCAGGCAGCACCTGGAAGTTAGCTGTACATTTTCACCTAATCTCAGAAAGAGACCACCAGTCATTTCCACTCACTTCGTTCCTGCTGTGCTTGTATGAAACATGCTGCTTCAAGCTCTCTTTTCGGCTGAACAGCTTTGCGCATTCCTCACATTTAAATAGTTTGTCACCTGAGGGCATCAATCAAGAGAAAAGAAAATGAAAAACTTAAATAGTCAGTGACTGACAATAGTCAACTCCAGGTAAGACAGAGGAAACCAAATCACAAACAACTGCAAACGAACAGGCTGGTGATTGGAAACTACTAATTCAGGAGATCCAAATAGCGGAATTTAACCTCTTGCAACAATTTTGACAAAAGTTTTGTTTGGTTCTCCCACCCTTTTTAAACTGCTGTTTAAAATATGTACCTAATTTCAAATCTGAAGTACTCCAACTTTCAACTATTATCTTCTCATGATTTGGTCTGCAAAACTAAGAGGTCTCTAGAGAGAGTTTAAAAAAATAAAGAAAAAAGGGTCCTATTAAAAGTATCCCGAAATCTAAGAATAGCTTAGCTCTTCTTTTACTCCAAGCTGGAACCACCAAAATTGATAGGCAAGTGAGGCAAAATCAAACCCACCATGAGAACGGATGTGCCTGCTGAGGTTGCTGCTGTTCTGGAAGATCTTACTGCAGATACTGCATTGATAGATTCGCTTGTGCTCCCCAAGCTGTTTTATCAGCTTCCGCCGTATACCATGTCTACTGGAGAGAATTAAACTTCTTTTGAGGGACATGGTGTTTTGGTGATGAGCAAACCTACTGGATTAGAGAAAGAAAGGCAGGGACTGAAGGGTATCCCACAGGTTGCAAGAAGGAGTTCCACCAGCTGGCAAAAGCTAGAGGAGTGTTATGCTCAGCTTCTGGCAGGAGAGGGGAGCCTGGAGCTTCCTCATTGCCAAGGCACCCTCCTGGCCACCCCCTGGAAGCAGCAGATGTCAGAGCACAGCTCACTCCAAATTATCTTCACCCAGCACAAACAAGGGAAAAAGCAGCAGCCACCAGCCTCAGAGATTCTCTCTGCAGGCCCCCCAGAGGAACATAAAGGATCTGTTCTACTTATCCTCTGAAAACATTAGCACCATTTCAGCTTAGAAAGATTGGCAGCTCACATGCAAAAGGCAAATATGTTAAGAGGGCAGCAGGGCGCCAAGAAGCAGTACCGTTCTATTTCCCAGCACAACCATCCATTGGAATGCATTTTTTTATGGCCTTGTGTCTGCTAAGGACTTCTTTATATAGGATTACTGGCTAATTTTGAAAAATTAAGTGTTTTATTATATAACAAGTAATTCAAAAAGCCAATTTTACTGAGACGAAAAGATATTAAAAAATCTAAATTAATCAAATTGTATTTAAAAGTCTCCCTGAGGTTCTGTTAGACTGAAATTTTCCCCTCCCACCGCTCTAAATCTGAAGTATCACCAGCAGAAATCGACGTGAAGTCATTCATGAGTTAAGATGACAAGCAAAAGTGAGTAATAATGGTTGGCACAATTTTTTAGCAAACATATTTTTGTCTGTTTTATCACCAACATTCAACTGGAGTAATATTTCACCTTGCAGCAGCAGGAAGCTTTTGGAAATACACTGAATACAAGCAGTACCATGATGGAAAATAGAAGTCTCACGGTTTATGCTCCAAAATTCTACTACCAGTATATCACCCTCTGTGAACCACCCAGTGCACAAGCGATCTTCATGGAATAAAAAGTGTACTCTTGTAGCAGCAGCATTATCACACAATTTTACACTAATAAAAACCAGCATCTGTGGGCCCAGAGGTTGAGCAGAGCTGTTACATGCTACATAATCTTAATTAAGTCTAAGAGGAAATTCTCCATCCCAGAGCACTTACTTTGTCACTGAACTGATGCTATTTGTGGTGCCAGGCATCCTTCCTAAAACAAATTCCATAATTCTCTCTTCTGTAGCTGAAGGCATGGCTACCTCTTCTGGTGGGACCTCAGTTACAACTTCAGCTACATGTTCCTCTGCAAACACGTCATAAAAATACAATGTTAATGTAGATAGCTAAAAATAAAACCTCAAATTCAGGAATTTCGTAATGAGATGTGGCACTGAACATATTATTTGTCCGGGACAAATACTGGCTTGCTAATGAGTAGGCAGCACTTGTAAGACAGAAAGTGGCTACTGAATGATAAGTACGATGTAGCCATTATCTCCTCTGTAGGCATAATTTCTTACCTTTCCAACCTATTACTAAAGGGTCAGTTGATTATACGTCATGAAAATTCCCACTAGAACTTCCATTAGAGTAAGTCCTGAAAAAAGTCCCTTTCAAGAATAAACCTTAAGGTAGAGAAAAGAAAGTATCTCCTTTGTAGAGGGAGGATGTTTTCTCTCCTGTTCCTTCTTGCAGAAAGCTAGGCAGGTCTCTCATAACCACTATCCTGTGTTTCTCTGGGCCTCTCTATTACTAAAACCATCACAGGTTTTCTAATTTACAGGTAATCTGTGTAGGTGCTGCAACATTCAGTGTAGAATGTCAGTGTAACCAAGGACCTCAGGGATAATTAATAAAGTCCATAAATTGTCTGCTTTAGTGACCTAACTGAAAACCTCCATCTTGTCTCTGTGCTACTTTTTAAGCCTTTCTGAGAGGCATCAATAGACATATGAGAGGATATGTGCTTAGCATTTTCTTAAGTTTTGTTTTACCTGAAGAATCTTTATCTTCAATAACGACTAGAGGTATTTCTGCTTTTGCTGTTTTGGGCTTTCTTCCCCTCCTGGCCTTCCTCCTTGACTCTGTACTGGCACTGGCTGCATCACAAATCACTGGCTGCTCCACAGGGGGAGGCTCTGCTGCTTTCTCTGCAACAGCCTCATCTTGGCTGCTTTGGGGGGCACCTTTGGCTTGTTCCAGGTGACTCAACAAGTGCTCTGGGTAGATGAGAAAGAACAAGAGAGTAAGGAGGAAAGAAACAGTCATGAAATACTCAAAGGGATAGATCCAGGTTAACCCTGCTTCGCAGAGACTCACTTCAAATAATTTCAAAAGCAGACACAATACCTTACTAAATAAAACAATACAGTCTATTAAACATTGAAATGATTACATATAGGGACTGAATTTTTAAGAGATTTGTTAGATTTCACTGGAAAAAAGGTTGCGCTCCCTGATAATGGGTACATTTTACCAAATGCCCAAGTTATTTAGCAGCCTAAGTTCCCCTTTCAAAAATGATTCATCAAATGGTCAGAGCTCTTAAATATTCTAAGGTCTTTCAAAAAACACATAAAATAGCTGCAAATGAAATGCAGAAAAAAAATTATTTCGTTACTTTTACTAAATCTGTGCCATAAATACTAGGACAGACAGTATCACTAATTATAAGCTGGCATCACTGACCTTCTATACCCCTCAAGCAGTTCCCCATCCTTGATATTCCTAACGTTCATGCATCATCTTCTAGACAACAGTTTTATTTCTTCTAGATTCAACATCACAGTAGTTTGCCCAGAGGTTGAGCACTGCCATAGCCGAAATATCATTGTTTTATCTTCCCTGCTACACCTTTTCTTAAAGGAACACAAAAATTCAAACTTTCATCTTACTGCACCATGGACAGAGTATAGCTTCACACTGTCCTGCTCTGGAAAAGCAGAAATCCCCTGATGCTTCTCAGTACTCCCTCATGAATTTCTAGTGCTTCTTACCTGTCAGTAGCTGAGGCTCCTGGAAAGCAGAACAACACACTTTACACGTCCACTGGCTGGGCTCCGCTTCTGCAGCTCCACTGCCTTCTGGAGCATTCACTAAATCACAAGAAGAAGAAATGTTGAGCAGCTTTGAAAATGGGAAGGCAATAAATTCCTGTAGCTTTAGTTATCTTTCAATCACTCCCTGAGTATCACAAGTTATGATTTAAGCAGCAAGAGACCCACAGGGGCAGCTGGGACCACTTCAGGATTTTCCAAACATGAACACTTGAAATATCAGAACAGATGAGAAGTCAAAACTAATGAGAAGCTAAAGGATGCCAGGAAAGAACATCAATGCTCTTGTAAAGTCTTGAGGGTCCCTTTATAACTTTCTGAAGGATTGTGATTATCAAAGGCACAATATAAAGCAATTTTTAGCACCTTTAAAAGGTGTTTAGCAGTCCTCTCCTGGGTCAGGTGAGGACAGAAGCAGGAGATGCCTCCTTGCCTTTCTATAGAGCATTACAGAGTAAGAACATTTGGATTAACAGAACTAAGGGTAAGGACAATGAACACCTGATTTTTAAGTAGTTTCATTAATTAGATCTTCATTGAAACCACCGTATTCATAGTTTAATTAACATATCCGCTCATGCCAGATAAAGAAAATAAAGAAGAAATTAGAAGGAAAATGGAACTGGAATGAGAAAAAAAAAAAAAAGAAAGAGGAAAACAGTTACTCTGTTCCCAATCCATTGTCCTTAAGTCCTTGGATGATATGTCTGAATTTGTCAAGGAGATTTGATAAATCTGGACTGGTACAGAGATTTTTTTGGTAAACTCAAGCTGAATATTCCACAGTCTACAAGGAGGATGACACTAAAATTAGGTTAAGTGAATGGCAGCACAGAAGATTCAAACTGTGCCTTGGTTTCTGCCACAGATTACCTGTATGATCGTTAGCAAGTCAGTCCATCTTTCTGGCTCATCTGTAATGGGATGATAAACTTACTACCTCCTTTTCACTGTTGGCTCTTAAACCAAAGTAAAAGATTCACTGAGGTAGAAATTGTTCCCTGCTCCAAATCACATTCGATGTTCTGCACTACAGATGAGTGATCCCATCCATGCCACAATAAATACATAAAACATGACTAGACAATCGAACAACAGAATTTCCTTCTTCATGGGCTACATAAAGAACTTGAGAGCTATGCCAGGGAGACCAAAACCAGCAAACCTAAACACCAAGATTCTGAGTAACTTCAAAAAAAAAAAAAAGTCAGACTCATAAGCAACATGTAAGCTACTGTACCTATTTCATGAAGTTGCAGGCTAGTAAAAATGAAAAAGCACTACCTGCAAAACTGAAGTCTGTATAGGAAAATTGTCCCTGACTCTGCACTTCCCTTGCTCCTTAGCTGCCTCGAGCAGTAAACCTACAAACCCGAGGTGTGCCCTGGTTTGCCAGAAAGAGTCAAGTCCTGTTCAGGTTCCCACTTCAGGCTTCCACAACAGTTGCAGGGCAACCCAGTTTATTTGGAAGCACAGGTCTGTCAGCTGACTTAAGGCAAACAGTCAGAATCAGAAGAGGCATATTTTGTTTTGGAAACAACAAAACACTACATCAGTGGGAACAGTTTAGGGTTTCCAAAGTATAATAGGCAGCATTTTGTTTCTATAGAAGTTAGACTTTCCAATAGTAGGTGAAGGATATAGGAGGGGCTGTTCAAATTCTCCATAGTTTACCCACCACCACACACACCCTTCCCCCCGAAAAATCAGCGATGCTAAACTGGAAGACAACTCCCCAGTCAACTTCAGATTTTAGCTGTCACAGTATCCAAGTTAAATGAATGGATCTTCAGATTAACTGCTCTGTACACATTTGCCACAACTTCTCTTTTCTTGGCTACTTTTAGTATTAGTAAGCAAAATTTAGCAAAGTAACCCTTTCAAAGAACAGACTCAGAATGGTTTTCTTTCGATCCTGATCTCTATAGTACATACTCTGAGTTTACTTAATACATATTTTGTGTTAAGTGGGTTCTTAATTTTATTTTTCCACATATTGGAGACTTTAGGGGGGGAAGATTGATTCATAATCAGCTTTAGAGTACAAGTTCCTGTGACACCACTAGTTGCTTCCTGAGCAGTATGTTCTTTGCTAAGAGTATCTGTATTGCTTATGAGTTTATCTAAATTTGAGTTCCTGTAATCTAGAACAGTCTGAACTCTAATA
The DNA here is from genome assembly GCA_004320125.1 of Scolopax mira. Classification (NCBI taxonomy): domain Eukaryota; kingdom Metazoa; phylum Chordata; class Aves; order Charadriiformes; family Scolopacidae; genus Scolopax; species Scolopax mira. The sequence goes on from BJBW01003150.1 coordinate 55,172, forward strand.
GACTCCTGGTATTGTATGGGGATGGTCAGTGGTCTTATATCCAAACAGCGCTGTTCTTACATTCACTCACAGTCTCATGTTTTCTTCTCGAACCCGATCATCTGAACTATTACATTTTGCACAGAGTCTGAAGATTTTCTTTCAAATTGCCACCATCCCAACACTATTCACCTCCAAAGTCATAACCCATTTTGGTTTTCATTAAAATCATCTGCCTAAAGGTTTATCGGCGCTTCTGTCACTTTTTAACTTGCATGTGTATTTTAAGCACTGTACCCATGAAAATAAAAAGAAAAATCCTGGCTTTCAAATTCTCTCTAAAGTAATATTTGCTGAAAGTTATAGAACCATGATATCTGCATAGAAGTGGTGCACCTAGCAGCTCTTTAGATCTATAGCTATCCTCTCCCTTAAAAATTCCACAATTATGCATACCTGCTGGGTCAGCTGCTGGTATGCTGGATTTCCTAGTTTTTTTATGGGGGAAGACAGCTGATGAAGGTTTTGAAGAGATTTTATTCCCCTCTTTATCAGAGTCCATCACTACCAAGCACATATCTGTGAAAAGGAAAAACAGGTCCTTTTCTTTACTTTCCAGACCCTTTGATTCTCTTGCCCTGTGCTGAGGGCAGTAACCACAGTCTTAAAGTTTTGCCCTGTAACAAGCCTGCAAAAAACACTTTCATGTAAAATCCTAACCATGACATTCTTATGCACAAATCTCATAACTGTGATTTCATATTCTGGAGTATATAGTGAAAGTAGGACCCATATGCACAAAAAAAATACATGAACAGGTTAAAATAAAGAGGAAAAATATGAAACCTCTCAGTTAATACCAACTGGAAACATCTTACAATTCTGAAACCTGCTAACTGCATTGATTTAGCTGCAGCACTTAAGACTGTGCTTACCATCAAGATCAGCCATAAAGCTTGCTATGGCAATGGTCTCTCCCCAAGCCATTTGTCACCCCAAATTATACTGCGCTTAGCAGTAATACCATTCAGGGACTACTCCTAACTCAAGAGCAGAAAGAAACTGCCCTTGCAATCTTAAAGGATCATGCATTTTAGCTAGAGAAATACAAAACTAGAAGCAAACGAAGAGGCAGAAGAACAAGACTTCTGCAGGTGATTTTAATTTAGATTCTAAAAAATCTGCTGCCTTTCTTTTCCAATGCACAAGCAACTGTGGAATGGCAGTTCACTTGTGAGCTTTTCTTATTCTAGTGGGTCCCACGTAAGGCTGTACAAGACAAAATTTTTTTAGAACTGTATAACAGTTCTGAGTAAAACCAAAACATTTTCACTACAACTGAAAAAGAATGGCTTCTTCGGGAAATCTGTTTAGACTTACACTGATACTTAGGTATCTTTGCTCTTCTACCCAGAAATGTTTCTGATGTAACCATCAGTTTTTCAGTGAAGAACTATTTATCCAGTTTGTTCACTCTGAAGAGGCTGAATCATCAACTAGGCCATCCGTTTTCAAAAATCCAGATAAATCATGGTGATATGCTTTCTTCTTGTAGAGCAACCATGTATAAAGGTTAACCTGACTCTAAAGGCTAATAAACTCAGGGTCAGAGCCTACTTGATAAACCACACTGTCAACTACAACAGCAGGGGACTATCAGTCCCTATCAGGACTGGGCCCTTAGGAAGGAAAAAAGGCCCCCACACATACCATTGGCAACACTAGTGACCTGCTTCAGCACTGGCTTTTCCATTTTTTTTCCGTAAAAAGCTGCATACCACACTCGCAGCTCAGTTCCTGGTGGGATGTCCCGGGAGGTGGTGAAGTAAATATCATTGTCTTGCTGAAAGGCAGTTAAGTTTTGATGCTCATATTTGGTAGCTGGTCGCACCATCATCATCCAGTTGCAATCATCTTCATTTGAGGTATCAAAATATACCAGGGGCCCACCCTTCTGGAACACCTGCCAAACAAAACATGCATGCAATAAAACCCTATCAAATAATAACACAATGTTAGAGAATTTTTATTTTCTGCTTTTGCAATTGCTTCTATTCAATGTACATCAGAGACAACTTGCATCAGGCATGTTTCATGTATCAGTCACATCTTCACATGATTAACTCTGAGACAGACAACCAGGGGCAGGATGGGAATAAACTGAACTTCTACCCAAAGAATTCTTGCTATGGACACCAGTTTCTCACAAAATTTGAATGACCAAATACAGGAGAATGGAGGGGAATCCAAACAGCAAGCTGTGAAATGCCCATCAGCTCAAATCACATTTCTAAATCTCTACTTCTGAGCTAGGTATTGCTGAAGACTAAGGCTGAATTCAATTTTTACTGTAGCATTTTTCCTACCAAAACTTGTCAAAAGTAGAATAAAACAAATGCAAAACAAAACCAAAAAACGCCCACTCATTAAACCAAATGAAATGAACTGCCATAGTCATTGTCACAGGACATGCAGTTTTGCTGACTGTATCCTAACCCTACCCTCTATAAGGATGTTCACTTCACACATGAAGAACAAGCCTTTAGTTTGGTTTTTCTGTATCTTACCCAGAAAATGCTTGTTCAGGTAGCATGTTATAGGGCATGCCTAATGAAGTCCCCATGTCTAAATTAACCCTCCTACACATAGTTTTTTCCCCATAGTGTTACCATAAATTCATTACGGGTAAAACTGACTCCTTGTTATTGCTTTTCATGTGCCATGTCTTACCTTCAGGGGAAAAACGGACTCTTTTTCCAGTTTGGCAACTCTTTTGGATTCAAAAGGGCCAAACTGGGTACGTTTCACTAGCTGAGTCAGAGCAAATACTCCTTCAGTTCCATCTTCCAATTGTCTTATCTCCAAATTAGAAGGCAGAGATGATCTAAAAATTGAAGAGAAGATTGAGAAAAAACCCAGTTAGACATGGGACAACACTGCAGAAAACCATGGAAGAAAGAATTCAATATCTATTTCTCCAATCTACAGTGACAGCAAAGTTTTCTGATGAAAATACCCTAACTCCAATGAGGATTTATAAATAAATAGAAGAGAACAACTATCAGCAGTGAAGGAGGGCCAAATTAAAGATTACTTGAGAGAGCTCAATCATTGTAAATCCAGGGACCTGACAGGCTGTGCCTGAGGGTGCTGACAGAGCAGACCAATACTATCATCTTGGAAAGATCACGGGCATCAGTGGAGGTCTCTGATGACTGAAGAAAGGCAAATGTTGCACTCATCTTTTAAAAAAAGGCCAAAAGGATGATATAAAGAACTGCAGGGTTGTTTGGCCTCATTTCCATCCCTGTGATGGAACAAGACTTTTTCGGAGGCATCTATGACATTTATTTCTCACATGAGAAGGTTACTGTAAACAGTAACCATGGATTGATTAAGGGTCACACATGCCTGACAAACTAAACTGCCTTTCAGGATAAGATGACCAGGTTTGTGAATAAGGGAAGAGCAGTGGATGTCATCTGCCTTGATTTTAGAAATGCTTTCAACACCATCTCTGTATCCGAGTAGGGATGTTATAGTCTGGATGAATAACCACTGCTCAAGTAAATAACTTATTAGGTAGTCAGGCTTCGATGGCCATGATCTGTGGTTCTTCACCTGGAGGCCACAACAACCGTGGTACCACAGAAGTCTGTGCTGGGACCTGTACTGTTTAACATCTTTATCAACATCCTAGAATGGGCAATAGAGTGCACTTTTATCCAATTTTAAGATTGCATTAATCAGGGAACACAGTCCATATGTCTGATGGCCAGACTGCTATCCAGAGCAGGTGGATATGGAGATACTCACCAACAGGAACCACATAAAATTCCAAGGACAAATGAGAAGTCCTGCATCTGGGAAGGAAGAACCCCAGACAGTACCATCACCAGGGAGAAAGACCCTGGGCGTCATGGTGGGCAGCAAGCTGGACACAAGGCCATAGCAAGTCCCAGCAGCAAAACGGGTCAAACACATCCTGGGTGGTATGAATGGGAGCAGCCAACAGTTTGAGGCAAGTGATTGTCCCGCTCTTCCCTGCACTCACTGAGTCTATTGCCTCCTGTTCTGGGCTCCCAATATGGGAAAGATATTGACAAATGAGTGAGATCTGTGGAGGACCACCAGGACAGTCAAGGGCCAGAGCAGTCAACCTGTGAGGAGAGGCTGGGGAAGCAGAGCTTGATCAGCCTGGGGAAGAGATGGTTGTGGGGGCTCAAATAGCCACCTGTGCATACCTACACCAGGGACATCATTAAGATGTCGGGCGCTTCCCATGGCCCCAGGGTAAGAGCAGAAGAGACGATATGCATAAAAATGAAAAATGAGCAGTTTAGCCTGAATAGGTTCTGCTAAAATTAATTATCCTAAGACTCTGTAGATCTTTGGTTATGATCATGCTTATTTTAAAAAATAAACTACATCCCTCCACAAATTAATCTTATATACACAGATCACAGCCCTTAAGATGAAAACCCTAAGTTTCCCTTCTGTCTTCTAGCTCCCGTGTTACAAACATTGATATGTGGACCACAAGTGCTTCTGTGCTCCCAGCCTCTCTCATTTACCAAACAAGTTTCTGAGAACTATATGTAGTAAATATTGTTACTACATATAATAGACAGAGAACATCTTAAAAAAAAAGTCACATGGTTGGAATCACCATATTGTTTTTACAGACACTAAATGCAACCCTGTTTTTTCAGGTCTGTGTTAACAGATGAAAGGCTAAAAATAATCAGGCTACTGACTACTTTAGAGAAGCTGACTCTAGCAGATCTACTTTTCTGTCTAGCTAAAAAGAAATACAAGAAGATTGCAATAATAGCGATAAGCAAATTAATTGAAAAAATGCTTCCAGTTCTAATAACAAAATATGCAATGCTAGAGACAGTGAAGTTTAGATGTTTCTTCAACACTTCCTTTTCTAACCATAAAGCATCCATTTTATCTTTTCAGTAGGACAGAGAAAGCAATGACCATGTGGTTAAGCAAGTAGGCTGGTTTTTAAGAGATTCCTATCCAGTTTGTGGTTAAACTTGCCTTCAACATCAGACAACTCACTCTCTCAGCTACTGTTCCCCACTCTCTCAGCTACTGTTCCCCAGATGTAAAATAAAGGCTGCAATTATGTTTCTTCTTTCCCTTTCTTATCTTAGCTGTTTTCAGCCATTAACTCTTCAAGAAAATAAATACACTTTTCTGTAACACAGACATTTTTAAACTCTCCTTTCAAATCCACTATCCAGCAGCCGACACTTCCACTAGAAAAAACTTGGCATTGGCATGTCAAAAAAAGGCTGAAAATCAGTGCATGCACTATATTTGCAAATGTTCACAGCTGGAACACCTGGATGCTCTGGTAATTCTTCACTCTACAAATAAATAAGAGCATTAAATTGCAGGGGGAAAAAAAAAAAGAAAAAAAAAGATGAGGTAAGAAATACTAATTTAATTCATCATTGAATCTGCTTGCTATGGGCTAGAGACTTAACTGCACTGCCTAGTTTCCATATAAAATAAAACCTCCTCCCTCACCAGTTTCTATTATTCCTATGGGTACTTTGAAATTTCCCTCAAGAACAAAGCACTTCTACAGTCAGGACTGTTAAGAGAGCCCCCACTAATACTTGCTGCAGGAAATGGCCTGTGGTATGCTTCCAGGCACAGGAAGGTGGTGCCTGACAGGAGCTGCAGGGAGCCTCCATTTCTAGGAAGGCTCGGAAGAACAACCACGGCTCTTACATGAGTGCAGCCAGTGTACACTGTGGGACATCAAGAGCATCCTGCCCAAAGAGGGGTCATGGCACCTGCACAGCACACCCAGCACATTCAGTATTTGTTACAAAATTATCCTGGAAATACACAGTATGGCTTACATAGCCAGCATGTGTCAGACTTGCTGCCCACATGCCCATGTTTTCTATTTGTGACTTCCCAAGACAAAATGTGCAAGTCCTAAGCACACTATATAATACATAAAGCCATCTGAACTCTCTTCTCTTTTTGGATTTGTACTGCATCTTCACGATAGTTGTTTCTTTTCCTTAGCCTTACATTTTACGCCTTAATATAAATTTTGCTGACAATGCCTGATTGCCTTTCCCTGTACAGATAACTACTCAGTGTTGTTTTCTCCTAACTAGATTTAGTCTACTTGTTTCTTTTGGCAAGCATGAATGTTTCTGCTGTGCCATCACAGACTTTCTGACAGAAGCATTACCCCATATAATTCGTAAAGACTCACAATAATGAGAACAACTTGCTTTGTTTCTGAGGTAAGGAACTACAGAGGTTACATCAAGCAGGACACAACCATTCATACAAATGAGGAACCTTCATGCGCTTCTTTGAAACAAATACAGTACATCTGAGGAGGGGAAAATGTTGCAGGTACTCGACCAAGTCATGATCCCACCTGACACAATCTGACTTTCTGGGCAGAAATCTCAGCAAAGAAGCCAAGTCCTGATGAGCAGGACTTTTTTTGGCATTCATTTGAAGCATTTTTTGGCTTCAATTCAGAAGAGCATTTAAGTGTATGCATTGATTTTTCTATTTAATCAAGGCCACGTGCATTCCACAGATTGGGACTTTACTTTTCAGCTGTAAGCGTGACACCCATTAAACAGCAAATAAGCTTTAGGGAACTAAAATGTGTGTTAGGTTAGTCAGAACTAACACAAATGTTCCTTACCTTGCCCTGCTCAATACAAAAGAGTCTTTGACTGTCACCACTGGGCCCAGTTCAGGACACTCTGAATCATGGTACAGCCCACAATCATCGCACCCTGCAAAGAAGACAGCACAGAGAAAGGTTGATGGAAAATACTTTTGTAAGGCAAAAAGGTCTTTTTTTTCAAGGGCCAACTACAAAATCTAACATGAGGCAAAATACATGCATATAAGAGGCAGATGTTCATTTATATTGCTTAAAAGAACATGTATAATTGAACATCATGTTGATACTTGTTGGCACCTGTGTAGATGAGATAACAAACACTGTGATGAGTACTACCAGAAAATTGTTTAAATTCTCTCTTAAAGGAAAATAATTGCCTTACAGCCACAGAAAATATTCTGCTTAAAGATAGCATTATTCTTCAAAGTAACATCTAGCAGCTAAAGTAAACCATGTTACTATCTTCACCAGAACCCAGGTTTTTAGAACAAGCTTGGCAAGCGTGGTCTTTTTAGTGACAAGAGGCATAAGCCCAGTAGCAGCACTGGCTCGGGTCCTCAGCAGGACACAAGCACCCCACAGGAGCTCAGCTCTGCCTGCAGCTGTACTTGGTCATACCTCCAAGACACCTTCTGGTGTCTTTCCAAACAAGTCAGCTAGCTGTGCAATACACTTTGGCCACCTCTTAATTCACTGCCAGCTCACCTAAATAGACTTTTAGTTTAAGTGGTTGTAAATACCCAGAACTGAATGGTTCCTAAGAAACGATTTTCAAACCAGGATAATTGTTGAGGTTTTTTGACTTATTTTAATTCTAAAATAAGCCAACTTAACAGGAGTTCAAATGCATATACACTGCTTCACTGTGAAAAATAGCTGTGGAACTGCCCTGGTCAGTTGCTGACACAGCTTAAGAAGAGATCATCATACAGGGGTTATATTCCTATAGTGTGATTTCCACCGGAGCTCCACACTCACAAGGGCAAGTCAGGTAACCTCAGTAAGGATGCAAAGCAGAGGTTGGTTACACCTTGTTTGGGAAAAGAAGCAGACAAAAGACATTTAATTCCAGGCTATGCCCTCTCTGGTAAAGCTACTCTGTACTCTGAACTGCATTTGTTCCAGTGAACTAACAAAAGGATTTCTTCTAAGACGTGGAAAAGGGATCGCAAACTACAATGCACAGCTCCACGTTCTTTCTTCTGCTGGCAATTAAAACAGTTTATCAGTGAAAATCCACATACATTTGACAAAGAGCATTATCAGCTCATTTGACCCCCAAACCTGGCCGCTGCTTCCTGTACAGCTATTTGTGCTACCCTCTGGTGAACCAAGGAATGAAACAACCAGCTTTCCCATCAGTTTATTTTTCAGCTGAATGCAGCTCCTAGTCCAGTTTGCTGCACGGCACCAGATAGCTGTATCAGAGGAAAGGATCAGTGGGCAAATGCTATCCACACAGCACCAGCTCCAAAACTAAGCCTACAGACAAATAGCCTCCCTTGTCCTGCACTGTTTACCAACCCACTCTCCAACCCCACCTCCTTAGGAGTGCCTGTAGCTCACACCGAGTTTAATATTACTGAAATAATCTGGGATAAATACAAATATCCAAAACCAGAGAGGGTGGAGGAGCCACATGGGAACATGTAAACCAGACTGCAGAAAATAATCGGATTATCATCCACAAAGGGTTGTCATAACCAACGTGGGACAGGAAGGAATAGCTAGAGCAACAGCTTCTTCAACAGGCTTTGCTGCCAAAGGAAACAAGCACTTTGCCATTCCCCTTCTCTTTTGACAGCCACTGCACAGGTTCAACAAGGTGCAGACAGCACTGTCCAAAACTACATGCAGAAATAAGCAACACATTTCTCTCACTGCTTTGCAGATGAATGATCAAAGCATTGGTGAGTATGATACTAACATTATGTAGCAAGTCTCTCAAAATCTAAGGTATGCCTTACAGCAGACATCCCCCAAGGCTGTCACACTCACCATATGTGAGAGTTTTAAGAGATTACAGTCACAGGAGAACCACAAAACTAAGCATGAGATAAATGGTAAAATAACCTGGGGGGAGTATATTCACAGACCTTTATAAAAAATATTGCAAAACTCTTTTCTGTCTATGAAATAAGTAATCAATGATGTTAACTGTTGGAGTGCACTCTATCATTTACAATGGAGTTTTTCAGAACAGAAGAAGTCATCATATCAAATGGGAAAAACTTAGAGAAAGCACAAGAAGCTCAAGAAATTCAATGACCACAGGCTCCACTGGAAGGGTGACAACTGTGTATGTGACACCTTCTACCTGTGCAATTAGGGAATGGTACCACATCCTCATCCTTGTTGCTATCCTCCAGGGTCTTTTTATGAAGGGGAAGATAAAGCAATTTCATTACTGGTATCTGCAACTCAATAAAAATGCCTACTGAGTCAAAATTATTTTGGGAACCCTGGTGAATCTGTGGTGGGGGGAAAAGTGGAACTTTCTGAAGCTGTTGCTGAAAGGTTGATGTGCAGCTGTGGAGCCACCAGGGGTAAAAGACTGCGCATCCATACTCTGCTCTTCCCAGATCAGATTCACAATATGTGGGACCCCTTTGCTCATACAAGACGTGAGCAGACTCTACATCTCTTAACTTCTCTCCACTGTAACACCAGATCCTGCATGTCCAGGCTGATGACAAAGGAGATGCTGCAGGGCTAGTATGCAATTGGAAAGCAAGCCTACTAGCCAAGATCCATGAAGCATGGGACACTGCCCACCACACTCCTGGACACGCCAGCCTCTCTTCACGCACCATGACCCTGTATCACAGGTCACAGAGCCCAGTCTGTCACACACAGTCTGTCACACAGGGTTATGTAGAAGGTAGACCACAAAGTTGCATGAAGCACAGGCCTAGCCACAGGGGCACAAGAAAATGCAGTGAATGCCATGAGTGAGACTTTGTCAGGGCAGCCAGTGCATCTCAAACTGGGCTTATCCAGAGAGAATAAAAAGCCTGCATTCTTCTCCTGTGAGGTGCAGATCTTCAATCCAGGCTAGAGATCGGAGTTTCCCACAGACACACCCGGCTGCTAAAGGTGGTTGTATAAACAAAGAACTTAGGCTACTGTTAGGCCTTCAATCTCACAGGCTTCAACCATGAAAAAACTGTTCTGCTAACTCACATTCAGAGGTCTCTGTGTGTTTGCCAACAAAACCAGGAGAACGTATATGCTTAAAATGAACAACCTTCTGTCTACTCCTCCCTAAGCTGTTTGAGGTTCCTTTACATAAACACTTTTCTAAATAAAAACTTAAGTCTGTTTCAGTCTTAAACTTCAAACTTTCTAAGCAGACAAGTCACATCATGAGAGTTACATTGTTTTCCTTTGTAATACTTACAAATAAACATAGTCTCCTCACTGCTATCTTCAGCCATTTTTCAAACCTGCCAGAACACAAAAGATGAAGTTAGTTCTGAATGACTTTTACTCCCTTTATGAAGTGATGATGCTGTCTGACCCAAAACATATCCAAATACATCCCTGCAAGAGTATCAATGGAAAGTTAAAGAAATTGAAGTTGTTAAAAATCCCTGAGTGACCACTGTACCATCAAAAAATAGGAAATAATTAACTTCTTCCCATCGGCAGGCAGGTGTTCAGCCATCTCCAGGAAAGCAGGGCTCCATCACACATAACAGTTACTTGGGAAGTCAAATGCCATCACTCCAAATGACCTCCCTTCTTTTTTCCACAGCTTTTTATATGTTGAGCATGACATCATATAGCACGGAATATCCCTTCAGTCACTTGGGGTCAGCTGTCCTGACTGTGTCCCCTCCCAACTTCTTGTGCACACCCAGCCTACACGCTGGTGGGGTGGTCTGAAAAGCAGAACAGACTTTATTTTGCGCAAGCACTGCTCAGCAGCAACTAAAACCCTGTATTATCCACAGTTTCCAGCACAAATCGCTACCTGCTGAAATCACTACCAAGAAATCTAAATGTTTGTAGGTTCACAGGCATTTCTCTCTGAAGCAATGCTGTCTCATGCTCCCCATCCCTTCGCTTGCCAGCCTCCAGCCATTCCCATGCGTGCCCTGCTGTAAGCTCCTGTGGAGCCTCAGAACAAGCAAGGCCAGAGGATTAATCCAGGCCAGCAACAACCACTGAGGAAATAAGGCCCATCTGGTTCAGTGCAACATTTTATTGAAAAGTAGCTTGAAAAAATTCTCTCTCAAGGGCAGATTACTTTTTTAACCAGCACAATAATTTAAGAACCTAAAAACTGCAGATATAATCACACATTTGTTCCAACAGCAAAGGTATACTGTGGTAACAAGCATCAGAAAAACTGGGAAAGCAAATCCCGTCTCTCTCATTGACCTTCCATGAAATGGTGACTCATTAGTTTGCTTTTACCCATAAAGTAAGAATAATTTACATTCGCTTTTGATAAATCAGTTTTGGCAGTATGTATCAAAAACTTGCATAAACACTATTTGTTGCTTCTCACCAAAGTCTAGGCAATCTAAATTATGGTTGGCAAGTAGGCTGTGATTATGCATGGCTAAGATTGTGACACGAGGAGAATCCAGAAGATAGTTTTCCCTTTTCTAACCATGAAAAGGCTCTCCTCCTCTCAGTTTTTCCAATGCCCCAGTGACAGGCAAAGCAACATGAAAATCATGAGCCAAGTCTAAGAGAAAGCGAAGCTGCAGAAACAGCAAGCACACTGGTTCAGACAAAACCAGGAAGGAGTAGGAAACTGAAGCTGTCAGAGGAAAGAGGACAAGAGGAGAGAAAATATGAATGAAGACACACTAAGATAGCAGAGCCCTGCTCAAAAATATAAAGCATTTGCTACTATGACACAAAAAAAGAGCCAAGCCAAAGATGTGCACAAGCACAGCTGTTACTTGGGATCAGCACAGGAGCAGGACTCCCTGTTAGGAGTTTACTCTCTCGAATACAGATGCTTCATATGCTCTGCCTGGCTGGGCTGTGGAAATACGCCTCAGGCTGGAGCCTGGAGCAGCATCAGCTGCACAGGTACTGTCTCTACTGACTTTTCATCACAAGCAAAGTCCCTGTCCCACACAATCCCTTTCACTGTTCCAGGAAGGACTGATTGCTGCTAATTCCACAATGACACCTGCACACACCAGGGAGCAATGCAGCTGCACCCATGCTCCACGTCACCTCAAGCCTCCACCAGAAGGAACAAACAGGTCCCTTCACCAATCCAGAGGCTACTCCCAATTAGCAAAGCTCAGTCCATCACCACACAGGGATGCGCTGGGTGGAAAGCCAACACGTGAACTGACTGAAATACAAAGGGACACCTGGTCACTGTGGCTCTTTGTCACGGCAGGAGGGATCCTGCTGCACAGTTACCTGGGAAACGGCATAGGGTGGATTTTGGTCACAGCATCTGAGCACCTGGAATCTGCCAGGGTGCTCAGATTCCCCCACTGCCCTCCCCAACTCCACCTCATGTCAACAGCACAATCCCTCATAACACCTGCTTCCCCAGGAAGGGGCTAGCACTGTCTCTGGTACAAGCTAGGCCTTCCTTGGATATGGCTTTTGGGGACAAAACTCATGTAATAAAACACTTAAACATTCACATAAAAGCCCAGCACTGAGCATGAGCAGCAACTCAGGGAATTTCCCAAAAGCTCTTTTTCCTGGAAGCACTGTGAACAATGCAACAGGTATTTTGGGAAACCCAGAGTATAGCTGTGCAAAACAAGCTACAAAAAGCACCTCGAGGGTTGATGTCAAAAATGGTTTTCCTTTTTAACCAGGATGCTGTGTGCTACTTCAGGAGGTGTATGTCCAGTTATTTCTAGATAGTTTGTGTCCTAACAAGACTTTAATCCAAAATATGGCTGAATTAACACTCTTCTTGGTCAATGGTCCAGATACGCAGGGGACGCAGTGTGGCAAGACCAGCAACACTGCTGTGTGACCTGCTTGTCAAAGGGATTCGCCCTCTAGGACTTCCCTGTGTCGCATCCTTCACAAACAGCAGACTGATCAGCGGCCTTCCAGAAGCAGCAACGTCAGTCTCCTTCTAAGGGCCGTCAGATGAGAAGAGCAGCAAAGGGGAAGAGAAATCATAGCAGCATAAATGCTGTTCAAGGCGATGGGGAGAAAGTGTGACCGTCCCTCAAACACACCTCACACAGCTGCTAAGGACACTGCATCTCAGTTATTATCTCCATTAGCGTGATTTTCAGTTTTGCAGCAAGAGCTTTCATTTTCCACATGGCAAGATTTCTGATTTGTCATCCGTCTTTCCTGTGCTCAGCACAGCGGCCTGCTACGCTCTGAAATAAACAGGAATGGGTAACGTATTGTGTATCAACTAAACTCACACCTCAACATGAGGGTGCAAAAAGTACCTTACGTTAGTGTCTGCACCTTGTTGCAAGTTCCTGCAACATCCTTTTTAATCCGTTCCTACTTTACAGAAAGTGTAAGAAAGGAAGAACAACCCCAAAATGGGTTTAACAATTCTGCTCTGCAGACACATACTACTTCTCACCCATAGGCTTTCAAATTCCTCACAAATCTCAACTGTATTTCCCAAGAGTTTTTGAAATAAACTGAATTTATGCCACCGTTCTAGGTGGTAAATGGAGTCACAAGGTGCCACACTAGATCACATGATGGCACTGAAGATAGACTTCAGAGGTTTGGGTTTCTTTTTTTTTTTTTTTTTTTTTTTTTACACTCATCTACTGTTGTTCTGGACAAGTCAATTTTGGTTTTGTTTTTTTTTTTTTCCCTTTCCAAGCATTTATATCAGAAAAATATTCCATTAAGTCACACTGCACATAATCATGTTCTTGTCTTGCAGAGATAATCAGAGCTTTGAGAAATTCCAGGTATTTTTTTATAAAATAGAGAGCAATCAGTGAATAAGCAGGTGAAAAGCTACACAGAAGAAATTAGACCAGGGGTATAAAGGCTAACTCTGACTGCAGAAAAAGAGGCAGAAAACGAGGATTTTCTGCTTGTATAATTAACTGAGCAATTTTGTACCTGAGAATGGAACATGCAGCTAAGCACACAAACCCCAGCAGCAACACAAACCTCTGAACATACTGAAACTCGAGGGAAGCCAAATGAAGATGCTGAGGAGCTGCAAAGTCACACGTATGTGCCCACAGAGCACGGTGTGCAGCGTTAGCATCAGGGAACCACTCGAGCCAGAAGCTATCCAAAAATGTAAGAGCTGGTGTAAAACCTTGCTTTTCCATAGTAAACTGCTGAAGAAAGAAATCAGGCTCCCGTGGGAAATAGAGTAATTTTGATCTTGCAAATGGATTTTAAAAATAGGTAGGAATTACAAAAATAAACCAAATCAAACTGTATTTGTATCTGACAACCAACGTTTTTCCCTTTCTTCACTTTTCCACTGAAGTTCTAGAGTGGGCTTCTGCTAGTGCGAGTAACTTGAAAAACACAAGTGGATGGGTGGCACTGCAAATATATGTGTGCAAGCACTTAAAAATACCCTTTGTTTTCTTCATGACGTAAGCCACATTTGTTCACACTGCTGCTCAAAGGAATCAGAAACTACCTGGCAGAATACCTGGTCAACCTACAGCGAGGCCTTGATTTCTAAGTCATTATGATCCTGCTATTAGTTGCTGCTGAGAAGGGAGATGATTTCAGTCCCAGTCAGGGGGAGCAGAGGGTAAGAGCGAGGGCTGAGTTTATGCCACCCGCCCTCTCCATCAACTCCCGCCACCGCGCTGACCCTGCCCAGGGTGGAATGAAATATGGGAGAAGTTTTGTTTAATGAGTGCCAGCAGAAAACAGGCGTGTTGCAGAAAACCTGTAGGAAGCCCTGCAGGCTGGGGCTTCCTGCCTCCCATCAACCCCTCCCTCCTTCCAGGCACCCCGAGAGCCCGGGCAGGGGTCGGGCAAAGCCGGCAGCCCTTCTGCCGGTAAGGGCCGCTTCCCAGACCTGCCTCCTCTTCCTCCTCCTCCTCCCACCCTCTTCCCTTTGGATCCCGCCTTCACACCTGGAAGCAGCCCCCCTCCCCCCCCCCAATTTATCCATCCATCCATCCCGGAGGCGAATCCCTGCCCCGCCAAGGCGCTCCTGGCTCACGCAGCCCCAAGGGGAGGTGGGAGCCGTTTCCCTCACAGGGCTCCGCACCCCCCTCCCCCGCCTCCTTTCCCAGACCAACGGCTTCACCAGCCGCGCCCCGCGCCGGCGGGGACGGCCGTTACACAGCCCCAACGGATTGCCACCGAGCCATCCCCGCCACCGCCGCCCGGGCCCCACTCGGCGCCCGAACACACCGCCCCACCGGGGCCAGAGCCCGCCGGCGCCGCGGCGTGCGGGGAGGAACGAGACGAGGCCCGTCGGCCGAGCGGCGGGATCCCGCACCGCGGCCGCCCTACAAACCCGGGCGGGCAGCGGGGCCCGGGCCCGGGATCCGGGAGCGGCTCCGCCGGGTTTTGCCTCGGACCCGCCTGGCCCCCCTCCCTACCGCCCTCCCTCCGCGCGGCGCGGCCGCTGTAACAAAGAACAGGCGGCATGGAGGAGGAGGCGGCGGCGGAGGCGGACGAGGCGGAGGCGGCAGGGCCGAAGCCGCCGGCCTGGGGAACCCCCCGCCGCCGCCCCCGCCTCGGCCCTGCGCCTCCCGAGGAGCGGCGGGGGCGGCGAGAGGAGGCGCGGCGGGCCGGGCCGCGCGCGGGGCGCTGGGGCAGGGGTCCCGCGTGGAGTGCTCCGCGCGCGCGTGGGCCGGGTGTATGTGTGTGTTGGGAGGGGGTGGGGGAGGTGCGCGCGGCGGGCGAGAGCGCGGGGAACCGGCGTTACCTGCCCGGGGAATGGCCAGACCCGGATCGGATCCGGACTCCGGGTTCCGATCCGCTCCGGAAACCACGCGCCACCGGAAGCCGGCGCGGCCGGCCGCAAAGCAGGGCGGGAAGTGTAGTCCCAACGGCGAGAGGGGCCCGGGACATGGCGGCATGAGGGGAGCGGCGGCGCTGTTGTCCCTTGGTCGGCGCTCTCATCGCTCCAGCGGTGGGTGGACCTGGCCGGGTACACCACCTGTGCGAGGGGCGACCGCCCCTGGCGCGGCGCTTCTGCTCGGGGCTGGAGGAGGAGGAGGAAGAAAGGGGCGGCGACTATGGGACTGGGTTTGGCACCCAGGTTGCGCAACTTGGCATTTTCCCTTCTGCCCAGTGTAGGTGGGAGTCCCACGGGCGCCCTGTCAGCAGGTGTTCGGGAGCCATAGCAACTCCACTTCGGGCTGTGGGCCCTGTGGGAGTTGTTTTGGCCACGCGGCCAGAACACCCCTCCAGAGGCAGAGCCTGGGCCAAGGACTACCTACGCTTCTGGTAGCCAAGCAAGGTGCCCCAGCTTTCTCCTCTGGGAAGAAGCAACACCTACCATGGAGGTTCCCCCCCCCCCAGATAAAAGCCTTCTGCAGAGCTCACCGCAGCTGTGGTGGGACTGAGGGACCCCTGAGGACACCAAGATGGGTGCTGGCTCTGTCCTCTCCAAGGGATGTGCTCTGCTGACAGCTACGCCTTCAGAGCAAGGCCAGGCCCCTTCTGGCTTCTCGTCTGAAGCACCTGCACCCCATGTCCCCTCCTGCACAAGTACCTGCTTTCAAGAGGAAGGTGCAGAGTCGAGTAACTCTCTGCCTGTTAAGTGCTTGGGTGAACTGAAGCAGCGCAGCGTGTGAATTTTGCAAACATTGCCTCTTGGCAAAACTGTGTTAATTTAAGGAGGGGGAACTGTTTATCCTTTAAAAATGACTCGCCAGAAGTTTTCAACGAGCACAGGAGTGGTATGGGGAATTTTTCAAGGATCTAACTGCACATTCAGGTAATTTGCTTTTTCAGAGACAGAAGCCGGCCAGCCTTTAGTTTCCTACAGTCTGCTTTTACTTATTTTCCCTGTACAATGCATTTTAATATTCACAATGCTGTATTTGGGCCTTCTGTTTAGGTATCTCCATCATCCAGTGCACTAGAAGGGGTTATTCTACTTGCAGTGCATTCACTCTGTCAGAATAAGTATTAACTAATTCAGAATGGTTACGTGTATGTTTCCCAGCTGAAGCATTCTAGATTTACAGTGCATGTGAGCCTGGATCCTGCAGCTCCAAAATGATATTTTTTTTTCAGTTGGTATTTCTACATTTCTGCAGTTACCATTAGCTCACTGGGGTAGAGAGATGAACAAAAATGCCCATCCCTTCTATTTGTTGTTTAAGAATGACGAACTAGAAGAAAGAATATGGTGTCACACTTGGTGCTACATCCATTACTGCTCTGATAGGTCTTGTGACTTTGCTTGTGTACACTAATGGCATCACACAAGTTAAAAAAAACTCACCCAAGATTAGAGCAGAAAGGAAAAGTACGAAACATGTTGGGAGACCATTAGGAGATTTCAGCTAAGCACTTCAAGAGTATGAAATTAACTGGCATTGAGATGTGGGCAGTAACTCCCACTGAGGTAACACACAACTTCCTTGCAAAAAGAGGTATCACACCTCACTTTGGGAAGGGAAATAAAAGCACTATCATGGGTGTTTTTATGTGAATGCCTACTTTTGGTGGATTTTGATTATCTTCTTTTTCCTCAGCCTGGTAGGGCTTTGTGGCAGCATTAATTTAGAACATAACTTTTTCAGTAAAATGATCGTAACGTACCCAGGCTGTTCTCATTTGGTTCTGGTTTCTTCTATATAGGATCTAGGCCCTGGCACTCCTCCCTCTTTGCCCCCTGCTAATTGCTAACGGTTTCAGGGTAATACAACATAACTGAAAGAAAACCAACAAAAACTACAAAAAGTTCCACAATTCCTTTTTTCATTAGATTCCCACCCAGTCCATGTTTCAGGTGATTTCTCAAGGAAGAAGGGGCTACCAGACACGGCCAGGGTTATCAGAGGCAACCCGCTGTGTCAGCACAGTGTAGGTGGAGAACTCTGCTGCTCCTGAATAAACAGGTAAATGGACTGTGTGAAGCAACAGGTCAAATTAGTGAAGGAGGGTAGAAAACCATCTGTTACACTTGGCTGACCAGGTATGTAGGAAAGCACACTACACAGAGACAATTGGCTTTTATTGTATGTACAGCAGTAGTTATTTCTTTTAAAAAAATCCTCAGGTTTTTTAGTGATATAATAAATCTGTACATCATAGACTTTTTAATTGCACCAACTTAATTTTGTGTACACGCAGAAAAAAGAATAAACAAAAACAACCCACCACAGAAGTGACTATCACAGTTGAATGATAGAAAAAAATGGTTTACCCCACCTGGAATATCAGAGCATAATACATTAATGGGAAATACAACAGAGTTACAGCATCGGAAAGACTGTTGGTTGGACTAGATGATCTTAAAAGGTCCCTTCCAACCTAGGTGATTCTGTGAAAGACCTCAGACCCATCCCTCCCAGCTATTTTCACACCATGGCAGCACCTTGCATAGTAACAGTTTGGATATCCTGAGTGGAATTACATTATTCACCCTTAACTTAAAGTAATCACCCTTGTTAAACAGTTAATCTTGAGTTGTTTGTCACCAAGGCTGTGGCTTGGCTATGTACAGAAGCATATGCTGACTTTAAACACATGAATAAATCCACTTAGGTCCTGTGGAGGTCAAAGCATGAGGTCAGCTATTCCCACTCACAATGGGAATGTATTAGCCTGGAGCTACAGTATACTTAATTGTGTACCAGGATAAATGCTTAGTCAAACATCAGCTGTACAATTCAAAAACTGCAATAAACCAAAATGAAAAAGCCACACGGCTCCCA
The DNA here is from genome assembly GCA_004320125.1 of Scolopax mira. Taxonomy (NCBI): domain Eukaryota; kingdom Metazoa; phylum Chordata; class Aves; order Charadriiformes; family Scolopacidae; genus Scolopax; species Scolopax mira. Next base: position 73,652 of record BJBW01003150.1, read on the forward strand.
CCTCGTATAGAGCTCTCACTCCTTGTAACACCCGGAGCTACCAGAGCTGAAAAAGGTGTTAAAACAAGAGCAAGAGTCTAGTTTTGCTTCCCCATACACTTTTGGTAGCATTTCATGTAGTTGACACTACTTTTTCCTATGATACTTTGCATATGAAGAACACCAAAACTTTACAGGAAATACGCAGCAGAAAGCTGTCACTTGAAAAAGTACCAGGAAATGTTGTAAAACTTCACTGATCCTTAAAACTGGTGTCATCCCAGGCAAGAGAACACTTCAAAAAAAAAAAGCAGCCCTGTAAGATGAGTCCTCTCAAGAGCAAGGCAGCGACTACAGGTCTGTATGACCTGCAGCCCAACCTCTCTCTCAAAGAAAGAGCTGAGGAAAATCTAACAGAAAGCGTAAGAAAAAAGCCCAGTATTTGTGCCTGCACAGTTTATGACCTACCCATTAAGCTGAAGAAGGTTGCCAAAGGTATTTTCCTTTTAAATGAATATGAACTATTTTTCCACTGCATCATTCCTTCTCCTTCCTGCCACCTAAGATTCACAAGTTTCACACGTAGTTAGGAGTGAAATGACTGTCATTTCTTCCTGGGGTGAACTGAATATGAAATATTGGTGACCTAGGGATAAAGAACTGCCTCCTCTTTAAAGCGACTTTTAAAGTGATTTCAGTTACTTTAAGAAAGCTACCTAGCTTGGAGGTATTAGGTACTTTTATTGTTTTAAGCTACAAAGAAAAATTTAATTCTTTTACTACTTACTCGGTCAAAATCCACACTAAACCAAGGCAAATCTTGGTTAGGTAAGGATGCAGGTTGTCTCCATCAAGGCAAATGAAAAGCTAAAATACCATAAAGCATAATAAGCCATTAATTAAGAAGGTTCAATGGTGGACAGAAAAATTCTTTAGAAAGGAGAAGCAAGCCTTTATCTTTTAGTTCTCATAAAATAAAGACCGTGCCTTCTTTGCTGTACAGAACATCCAGAAACACAGAAGTGTAAGAAAAGGGGCGATAAGGAAGAAAGATTTCCCAGGTGGTTTCCAAACTATTTCTAAAGTCATTAAATTGGAAGACAGAAACCAAGAAGTTTTCCGCATAAGATCATGCAGAGATTTGTTCTACTCTTCTAATGTGTAGTTATTAAAATTATGAAGATTGCAAAATGATTCCCTCCAGCATCCTTCACACAACTGCACAGGAAGCACGTGGCACCTGATGGGACACATCACAGCTGTGCCAGTTTACAAACCCTCCCTTCCCAAACGGGGAGGCATAGCCCCCGCTGGCTCTCAGGATCCAACTCACGCCGACCTAAATATTAGTACAACCAAAACCATAGGTACTCGCATCTCCCCATCTTAAATGATGACCTAATCATCTCAGAAGGTGGGAATGGGATTCGGTATTTGGGGGTCATCACGACCGAGCAACTCTATTGTCCCTTTGTGTTTAGTACTTCAGCTTGTTTTTACAGCAGGACATAAATTATTTGTGGAGGAGGAGGAAGAAGTAAGAAGCACCAGCCAGGTATGGAGGTTGGACATCAAATCAAGCGCTGTTTATTTTCCTGAGGAGTGAAGGCAATTACAAAACAAGATTCCCTTTATACCCCCAATGCCTTGCTTTCCTCATCTTAATAATTCATTCTCTCTCAATATATGAGCTCAGACCTTCACACTGTTTCCGGTATAGAACGTTCTTGGTTCCTACCATCAAGACATGGATTTAGGCAATCACCAAGACCTTAAGAAAGAGGAAATGAAACCCAGAGGTCTTCAGTGTGTACCTGTTCTTTGGGGTAAGCTAGAAGCAAACCCTACTCCTGTATTCTGCAAGCGATTCAGGGTTATTTCCACCCCATTCTACAGAACATGATAAAATTTCTGTAAATTAAAATCCCAGTTCAGTAATTTAAATAGACTTCAAGTAGGGTTACATGCTCTCTTTGCATTCCCAATTCCATACCTCCTCACTTTTAGCGTAAGGGGGTGCTACCCATGGAGCTTAGTCTCACTTTGATTTCTTGAACTCAGTGACCAGCTGTGGTTTCCTCTGTCAGCAAGACTGAGCATTTAAAACACGACAGTGATTGGACCCCCTTCACCCTGCCCCGTGATACAAAATTGCTCCTAGTGAAGTCAAGGGAAAAAGCGTATCTTGAGAGAATGTAACATCAGGGGTTTTAATGCTCATACCATGAGCAAGTGAAGAAAACTTCTGCTTTGTATCAAATCAACAATAAAAATATGTTCAAGCATAAGCTAGACAAACCTGTATTACTGAACTGGGACTTCTAAGCATGTTACAGCTCTAGTATACTCATTTGTAATCATTTTTCAAAATACAGATTAAAATGCCTTCAAGTGTTTTCATAATAAGCAGCATGCTTAAATGTACAACGTTTTGATAGTCTGGACTGCTGTACTACCACAGTGATTTTAGAAGGTTACACATAAACAGTATTTTTAAACAATAGGCTCAGCTTAAAGGTTTTGACAGTTTATTTTTTCTAATGTTTTCTTGGTAAAAAAGAATCAAAAACCTCTCTACTTCTCTATTCTTTGTAAAATTATTTACCCAGGAATCTACCATCCATCAGAAGTTTTGAAATGTGCTTCTGTTCTTCAGTGACTTTCTATTTTTTGAAGAATGGTTTAAGTTGAAAGCCCAAATATCTGCCAAAGCGCTGGATGTCTTAAGAGGAGGACAGAGGCAGGGGGAAAAAATCACTGTTGGTAAAGCGGGCACAAATCTATCATCTATTCATATCAGTAATTTAGATGGAATGGCTAAACAGAACAGGCTTGGTCCTTTGTCCCTGGTAGGAATGTAGATAATGGAAAAGTACAGGTATCCACAAAAGATGGTACCTGTGAAATAATGACTTAATAGCCAAAACAAGAACTATGCTTTTACTTTAATCAGTTTTTCCTTTTAATTTAAAGGAGCCAGCTGTAATATTTAATGAGGAAAAAAAGTAAAAAACCTCACCCAACCAACCACTCACCACATAACAACACTGGTAAATCTAGAAACTGAAAGACCACCAAGGGAATTATTATTATTTTTTAAAAAGGTCTCTTCACAACTGTGTTTTCTAAGTTCTCAGTAAGTGTTTGGCAAGTAAAACAAGCTGTCTAGTGCAAAGCATTATGGGGTTAAATATGCTCTATTCATCACTTATTGCTCCTAGCTTTGCATTTGATATGATGGTTAATACACTTGTCTGACAAGTACTTGGGAGAAAGATTTAGAGCCCCTAAGACAAGTTTTTGCATTAGCAATGCAGCTTCTCACACAGGGAAGAAAAGCTACACATGAGAATTTGCAAATGTTTTGTTTGCGAGAAGACTCAAGTAGACTTTAAAAAAAAGTTCCGTTTTTTAAGCATAACTTCTGCACAGAACATTAAACAATATGCTAGTATAACTATTTGCATAATTTATTGACGTATGGCTAATATCAAAGGCATCTCTCCACCTACATGGACTGAGCAGTTATTACAGCAGGCTACAGTTACTACAGTAGGCTATCTTAATCAGCATTTTAGTTCTGCTTCTGAAAACCTACCCGTTTCCAAATTGCAATACAAACTGGATCTGAGTCTCTCTTTTCCCTTTCAGCCTGACTAGAAAAACGAGTAGAGACTTGTGCTGCTACTGTTCCAGGCTGCAGTAAGGAAGCACAGTGGTATCTTCTCTCTTTACAGTGGTTCAGTCATGCAGCAGACATGATGTTTCAGTTCTTAGCTCCCCATTAATGTAAACTGGGTGCTTACACACACACAGGTCCTCCCCACCTCTCTTTATCTTCTACAATAAACCACATGGTCCTCCAACAGCTGTCTTGATACAATTAGTGCTGCTTGTATTTGGAGGAGCAACTTTATAATCAGAGGGGGAAAAGCATTCTGGAAAAATAAATAAAAAAAGACAAGCTTTCTGTTTATTCCTGGACCACTGTATTAGTGAACATCATTTTAGGCAAGTCATCATCTGGATTTGTGTTCTCTAGTACTGCTCTGTAAACAAATGGTCAGCTGACGTGCAAGTATCCCATCAGAGAGTGTTCAGTCCTATACATATGGTTCTGCCGAAGCACCATTCAGTTTGCTCTTGCTTTTGTTTTTGGAAAGGAGTTTTCTGCTCAGAATACGTGACAGCGTGCCTCCCTTCTTGCGTGTCTCCTCTGACAGTGGCTGCTGCAGGTAGACAAGGTCGTTGTGTGACTGACTCATTCCCGGATCCTTCTGATGATGTCGCCGGCGGAAAAAGAGCTTCGCGCTTTTTTTCAAAATCCCACCTGCAGAGGCAAACAGCAGAGGGGCAGGACACTTGAGACAGAACAGGCTGCTTTCCTCTTGGAGCTCACCTTTAACTGTAACTGCAGCATGGCTGAAAAAGGCCTTGGTCTTAACATTTCCAGTCTAAGCATCACCCCGGTAACTATTCAAACAATGTTAGAAAGCTAAGAGCGCGGTGAATCTAAAGCAAGAATATCGATGGTTTGTAACCTAGAGGCCATAATAGTACGAGTTCCACCTTGGAACAAGTGATTTCGGATACTGGCAAACGCGAGCAATCATCGTGCTTTCAGCCAGAGACACACATATAGACACTACATGCTACGGAATCTTCCTTGCCCAGCTGTTGATCCAGCTCTCTCCCAGCTGAACACCACCGAGAAATTCAGACTCCATGGAAGTTTGTATTTCTCCACTTCTCCTCATTCCATGCAAGTGTCATGCAAACTGGATCATGACAGACTGCGGTAGGTCTAGTGTCTATGCATATACACACGCTTGGACAGTAAGCAGAAACGTTCAGGAGAGAAGAGCTCACGTATCTTTGCTAGAGGAGCACTAAAGAAAGGATTTTTCCTTCAGTTCTTTCAGAAATGATGCTGTTGAAAAGGAAGGAAAGCTACTTTGAAACATGCCTGTGGGCAATCAAATATTAATTCTCTGATTTCGGCTTCTAAAGTCAATCCACGCATCTAGTGGAAGCCTCCTTCCTTACGCTTTGTTTCAAATGCTCTTTTGAAAGCTATGTTAGTGGTCAAACATACACATGCACAGCGTTTGGTGTGGGTTGTACACTGGGTTCTCACCTGTCAAACAGACATATCCAATCTTTCCAATATAATAAAAATACAGAAAAAAGAATGAAGTAGAGGAACTGATATTACTCTTTGTTGTTTCAGAGATCAAAGGAGCTGAAATGAAAAGATTAGCCCATGGTGCCCAACACGAAGGTGGCATTTTAATTTGAGGTGAAGGACCCTGTTGGTGCCAGAGTAGTCAGTCAGTTGGTGCCAGTCCCTGGCAGTCAACCTGCATGCAGCAGGCCTACAAAAGCCAGGCAGCACGTATTCTATATGAATTCGGTAGCACCACCTAGAGTAACAACCATGAAGCATTTGCTATTGTAAAATCCTGTTAGGAATAGCAAGTCACTTCAAGCAGATTAAAAACAGTGTTAGATCTGCTTCCAACAGGTTTGGAAAATTGCTCAAATCCCTTCTGTGGTAAATTAAGTTTCTTTATTTTGTTGTATTTCTTCCCTGGATCCCATGTCAAACCTATTACACAGCCAAGGCATTTGCAGCTGTCATCTCACCAGGGACTCGGGACTCTTGTTGCCAACACCAGCCCTCTTCTCTATTTGCAAACTCGGGTTGTTTTTGCAGCCACCGTTCTGCCAAGTTCCACCTTCCCTTTCCACGGGCACACGTGTGCCTGATGTGTAAAGCAGCGTGGTGGCAGCTGGCAGGGACCGAGCTACCAGCAACACTCAGCCTGGTGTCGGTACCTCAGCCCAACGTTCAAATAGCAATAGTTTTGTGCAGAATTGGGTAACTGTCCTGCTGTCCAAGAAGCATGAGCCAATTTGAATGAAGGAGGACCCAGGTAGCAAGCCAACACAGGAGCCTTCTGGCAGTCAGACCAGTATGTGGGGACAGTCATCTCCCTGGCAGAGCTTCCACACCTCGTTCCTGCACCACTCTCAGGTTTCCTGACTCTTTCTCAGTTCAGCTATTCATTCCTGCCACCCGACAGCCTTCATTCTGCTCTTCCTCCCATTGCAAATGGATACCAAAAAGCGACACACAGACCCATTGTTTCACGCGCTACTGTGCAGTAGCTGGAATTACACACTTGTCCCCCGAGGGCCTGACAGAGGCTGCGTGTCATTTTGCACGGCGACAGCTGCAGAGTGGGTATTTCACAGCAGCTCTGCTGCACGCAGCCAGATGCCTCTTTCTTCAGGCCAGAGCAGTTACAAACATGTGCTTGGGATTACTACTCTGTATTTTAAGGACTAAGCACTCAGCACCTGGGAGGATATTCTAGCACGTTTTGCCTTGCTGCTGCCAAGACTTTTCTCACGGGGCACGATGGGATGGCAGCAGAAGTCAGCTGAAAGAAACTGGAACTCACGGATTTGAATCTTGACTTGCTCTCCCATCACCCTCTGATTGATCTTTTTGGCAAGGCAGCACCACTTCAAGCTGCTGTCAACAGCATAAAAGAAACAGTGTTCAACCCCATGGTACTGACAGTTGTTAATATGCAAAGGCCGGGGGGGGACTGATGAGGCCTTGCTGCTGTGTGGCTTTTGTTTTAGCAGTCAGCTGTTCTGCTCAGCGGTCTTGGCAGCTGCAGCTGAAGCTGTGCCAACAGAAGGAGCAGGACAGAAGGGTTTATCCATTAGCAGCTATTTAGTCCTATCCATTCAGATTGATTCCCCATACTAGGGAATAGAACCGAACCAAGAATGCTGTAAAAAATTGTGCTGGTGGCCTGGGACAACTCGCTGCAGCTGTAGAACTGCAGGCAGGGCTTCCCTGAGAGCACCACAAGCTCAGCAGAAGCAGCAGCCTCCGTCTCCTGACATGAAAGCTCTCTCTTGTGTTTTCAGAGGTACCGAGGTCATTGCTCCCTGGAAGCTTGCCACAACCCCACTGCCACCCATCAGTCTTTAGCCAGTTTGGTACGTGCTGCCTGGCAGTGGCTCTGGCTGTTGTGGAGGCATGCAACCCTGCTAAGAAGGCAGAGTGGGGCAAATCACAAGCTTGGCGATGCTCGTGCTATTTGCATGCTTATTTCTTAAGTTCAGCAGGATCCATATGCCAACTCTGCCCCTCACACCAGGAGATAAGCAGAGAGCATGTCAAGAGACTGACTAGCTTTCACAGCCTCTGTGCACCAGTCTAGGGTGTTCTGAAAATACTTGTGGGGCTAGGATCACTTCTGAATCTCATTGCTGTTAATGAAGGAAGACCTCCTCCCCCATCTACAGGGATACTGAGATGGCTTTTTCCATTCCTTCCCAACTTCCAAAACAGTTTTTAATTCAGGTGGTTTTATAAATACCTTCTAAGGTCCTAATAGCTCTACGAGTTAGTCTAGAAAAGAGATCTAGAAAACTGTAAGCAGCAGGTTTTGAAATAAGCATTCTGCATATGCATATACAGTTATGGGGATCACACATGGATTGCTTGAGCAGATGTTTGATTGATAACCAGATACTATAGGAATGGGCATGATGGAGAGAGATCAAGAATGTAGAGCTCCCCTCCAAGCCTTCCTTGCTGTCCATTCTGCATGACCCACCTGGACAGCATGACCACCAGAAGAATGATATGTTACAGCAGAATTGTCTGCTAAGACACCTGAGCACAAGAAGGTAATTTTGGAGGGAGGAAAGAAATGGAGAGGGGAAGAAGAAAACGGGAGCCAAACTATGTTTGCTTACCATTGTAAAGCTACATTTTCTTAAAAAAAAAAAAAAAAGAAATAACTTACTGTGTAGGCAATTAATTCTGGTTGGCATAGTAGTCCTCTTAAGTTTATTAAAGGGAATGGATAAGAAAGTGGAAGTCAGAAAGGTGAAAACCAAAACCATGCAAGAGTAGGATAAAAAAGAAAGACAGTGCTAACTTTAAGACATTAATACCATATACACAGCTTTTTCACGCAGAGGGGGTTTAGTAATGTTTTTGCTTGGGGTTTTTGGAGTTTCTTTGTTGTTACGTTTGGTTGCATGTGCTTTTTTTTTTTTTTTTTACAGGAGAAGGTGTTTGACAAAACATAAACCTTGAACTATTCAAAGTCACCTGAAGTCAGGGGGCCAGAAATGCGGAAATGTTTTGCTATCTCACTCCATAAAATGCTACTCGGCTTTGACGAAGCAGAGATACAAGACTTCCACAAAGAGATCTGTTTATCAAAAAAGGGATTTGAGAGTGTTTTTTAAAGTATTTTTTCAAGATGAGACAACTTTCAAATATAAGAGATACTTTGCACTTTTTAGCAGTTCCATACTACATCACGTAAACAAGATCTTTAGAAGCGTGATCTCTTTGCGACATAACGCACAGGGAAAACCAAAACTAGACAACAGCTCACAAACTTCCACTTGATTGTTATAAGTTAACGTTGTTAAAGAAGAGTCCAGAGGTTTTGCAAAATCTCATACAGAGTTCTAAAATTTTCCAGGCTCCAAATGAGACATCCCTTCACAATTAACCCTCTACCCCCAACCTTAAACACACCTTTCCAGTGCCTGACCACCGATGTCAGACTGATTGTTGCTGTACCAACCTGATCTATCAGGTGGAGAAATACACCTGCAAGGCCAGAAAGCCTTGATGCTCTAAGGGAGAGCCTTGGCAAAGAGGTCCAGCGTATGCTTTATGTGGGGGGCTATACTGAGATTTTGTAGTAAGCCATTTTATGGTATCTCTGAGTAAGGAAAGAATAGAAAATAATAAAGCAGGGATGGATATGGGTGAGAAACACAACAATTTTTGCAACTTCAATGTGCAGCCTGTGAGACTGGTGTGACACCTGTTCTGGACATAGTCTACTGCACTGGCTCTTGTGCAGACTCCCTAACGTAAAGGCAGCCCCTGTCTTTAAAACTTAGCCACAAACAAGCAGCACAGCTTCAGAGGTTAATGGATTTAAAAAGGAAACACAAAGAATTCTAAGACATTTTCAAACTGCAGCTACCACTATCCAGGTATGTCACTATATAAGCAAAACAAGTTGACCCTTTATTTACATACTAAATTACCCTTTATTCCATTTTCTTTAGCAAACTGTGTATTAATGAAATCAGTGAAAAGGGAGAAACCGTTCACGAGGCAGTTCAGAGTGAGTGTACTTCTGGTTTAACTGTGGTGCTTCCTGAACACATGCTTTAGTGAGGGCAGGGGAGCCTTGTGCTCAGAGACGTGAAGGAGGAGAAGAAACATATCAGAAAGCAACTGTAGAACCCTACCATTTTCACATTAGTAACAGGGCTACTAAGATAGCACAGGTCCTTCTTTACAAGAACATGCTTTTTACCAAGGGATTGGTAACATGGCTAGTTATTTATCTCCCAGATGACTGAGTTGGGTGTAGCGAGCTGCCCTTCAATTTCTAAGGGTGAGCTCTTCTGTTTCCTGATGGAGAGGAGTGTAAGAGAGCCTGCCATGTCTCACAGGGCCAGAGGACTGCACTCCTTATGGCTGCTAGTAAGACAGCTTCAACCAAGACCACAATCCCAAGGAGTTTAAGGATGAAAATCAATAAGAAAGAATGAACTACTACAGTGTTGCACGACACTGCCAATTACATAGAGAAAGCAGTCTTTCACTAAAACAAAGCAAGGATCACATACCTTTAGATTTTTTCATGCTCCCAGTTTCTGAAACACTTAATGAGCTCCCAGATATTTCTTCACAGGTCTGGTCTAGGAGCGTGTCAGTGTCCCACTGTTGGCTGCCGTTCTCTAAACCCCATGCCTTATGGGCACTTCGCTGTGGGTCAGTATCAGGTACTATTTCTGAAGTACCTAATGATAGCTTTTCATCCGAGGTGACTTTTGCAACAGCTTCCTTCACAGTGGGTGACTCTACTTTGCAGGAGTTGTCCATGGCTGCGGCATAGTCCATCATCAGTGCAGCTTCACTGTCCTGAGATAAAGAGGTCTGCCCAGAGAAAATAAGAGACAACTCTAAAACAAACTGTTCTGCTGGAAAGAAAACAAGCCTCCCTGCAAAAGTTCTTTCCTCTTTACATTTTTACTTGTATTGCTCAAGGCTATCAGAAAGCCACTGTGAGCCACCTTAGTTCCACTAAAGAAGAGAAGCATATAGCCAAGCTTTTATGATGATGTTAACACCAAAAGCCTGGAAAAAAATATGAATGCATGTTCTTCCCACCTACTTCTGGCTCCACTACTAATAATGGAACTCTTTCCTACATATGCTGCTGTAATGAAGTATCAGCATGCATAGACAATGATCTTTTGGTCTTCTAAAATAAACAAAGTGTTTCATCTTGTAGAAGGACTTCTTAGCATCTCTATGAGCTAAACACACATTCACACAGCCCCAGTGTCCCCATTTCCCAAGCAGATACATTCAGCACTGTGGCTGCTGATCCTCATTCTCTGCACATTCCGCACAGCACAGTGATCTCAAGGGGATCCATGCCCACTGACTCGGCTTTTACTAGGAGCTCTTTAGGGCTCCTGTGCATAACAGGAAGCCATAACAGCAAATGTCTATACAGCAGCCTGGAAGGAAAGGACTACAGGCATCAGATGGGTGGCCAAGGCTGTGGATGAAGAAAGTCTGGAGGAATGCAATATACCATGAGAAAAAAAAAAGTCTTCCATTTGCCCTCCCTCTGGAACACAGCCCAGAGGAACTAGGATGTTTTTCAGAGTTTTAACAACTTTGAAAAAAAAGTCAGAAATATTTTTCATGCTTTCTCTGTGCATCTTCCCACCCTGAGTGAAACACAGAAAAGGACTAATTATCCTCTGTTCTCTCCTAAATTGGTTTTCCCAAATCCCTCATCATTCCACTCCTACCCAAGGATACCATGCATTTTCACTAAGGCTGTCAAATCCAACAATCAAAACCCAACACCCTCCCCAATAAACTAACCCTGATTTGGCTTAACCTGAAAGAGTTACTGAAACTGGTACACATATCTAGATCCTGCAGAGACTGCAGAACGGGAGACGGCAGAATACATGTTAAGTTAATGTCACACTCAGTGGACCAAAGACATTATAGTACTAAGCATTAAATATAAATGTTGTTTTCTGCTCTACCTTGGACACCCCCGATATGATAATGGTGCTTTTCTTTCTAGGAGACTTCAGCTTCTGCTTTGCAGACTCACTTAACTGCCGAATGGCTGCTTCTGCAACAGGATCGGTGCCATTCAGTACCAGCAGTTCTGAAAAGAAAGTTATTTCAGAGGAAGGAAAGAAAAACAGGAAAATACAGAGCAAAGAGAGGCAGAGTTTGTTTTTGACTTAAAATTCAAAGAAATTAGCAGAAATTATATAAACAGCAAGCATACCAAAGCAATTTCCAATTCATCACCCAGCTATTGGGTCTTGGCTTTCCCTGTTGTTACCCATTCTTTTGAGAAAAGCTACCCATGTTGCACTTACAAACCATTGCCCTAAGCACACAGGAGTTTTTGGGTGTCTAGACAAAACACCCCGTTATTGCAATGCATTGCTAAGCTACAGTGACTATAATCCAGAAGCAGTAGGTAGAGCATCAGGTTATCACAGTTATGAAGAGCCATACTTCTAACAAGGTACAAAGCTGGCACATGCTACTACTTCTTCCGATAGCTTTTTTGCTCTTTTTTCTAGATGTCCTTGCTTGGCATTTCCAGGTTTGCTACAGCACTATGATAGGGGGGGGAAGGCAAAGTGGCAGTCACTCTGCCCTTTATCAGCTGCCTCCAAAGCTTGTCAGGTGCATCTCTTTTTCTCCTCCAAACATTGCACAGGACTACAAAACCTGCTTTGTAAAATGCTCTTTAGCAACAAACACAAGTTTATGTTTAAGCATGACCATTTCTGGCATCTAGTATGCAAGTACTTTGGGCACAACAAATACAGACTAATCAAATTTGTCAAGCTTAGAAACAAACAAGGCTAAGAAAGTTAACAAAGCAAAAATCCCTGTATTTAATTGTCTGAAGTGGGCTTTTCTAATAAGAAATTAAACAACAAAAGAATACAGGCAGGAATAGCACCAGCGTTAATTAAACTGAACAGTGTCTTTTGTTACTGTGACATTAATGCAATAAAAGACAAAGCCTGAATAATTACTCTGCACCAAGTAACTTGGAAACTTGGAACTTAAAAGTATGTCTGCAGAAGGGGTACACATGCCCACACATGTCTGCACACTCATTATAAACCTTGACTTTTCCATCCCCCAAGTCACTGCACAGCCCCCAGGAACAGCTGAGAGCATCCAGGACAGCATCAGTGGCACTTGCTAATTCTTATTGTCATCGCTTAAAACTATGGCATGGCCATGGCATCTTTTCCATAATGCTTGTTGCTATTTTGGCACGATGTTTGTAATAACTACTATCTAAATTATTGCCAATACCAAATGCTCCTTTGTATTTCTTTCACTTGGCTTAAACTGTTCTAATGAGTAATTCTTCCTGCTGTAGTATATAAGCATTTCACAGATAATCCCCTGGACTCCCACAAGAAGAAAAACACTATCCATATCAATGTGCTCCAAAGTTGTCTTCAGATGAGTTTTCTAGTAAGCGTTTTGTATCTTGAATATAATAAACAGTTATGAGAGTTAACTCAGAAGTCTAACACTATCTTAACATTTCCCATATTTGCTTAGTAATAACCATCCTGCTTCATGGTATCAGAGAATTTCTTAGTCTAGAGGGAGGGAAAGCTTCAGCTGCTGTTACAGCTCTTCACCAGTCATTAGTTCATGCTCTTCCCCAGATTTTCTGTCTTTTGGCTAATCCTTTTCTGTCTCTCAGCAAGCCTGACTGGGTCATATCTTTCATTACTGTTGCCTACAGAGCTACAGGGAGATTGAAAGGTGACCACACACAGGACTGAAAAACACACTGAAGATTCAGAGTTGCAAATCAAAATGGTAAAATGCCCCAGAGTCTGAATCAAGTTTAATAAAAGTGAATTTATAATTAAAGTTATTACCAATGCCACCTAACACTCTGAAGGCACCTGAGCTCTATGCCAGGTAACTTAGAAAGGTGGACAAACAGGCACAGCAACATTGTGTATTTGCATTAGCACAAAAAAGCCCAGTGGCAGGGTAGGAAGAGAATTCAATCTTCCTTACATCAGTCCAGCCTCGTGCCTTCTGTTCAGGCTGGAGGGGCTTCAAAATAGCCTTAGAGGTAAGTTTCATGAGTTCTTCATTTTGTGCAGTGTCCCCCGTGCTTTTATAAAGGAGGAATCTTTCATTCAAAAGTAACAAAAAACACAGCCTGGCTTTTCTACAGTCACCTCCCCACTCCAACCCACAGCTCATTGTTATTTATTCAAAATTAGCAATTTAAATCACCAACTAAAAACAGACTTCTATTGCAAGACTGCTATATCCCTAACCACAGTACTGGCTAACATAAACATCTCAGTGCCTGTTGAAAGGCAGAAGACATATGGGTTTGCTGTTATTTTAACAAGATTACATTAATCCCATGTGCAGCAGAGAGAGACGCGTCTCATTAACAGCTTTGAACCTTTCTATTACCTGTGTCTGAGGATGATAAAGTTTTGCTGACTGGAGCACCGTGAGAATGGATACCTTGAATGGAGAAATCCTTTTCAATCACCTTCACTTTAACTGGAGTTTTCACAGGAGAATCTGAGGACCAAGTTTTTTGGTTAATGAAATTATTCAAGGAAATTATTTATGAGGAAAATAATAACTTATTATACCAATGTTCAAGCCCATCCAAATCACAAGTGTTTGAGAAAGTTGTTTAATACATATTTTCAACACATACTCTCTATGGTAACCAGCCCCCAAAAGAGCTGTAAAGTGTAGGAATTTTTTTTTAAAACATTTTGCTGTAATATGCTAGACAACACCCACTTAAGTAAAAGACCTGCTTTAACAACTTGAATGCAGCTCTTTGTGAGACTTCACACAAGGATTGTTCAGAGGTTTTACTTTCATATTAATGCCAAGAAGAATCAGAGAAACTACTCTTGAAAGACATGCTGAAAAAACCAAACTTTGTCAAGGTTTCCTGAAAATTAAAAACCTGAATCTAAAAAATACAAACAACGATACCCCCCAACACATCAGAGAAGTCTGGACAAGAGCACCTTTCCTTACATACCACCCCCCCAACTTCTCCTGGTCTGCACAGATACCCTGAAGAGTAAACACAAAAGAAGTGGACTTCCTCACCTGTGCTCAGTGGAGATGATCTCCCTTCTAGACGAGGTTTGGTTTTCACAGCAGTTACAGTCGTGACCACAGTCCCACAGGGCATCACAGTGCGATCCTTTTCTATCTTAGTGGCTGACAATGGAGAAGAGACTTGCCACGTCTTCAACTCATTGGGTTCTATAAAAGAAAACTAGGAAGACAAAAAACCGCCACCTTAGAAGCACAGTCAAGTAAGGAGGACACTATCATTTCTAGCTCATACTCTTTTAACATTTTCACTAACGTTATAGAGGCAAACAGCTAATTCTTTTGATAGACACAAATCCCATGTGAAGTGTTACCATGCAAATGTGAATGTGCTACTCTAACTCAGCCACAAATGGCACTTGTGTTGCGAGCAATAGACCAAAGTACAATTTGAGCATTTGCAAGTACTTCCCAAAGTAAAAGATCCTCTGTAAAACCATCCAAAGGCAGTCATACCTCTGCACTAATGGACCCCAGCCCGGGCCCCGGCTCTGAGCTGCTCTCACTGGCCCAGCTGCTCAGCGCAAAGCTTTGCTGGCCAGAAGGTTGTTTCCTGAACAAGTCTAGAGGTACAGTCACCTTTGCAGACAAAGGTCCTAGAAGAAACGAAATCAACAAAATCAGCGCACATCCGAGTTGTCGGCATGTTTAAATAAAGGTCTAAATTATATTCACATTACTCATCGTTCTTGTTACTAATATGATTCTACTTTGAGTTTTCTACTCAAATTTCTGGGAGAAGAATAGCTAAGAAGGTACAAAGGTGAAGAAAGACAGTAGACAGAGCAACCAATTGGGACCCTTTTCTTCAAGAAGCCAGGTTGGTAGTTACACTCTCACTAGGATGTGAAATGTAACTGGTTGTTTGGAAGACACAGTGCTAAAAATGCACAGGTATAGGTAAGACTAAACTTTATGCAAGAAACGGTATATATTTTCTGACTGTACACAGATCCCATTTTTTTGTTTAAAAAATAAAACCCAGCATCCATATCAAGTAAGTTTTTTAAAGCATTTGCCTATATTTGACTTCCCGGTGCCTCAAATAATCGCAGATCACATGCAAGGTATCGCATGACTTTGTGTATGTAGATTATTAAAAATTTAAAAAATACAATAGCCCAAAACTGAAAATCAAACATAGTCCACTTGGCAATATTATTTATTAACTGTGACTTAGTTAAAATATTATTACCTAATAAATTTCTGGTCAAACCTTCATCCACCATGAGTAAAAGCAGGTTTTTTTAATCCCTGGGTATGAAAAGCTTTGGTCAACACTTTTAACTTTTCCCTGAACTCAGCTGAATATTATTGACAGTACTAAAACTCAGAGAAATAGCTTGGTGTCAAAAATTAATGCTTCTTTTTTTGTTTGTTTTTACACCTGAAACCTAACATAACAAGGAAAAAGCAAATGGATTCAAGAGGTGAAATACAGTTACTATTTCTAGCTACAGCAAAACCTGGTATCAGCAAAAGAATATGCAATGTTTGGGAGAAGAATTTATGAAGTTGTGTCATCACTTCAATAAAGCCCAAGTAATGAAGTACCTGGAACAAGTTTACAAAGCTTGTGCAAAAACCTCAATATGCTGCCTTGTCTCACCATCCACCCACCCACCCTTTACCCCCACCAGGAAGGAAATGCTTCTCTGAAAAAACCAAATGCAATAGTTCAGTGGAGGGTTTTTTCTTGCCACTGAAGGCTACTTGCAAACTGCAACAATAGAATTAAGTAGTAAAAAAGTTTCATCCCCAAAGTCTTATATTTAATTGAATATAATCAGAATTGGTGTGTTTTATACCTGATAATTGCTAGGCAGCTTCTGGGGCTTGAAAAGGAAGCATTAGGGATTAATGCCCATGATTCCCCTTCAGCCACAGAAAGACCTGGAAAGCTTACCTTGAAACCAAAATTGCTCACACTAGATCTGTTAAAAGTTTAGAAGGCTGAAAAAGTAGGCTATCAGCAGACACAAGCCTCAGGATGTTGACAGTCTATAAAGAAACTCAAGGCTTCTCCGTAACCTTAACTCTGAGGAGGATGGAGACACTTGAACAGTGAATTCTCTCTCCTGTCCACGGTTACTGACGGCAGTAACAGTGCACATAGACAGCACTTAAACCAGGTCAATCCGTGTTTCCCAAGAACTCTGTGATTTTCCACGGATTTCAACTCTAGGACATAAATCTAAGGACAGGCTCATGGCATTTAAAAACACAAACTTAAGTTACAATTTTTCCCCAAGCTCTCTGTTTGTATGAAACAGGTCTGGCTGGCTATTTTCAGCCGATCTCCCTTCCACAGCTGTTCTTCCCCCCAGGGCTGCCTAAAGCCATGCCTGAGGTGTACTTGATTTCAATACCAGGATAAGTCAGCATAAGACATCTAGGCTTTAGGTAGCAGGTTCTACACAGGTTCAGAAATCTCAGAGTTTCTTGTATGGCTACAAAGCTGGGCAGAACTAAAAGAGAGCTTTTGTCAACATTTAGCAATGTTCACAAGCTGATTATGCAAAATAATTCAGTTTTAATACTTACTCTCCAACTTTCCATCTTCTACTATTTGCAGTTGCAATGTTTTTGATTTGGCACTTAGTTCACTGTGAAAGAAACAAAACTATGTTAGGTCTTCATGGATGAGCGGGTTTTTCTCCTGACTTAGGTTTTCCCCTTTCCCACTCTGGTTGCCAACACCCCGACTTTTCCTGGCCTGCAGGAAGCCCAGCAGTACGACTTGCTAACCCAGGCAGGCAGCACCACTGGGTAGGTTGCCCATCTAGCATCTTTTTGACCTCAGGTAAGACTGACTGAAGGGATCACAGACAGACAAACTCGGCTTGCCTCTCTCCAGCACTGTTGCCTAAAACTGATTGCCTAAATTTCAGAGGCTTTTCTTCTCCCCAGCAGTTGATGAACACTGCCCTTCGAACTGATGTTGGTCCCTAATCCAACTGCTACACTCCAGCACTAAGAAGATATTTGCAGGATCAAATTTGCAACTCAAGATGCTGGAACAGGTCCAATCAACAATCCATTCAAAGCCATGGGGTATCCTGTCAAAGCAGGAACGTGTCCTGCAAAAGTAAATACAAGCAGTTCTATGTGAGAAAAGTCAGTATTACTTTTCCAAAATAAGACTTGAGGATTTTGTGAGATAACAAGAACTAGTTTTTGTGTGACAGAATCAATGCGAACTCTTGGCAGAATTGCTGGCATGTGCAGTACTTCATAAGACGGACTAGGCAACAGATAACAAAACCTTTCTTCAAATTGAGACAGTGAAGCAAACAGGGAACCTGCTGAGGAACCTTCCAGTAAAACTGTTTTATAACCTTCTTAGAAGATGTTCTGCCAAAAACCTTAAGGGCACACATATATGTGTTTTATTTTCATACGTCTCCATTTCAGGACGGTGTGATTTTGGTTGCAGGCATCCCACCTCCATTAGATGCTGTGGGACATCATCTGTGCAGTAGCTTTTAAGCTTTTCCCTGCCACTACCATCCCCTCCTGCACCACTGAAGCTTTCAAGGAAGCACCTTGAGGGTACTACTGCTGCTCTTCCCATGAAGCTAAAGCAGAGCCCAACGTGGCGGCCAGTTCTTCAGACTGGTGGGTATTTTTGTTTTTGAAGAAAGAAAAGGTGGGGGTGTGATGTGAATTTGAAAAAAAGGTATGCAGCCAAATCCTGATTGCTCATCCGTAAAAGTCCCCAAGCTTACCTCATGCACTTCTGAAAAGCAGCCAACGCTGTGGAAAACCCAGCATTAGCCCAGCGTCAAGGTGAAATTCCAGTCTACTTAATCACATCCTGCCTGCCCTCCCTCTGCACTTTCAGTTGGAAAGGGTATTAGTCTTACAAACTTCCTGTCCGAAATTGTTGGGAATGTGTTTGCTTTGTGGCACCGAGCACAGATGCTCTTCCACCAACAGATGGCTGAAGTGATTCACAGACCCAGTGCCTGAAGCACTTTGAGATACTCCAGAACAGAAAGCTGTCATTGAAGTGCATTTTTTCCCCTTTTACTGTGGAGAAGAAACTGTATCATGTTAATCCTTAAGTCTTGATGGCAACGCAGCACACTGTCACAGAAGAACGTTGTCTAATCAGTGGCTTTCCACAAAAGCTGTAAGTCCTCCTAACTAAAATCGGACTCTATAAGAGTCTATTGTGTCTGAAGGAAGGCAGCCTCCTGGCTGCTTTTACACTTTGCAGCAGAATGAGAACCAGATGCACACACCTCCATGATACCACAAAAAGAGGTGTTGTTCTATAACATCAATTTTTCTTTGCTGACTAGTGACTTCTAACCATCTCCATGCCCTGCACACGCACAGAGAGGGGTCTGGTGTTCTCCGAGTCCTGTACAACTTGTGATGACCGATCCTGCCGCCTTCCTTCAAACCGAGCAGCCCCTGTTGCTTTTCCCCTCAGCTCTCCTGTTCCTGCAGTGCACGTTCCCTATCATTCACAGGTGCAGTAGACTGTGATGAGGAGGCAGGAAAAGATGTGTGCACTCTACGCTCAATCCTCCTTCAAAGTTGAGGAAGAGCACGCAGAAGCACACAGCACCTCTGGAGGAAGAGAGCAGCCAGCATGGACACTGGTCTGGATACACACTCAGTTCCTTGTAAGCTAAGCCTCTGCTGTGCAAGAGAGGGAAACACTCAGGCTGTGACTAGACAGTGAAGATAAATGTCACATGAAAACAAGCAGCACTACTTTCTGAAATACATTTTTAATAAATGTAGAGAGAGGGGAATGGAACTGAGATGGGAGGTCAAAGCTAGAGAAATAACCAGAGACTCCACTGCACATCAAATGCTTCTCGGTTTAATAATCTGGTAGAAAAAAACCCCCAGAAAGCAGTGTCTGCAGCATGCTGCATGGCAGCATCTCTACCCCATTGCCCTGGGAAGCTGCTTCTGCCTGTCTGTGCATGTCTTTAAAGCCGCTAGAGAAACACTCCTCTGACCAACCCCACCATCAGTGGCTCCCCTTTCCTCGTACCATACAGAAACTACCAGGTATTTCTGCTCCGCCACTATAAAGTGAAAATGAAAATAGTTTTAGAACTGCTCACTCTTGACCTTATCTACAGAAGTTGTGTGAGCCACAGAATAGCGGGCAGACTGCCTGAAATTCCTATTTTTGTTCTACAGGAAAAAAAAAAATAGTTTTTTACACTCCCTTTTTAATCATAGCCACCACTCATTTAGATGGTCAAATTTTTGCACATTTACATTTCCCACTCAAGGGACGGAAAGGAGAGACATCAGATTTCCTCAAATGCAGTTTTCAAGGTAAAGTAACTTCAAAAGCTTGCTAACAATTTTTTTTTTGTCACTGTTTGATCACAGGGTGATTTATTATACCTGTTACTGCTGTCATTTACTAGAATCAGATACCTACCATGGAAGATCGAGAGACCCATTTGATTTTATATGCATGAAGAAGATAATTAGATATCCTGAAGTCCCTACCAGCTCCAGATTGCTCTGAGGCCATCAGGAACAGCAGACTTCAAAATGCCATTCTTGCCTTGAAATATCACATAGTTTAAGCAAAAAAAAGATGCTTTATTATAAAAGTATTCCTAGGAGGTAAGTTACTTACAAGATAAACTCTTCCTTCCAAAAGGGATTTGCAGCATTTTTGGCTACAGAGCTGGAAAACTTCTGCATAGGGTCATTCAACTGAACTATACATGCAAGGTTTGTGCTGCCTGTAAGGGAAAGAAAAATCAATATCCATTTATTAACATTCCATTCGGCACACATACTCAAAAGAAAGTGAAGAACTCCCTTCCTTACATATGACACTTCTGAACAGACTATTGGAAACACTTCCTCACCTACCCACAAATAAATTTCAGTTTGTATCCATCTACATTAATGACTATAGTCAAGATGGGGTAATCGGTGTCCAATGCACTGTCCTACATTAGAACAGAACATTTCAGTTGGAAGGAACCTGCTGTGGTCCAACTGCCAGACCAATTCAGAGCTGACCAAAAGTTAAAGCATGTTCTTCAAGGCATTCTCTAAATGCCTTTTAAACACTGACAGGCTTGGTGCAACCACCACCTCCCTGGGAAGCCTGTTCCAGTATTTGAACGCCCTCTCAGTAAAGAAATGCTTCCTAATGTCCAGTCTAAACCTCCCCTGACTGGTGCAGCTTTGGACCGTTCCCACATGTGCTATCACTGGATACCAGGGAGAAGAGCTCAGCACCTCCCTCTTCACTTTCCCTCCTCAGGAAGCTCTAGAGAAAAATGTGGTTGCCCATCAACTTCCTTTTCTCCAAATTAGGCAAGCCCAAAGTTGCTACTTAGAGGACATTCCTTCCAGTACTTTCACCACCTTTGTTGCCCTCCTCTGGACATATTCAAGTACCTCCACATCCTTCTTAAATGGTGGGGCCCAGAACTGCACACAGTACTCCAGGTGAGGCCGCACCAACACTGAATATAGCAGGATGGTGACCTCTTTTGACCCGTTGGTTATGCTGGGTTTGATGCACCCCAGGATGCAGTTTGCGCACACAGTGTGAAACACGACAACCTGATTTAAATTCTGGCACGAAGCAAAAAAGCGTAGGCAGAAAAAGATCAAAAAGGATGGAGAGACAGAATGAACAGCAAGGAGGTGGGTGCAAGGAGGGGAAGGAGTAAAGTTGCTTTCAGTTGCTTTAAAAATCCCAGGAGTTTTCAAAGTTCCTACTGTGGTTTCTTTGGACATCAAAGCAAACTTTTTCTGCAAGCAAGAGAATGATGACAGTAGCATTAATTAACAATGGCTTTGTGAACTGCGTTTTTTAACACGTTCAGGGCATTTTAGAGTACTGACGCAGAATTATCTCTACCTTGATCTTGGAATTTGATAGCATGGCAAACAGAATATCAGAGTAGTTATATTGCTGTTCAAAGGGGAAATAGTTTGCACAATGTGTTACTCTTAAAAAAATTTCTTCTGTATGGCTTTCACAGCATCAGAAATAATTTCAGTCCCAGTGTTCCAAAATGCCACGGAAAGCAGCAAAAGGCTCAGTATTGACTGTGTGCAAAGCAAAAAACAGATAACACTGCCTCCAGCCCCCCAGAAGACTCAAGGTATATATCTACTATCACCCACTCTCAGTTGTCCTCTGGTGATGCGTCAGGGCTGTGGAGGGACCTTATCCCAGGCACAGAAGCAGCTTGGGCCTGGCAAGGTTATTAGAGGAGACAAAGCGCTGTGTACAGGCAGCTTATTTGGGATCCAAGCTAACCCTGGAGTAAAGTAGTTTAGCTGCTTTCACAGCACGCTGAGCCTGAGTTAATGAACCTGGGGTGGTTTTCTGTTAACCAAGCCATATGTCTCTGCAGCCTGCTCTTGCTGCCAGCAGGGCTCAGCAGCCTGGGCCAGAAACACCTCTACACCTCTGCCTGAAATTACGTCGGAGTCGCTGGGAGGGTATTTCAACATTTCTGACCCCCACACCCAACGTACACAACTATCAATTTTTTCCTTAAGAGCAGAAATCACTTGTGCACTAGATGATACACTGCACCATATAGGACTAGATCTAAGATAATCTTTGTTTACATACACAAATTAAGGAGGTAAAAATGGGCACAGCCCATAAGCAGAGGCCAGCTCTGCTACTGGCTACTTACCAGTTGAACTAACATTCCTACAGGAAAGCCACAAGCTCCTATAAATCATATTAGCATCCATAGAATGATAATGATCAAGACAGACAAAGCACTCCTCCCCAATCCTCTATGTATCTATGCAGGTTAGCCTGCCATATTGCTCACTCTTACTCAGTTGCAACAGGATAATTAATTATTGCTGTAAGACAACACCAGGAAAAGGGAAGGGAACCATAATTAAAAGGCAGCAAGCTATGTCCAGAAGCTAGCATCTTCCCAGCTGTGCAGCACCTCCACTGGATTTCGGGAGTATCAGCTAAACCCCACTACAAAGCCCTATTTCTCATATTCAATTCCCAAGTGCTTAACATTCCCCAACTTGCTATGGAACCAGAAAAGTTCCCTCCATCCCCTTTTAGAAGGGCAAGTAGTGTTTTGCCTCTGAATATCTGGGTTCCCAAAGTAAAGTACATTAATCGTCCACTCTTCATTTTCAGGGAGGAGGCAGAGAGGCTTCCCGTAAGAAGAATCCTTTGTTGCACAAATGCACATAAAGCCATCTCATCTCACGAGTTTTAAAGAAGGCCAAAATGAGCTGCTGTTATTGGAAAGTTTGGTTTGCACTATAAAACTGTAAAGTACTAACAAATTCTGTATGAGGTTTTCCTGCAATCTACAGCAGTTTTGTTTATATAGGACATGGCACTGCAATAAAAATATATATATTTTTTAAAAGACAGTCTACAGAAAGTTACAGGGGAATCATTTCCAACCAGGATGAGCAAAGCAGCATTATGTAAGAGTCTGGGGCAGAAACCTATCACATCTAACTGAAAAAAGAAGTATAGCAAGTAGGATATATTTATCCAAAAATAGCGCCTTGCCCAACTTAGCAGCCACAAGCTTCCACTAAAAAGGCTCTTACGGAATTGTTAGTGACCATAAATAACAGAGCCTCAAATTTATATTTCCGCTGACAAAATCTGAAATATGCTTGCTCATGCCTCAGTAAGTGATGCAGGCATGCTTGGACTTGAAGAAGTCTGAACACTTGCTAAACAAGCTTGGGGCTTCTTCCTCAAACCAACAGTTCAATTTCACTAGGCAGTGACCTTTTCAGCTTCATTATCTATTTGCAAGAGGTAATCCCTCCCCTACCCAGAGAGCCACTGTATTAGGGGGAAACATCCCCAAACAACACACTATCTTTGAGGAGAGTTTACATACAGGAAGAAAGTTTTAGATAAATCAGCAAATTGCTCAGAAGTAAAGAAAAGCAGCTGTAAAAATAAGGTAATACTGACCTAAACCAATGTAATTGCTAGCAGTTAATGGAGAGCTGGATTTGAGCCCCCCCACTTTGAGTAAGCCCAAAGGGATAACTTTTAGAAATTAAAACTAAGCTCCAGAAAATGATCAACCAACTTTGTAAAAGTGCTCATTTCAATTTGTTTCCAAAAAGGATGGATTTGTTTACAAGATCAAGATGCTGAAATACGCAAAGAAACCAAACCATGCACAGTTTTGTACAAGCACAAACCAAGTCTGTTTCTTGGAGTAATGCAATTTCTTACATCTTTTTTCGAGACGGGGCTGTAACTCAGAACTTCCAAATGATTTCACCCAAAAGGAAAAAAACAAACAAACAAACAAACAACCCTGCTCAAAAATGAGCAGCATGGCATGGACTATGTTACCTGCAGCACTGTGATCAGTTAGGTTTACTGCAATGTTCTTTACCAGCAGCTTGAGTTCATGAGCCCTTGGAGGTTTAGGCGGACTAGTGCCCTGAGGGAGAAGGCTTGTGTTCTGTACATTCTGTGAAAAGCAAGCAGAACAAGAGGGATGGCACACAGGCAAATACAAAACACTTTGAATGTCTGTCACATTGATATGGGGAAGCAGACGTGCGATGGGGTATAACATCAATAGATAGCTATACAGAAGTTGTGATCACAAAGCCTTCACTGCCACAGGCTATGTTGCTTTAAAGAATGTGTTCCAGTTGCTTCTGACCACTGAATGGTGTTAAACTTACTCATTTGCAAGTCACGAATACGTGATAAAATCGCTAAGCAGAGGGAGACTTCTCAAAAGATTTAGGTAGGAATAAGACTTACCTGAACCTCCTTTATATCTGTAGGCCTTGTACTCAACATTACAGATGGAGAAACTGAGCTAAAGAGGTTCTTCAAAACACCTCTGAGGGTTTCAGATATTGCACATGTCCCTGCTGTCTGTCCCTAAGAAGAAACAGATAATCATGCTTCTTGAAACTCAGAAGAATAAAAGTAAAGGCAAAAATTTATCTAAACCACCAAAGTTACTGTGGTAGTAACCACATGTTACTACCACAAAGGTAGTAACAAAAGTAGATAAAGGTCTAACTTTGTCAGAGACATGGTTTCTGTTGACAACAACAAAATGCAAATTATTACTTAAATTTCTATATTACACATTAAAGGAGAACTAGAAATATACACTGAAAAAGTCATATGCTGTTCTGAGAGTTAGGAAGGCACAGCTATCAGCCACAAAACTACAAGTTTCACTAACAGTTTATCTCTTATGATGTTTTAAAGTCTCTGTACTGCTTTGCACCCCTCTGAGAGAGCATATCAGGTCATCAGATAAGCAGATCGGCACTGTTCCACTAATTTAATGGGAGCTATGCCAGCTTGCAACAGCTGAGAAGAAGCTAATCCTGTGCTGCACTGAATAAATTATTATAGCATCTCTTGGAGGTCTTCGACTATACGGAAAAGTGCACTGCATGGACAGGTAGTCGTGCTGCTGTGTGGGACTGACTCATATGTCTGTCCATTCAAAAATCTCATGGCAACCTGTGCTTAACACCACTATCTCTGAGGGATCAGAACAGACCACAGATTTTGCTTCACAGGATTAATTACAGGGTATATGAAGATGGTGAACCATCCCTGCCCTCCCAGTGCTCCTGGAGAAGCCTGCTTCCCACATCATGCTGTTCACAAAGTTTCTTCTGCTCAGTTACCTAAAAAGTGGATTTTAAATTAAGCTATGACAGAAAGAGTAGTTTGATACTCAGCTGCTCTACTGGTAGCCCCTGAGAAATCTCAGTGAGGTTTGTTTTCTAAAGAAAAAAACAGTGAAGTAGGAGACAAAGATCTGACCTAAACAACAGAGCACTCATCCATCTTTTCTTATCTGGTACTACACTTGGGAGACTTTACTGTGACCAAACAAGGCTTTAGAAGAAAGGGAGCTGATTTGCAGATAGAGAATAGCTGGAGAATGTGATAATCACACAAAGTAGGAAAAAGGCACCCTTTCTGCATGCTGTTTTCTGGCGGGAGCATACCTACAACCAACATGCCCAGGCCAACAAACCAGGTCCTGCTTCAAAGACAAGGAGCACTGATGACAAAGTCGTCCAAATCCCACCAACAGGGAGATCAAGTAGGGGACTGAAAGCCTAACCCTGGTGGACTGCCTTGATAACATGGCGGCTGGGCACCACCAGCTTCCAGTACAACCCAACCCACTCTGGTGCAGCCAGCAGTACCAGCCCAAGCCTCAAACAGCCACATCTCTGCCAACACAGCTGAAGACAGGCTTTGTTCTGACACCCCAGCCACCCTGCACCGTGCTCCTCCATCACAGAGATCTCAGCACAAGAGGCAATCTGTCATTTCGAATGCCTCAGGTCCTTCTTGGGGAAGGACCATTAATAAGGGAGATCTTATTAATGCTTATAAGTATCTAAAGGGTGATCTGAGGGAGGATGGACCTGGACTCTTGTCAGAGGCTTCCAGTGACAGGATGAGGGGCAACGGGCTCAAGCTGGAACATAGGAAGTTCCATCCAAATATGAGGAAGAACTTCTTTAGGGTGAGGGTGACAGAGCTCGGAAACCTGCTGCCTAGGGAGGTCATGGAGTCCCCTTCTCTGGAGATCTTCAAGACCCATCTGGATGCAGTCCTGAGAGATGTGCTTTAGCTGCTTTAGCAGGGGCGTTGGACTAGATGATCTCTAAAGGTCCCTTCCAACTCTGACAATTCCGTGATTCTTTAGGTGTGGGAGAATGATCCTGCAATGACTTCTTGCACTCCAAAAGATTTGTCTGCAGCTCGCACAACAGGTCAAACAGATTTGGAGTAACAGCCCTTTCCCAATGACCCAAGTGTTATAGAAACACTCAGGGTGTTTCATAAAAATCCCAGGAATGTTGTGCACAGAAATCCTGTCTCACCGCCTCCTTACCCAACAGCCCGGTGATGACAGGTCGCTACAGTTCAAAACGTACAACAGCAGCATCAACCAGTCCCACAGAAACTCTGCTTTGTTCACTCTGTGCTCTCTCAAACAGCTGGCAAAGGAAGAGGCAGCAGCATACTTCTGCAACCTGCAGACAATAATCTTTTACTTTTAAAAATATTAATAAAATAAATTAGGCCGTCTAAAGCTTTGGTTTCAGTATTTTCATTTATTTATGTTATTTAAGTATCCAGATAAATCATAGTTAGTTTTCAGTGTCTTGGAGGTAATTTCCCTCCCCTGCCCTAATCTAAACACTGTTTGATATAGAACAATGCCAATTTGTAAAATCCCAGCTGCCTCTCACTTTGCCATCAACCTAATCCGACATTTCTTATTTAATGGTAACAACAGCTATTGGACTTGTACTCATAGGTATTTTCTGATGTTTCCATAGTTATTTGGAAAGCAGTTTTGTTAAAGAGTCAGCCCTACCTCATTTTTAGCTGTGTTTATTTATAAAGAAGTAATGCTCCATCACAATGTCCTCTACCAGGCAAGCCATAATGGCTTAAATGTCAACCAAAAAAGCTTAAGACAACACAGTTTACGTTGGGTTTGACATGGGCTAGGGGTGTATGGCCAGCAACTATGGTTAGCTTGGGGCACACCTGCACATAAAGTCACAGCAGTAGCACAACCACACGCAGACCCAAGCCCTGCCAGTCAGCCAGGTTGCCAACCACAACTCAGATTCACCCAGTTATTATGAACAGAAAATAGGTTATTATACCCACTTTGTCTGGTGGGTATGACAAAATACTGTGTAGATAATCACAAGCAATTAAAGGTATTTATTTGTACACACAATATTGCTTCCGAAAGAGCAAAAAACAAGACACAAAAGCTGACATTTAAATTTAGGAGCAGAAGCAGTTTCCAAGGTGTAGGTTGCTCACAGGTTTTAGTTCTTTGTTTATTGCCTTCCCTCTTCCCTAAGTGCTAATTGAAACTTCAAAGTGAAAATGAAGCCCTTAACAATTAAGAACTTAACAGGCTCATTTGAAAAATGCAGGCAGAGTGCAACAAGCTGCAACTCCTTTGCAACCCTGGACTCAGGCACCTCTCAAAAAGCAGCTTGTGAAGTCCAGTGTCTGCAGAGTCATCTGCATTTGCCAGTTAATTACTTAATGACTGTTCAATATGTGGATAATCAACATGCCACCCCAGCACGTGAAGCTGATTTACACTCCTATGCATGCACAGTAAAATGTACATTAAAAACACACTTCAAAAGACTTGCCTGTCTTATGAGTGTTGCATTTTTGTGTACAAAAACTATGGTAATAAATTATTGCAATTCTAGGCCACTCAGTACAGGTCTTCAGAAGCAGCTCTAATATACAATAAACCTATTTTTTAACAAGGCCTTCAGTCAAAAAAACAACTTCATAAAACACAAGCAAGCCCTCACCCACTTTTTAAGAAACTCTTAAGTTGCACATTTGTGCCAAAAAAAGTACTGTGAAGGGTCAAAGGCAGAAGAGAGTCTCAGTCATGAAGAAACTCTTTCAGGGGATGTCCCAATAAAAAAACCCCAATGAATCAGTGTTTATACACGAAGATAAGGTGCAATTCCAAAAGCATCAAGATATTTTTAGATTATCCATCATTTCCTTAAATAATTGTATTCAAGGCTGTTTCTGAACTATTGCTGCCAGATTTCAAAACTTATTTAACTTAAGGAAGGGGCAATTTTTTAATGGGAATACCATTACAATTGCATGGTTTTACTATTTTAGAAGTGTTCTGAGAGAAGGTATTTAAGAACAGACATTTTTCATACCTTTGAATTTGGATGAAGAACGTTTGTAAAGTCATTTGCCTGTTAAATACAGACTTGATTTACCTTAAATGCTTCAGTAATCTCGAGAAATGCTCCTAGATTTCAGAGATGTAAGGTTTTGATGGATGAACCATGGCAGATGACACTGAAGCAGTTCAAGAAGGCATTGCCTACAGGTGACTGCCCCACACCTCTGCTGAAGGCAGCCAGCAGAAAGGAATGGGCATTTTTTTCTTCACCTCTTCCAGCCTCACCCAATAACCTTAGCTCTAGACACTTCTACTGCTAATCAACAGCATTACACTGGGTTTTGCACCAAAGGGATGGAGCCCCGTCTTCTCGACCATTTCAATAAATAAAACTTACTGACTGACCTCCTGCCCTGTTGGCTGGATTTCAAAGTTGGTTTCATCAGCATTAATGAGGAGCCACTCAACTTTGACATCTTCTCCTTTGTCTTTCACATAGAGCTGAAGCTGTAGATACAAAAGCAGTTATTAGTGTTCTGGTGGTCCTTAAAGAAACGCCATACTAATGGTTACCAAAGGAGGAATGATACCAGTTTCTGAGTGAGTAAATTCAAAGTGACAGTCCGAGAACGCTGAAGTTACTTAAGCCTTGACAGTGCACACCAGTCAAAAAAGGGTATTGTTGTTCTATACATCTGAGTAGTTTACCCAACGTGTTATTTATTCACAGTATCCTAAAGAGGCAGCTTAATTTATGACTTCGCCACTTGCCCTGGAGGGAAACTGTAATGTTATTAAATATTGTACTGAAGCTAACATGAGCTTGTATACATTTTGCAAACAGAAGGTTCATCAGGAAAAAGTGAGAGAATAACACTTAACACTTTACCTGCAAGTGAAGTGGAGACAGTTTCACACTGTACGACTGACTTTCTGCAGCTGCGGGCGAAGTATGTGAGACAGTGACAACAAATTTGACAGAATCGCCCACAACATTGCAAGAAACCACCTAAAGGAATGAAAGGGGTAGGGAGAGACAAAGAAAGGGAAAAAATACTTTAGTCTTTAGAATTTGTTGATTTGGAAGGCAAGAAAGAAACTACGAAAAAGGAAGACTTTAAGCTACCAGAATTATACTAAATTCCATTAGGTGGAAGATTTCTAAGCCATTTCATTAGCATCCCTACCTCCTTCTGTACATTCACTTCTAAAAACCAAGTGTTCGCTTCTGGGCACAGAATTTAATACCTGTAAATCTTTTCAAAAATGTCTTTGTATTGTTATCCAATACAAAAGTAACTCCTCACCTGACAAAGACTCCTTTGTGTCTCACATAACTATACATTAAAAGCTCAAAGATCACAATTTTGCATACGGGAGACAAAGGAGTTTGCTCTTGTTCCTCTTCTGCTCGGAACTAAGCAGCCTACCACAGGACAGCTGGTTTTATCAAATGATACTTGGTTTACTGGTATCCTACAAATGTTTGGCACAACTTTGGCACAATCCTGCTGCTGCAGAAGATAATTTTGTGTGAGTAATTCCAGTTCCCAGCAGGCGGGAAGGGGCAAGAGCCTTTACAAGTTTATTCTAGTCTTTGACCAAACCAAGAAAGGCCCTGAAATTTGGTGATGAAACTGAACGCCTGGGAAAACTTTATATGCCACTTGATTGCAATAGACTTTGTTGAGTACACTCCCTCAGCTTTATGAGCAGTAATTTAACTTGTTATCACGCTGAGTTTACAAACACTGAATGGTTTTTCCTCTCCTCTGCAGAGCGATGGAGGTGCCAGAGCTGTGGCTCAGAATTCCCAGAGTGTGCAGAAAGCACCTGGCAGCCCAGGAAAACCCCAGGTACAGAAGTCAGAAATCATTCCTTACGCCAGGAAGAGAAGTTCGCTTTGCAAACAGCTCTGCTGGTTGAGGACAGCTGCTTGTCACTGTCCCTCTGTGGTTACTCTCCCCACAGCTCCGTTTGAAAGGATGGCTGAGCCCTCCTTAGATGGACCCAGGCAAAGCTACCCAGGTTAATGCAACGTGCAGACAAGCAATTCGATGCAAGATGTTTGACGGAAACTGCATGTACGCTATTAAATTATGTTTGCATGCTTATTGCTTCATTTATTGGCACTGGAATTGAAGCCGAAGGCTTTAAAATGAATCAGGTACCTTCTGGAAGATCCTTATCAGTCTCTCCTTAACTATATTTCATCTCCCTGGGCTCTATAGCACACATTTTAAGAAGCATCAGAGCATTATCAAGGGCTTTAGAGTACATCCATTAAGGTAGAGACTTAATTACAAAAGAGCAGGAGGAGGGGTGGACATGACAAATAAAATCTCAACCACACCCACAAGCAACAAGATTTGCCTTTTCAGGTTTGCCCTCTGCAAATTCTAGTTTTAGAAGTGGACAAATCAGTTTTCACTCACCTCTCCCCTTCCCCAACATCTACATTCCTTCAGAAATTATTTCTGACCCTTAATCTCACACAAGCAACACAAACACCCCCTATTATGATATAACATAAAGGATTTTAAAGCATTTTTAATAGCTAACAAGACCAAAGAGCCTAACTGAGTATTTCACTTGCAGTTGAGTTGAAACACAGAATCACTCCTTTCATTCATGAGTGGCTCTTTAAAGACATCAAAAATCAATAGGTTCTTCGGTCCTTTTGAGGGCAGAGGAGGGAAAAGGACAGGTCTGATGCAAAAGTTGCTGATACTGTGTGTCCTAAATACAGTGGTTTATCACCCATGCACATTTCATCCACAAATGCATAGGAAGTTCAGTGCTGCACATGTAATGGGGAGCCATTTGCCTGGAATTTCTGGATGTCTAAGAGCCAAGGGTGCCAGATGCACAGTTGATTATTGCTTTAAAAAAAAACGGTGAGGCAGGAGAGTTGGTGAATGTGTTCATGTGCCACTTTTTACTTAACAGTGTTTACTGCTAAGTAAAGGATGGAAACAAACACTGCAGGTGGTAGATCTTTCACTCTTCTTCCTACACCTTATCAAAAGATGCTAAGTCCATTTTTTTAAAAAATATTTGTACCTTTAGTTTAGGAAAACAAACCAGTATGGTTTGGGCTTTTAGTCCCCTTGATTAATTTTATTTTCTGCCAAAGAAATCTACCAAATCCTATTCCCCTTCTCCCCTCACTTTTAATAAAATAACTGTGGTCTTCAGGTACAGAGGTCTGCTAATTTTTAATCAAATCAGAAAAAGGAGTAGTTCCACATTTGTTAATGGAAAATAGCATGTCTTATGAGGTGAACCCTTTTGTTCTGGGAGCACAACGGATAATGGAGTCAGAATACTGAAGGAAGAAAAATTCCAGGTTAGAATTTGAAGAGAAAGCAACTCTGTTTTCATCTAACATGCTGCCACTAGTGGTGAGAAGTTGATTAAAGAGATTGCAACTGCCACTTCCCTTTTTAAGTGACATTCCTTTAGAAGTGTAGCAGATGATTTTGACCAGAGCAGTCGCATGAAGAAAAATACTGAAAAATACTGTGCTACCCTCCTTTTCCTCTATGCCCCCACCCAACCTGCTTCCTCAAATTCATTTTCTCTCCACAGGTGAAGAGCAGGAGAGGGGACGGTCAGGCAAAGCACCACTTTCTGGTAGACAGGGAAGGGAGAGAGGAAGGATAGATGTTCACAAGAGAAAAGTAGCACCTGGACCAGTGGAAAGGAAGTTGCTCTTCAATCATCTTCTTCATCTCTCTCTCCCACCCCTCCTTAACAGGGTCATCCCCAGTCATCTACACTTTGTTTTAGAGCCTAGAAAACCTGTCATTTTTATAACAAACTGCTCCTTAAAAGTTCAGCCCTTGTACCACCACGCAGCAACTGTGGACAGCTAATTCTGGACTCCTAGAGAGGTCACACTCCAGCTCCCTTTTGTTATTTTACAGCTGGACTAGCAAGATCTTCTAAATTAGCAGGAATAGGGTGAGGTGAAATAGCAGCACGAAAGCCCCAGGACTGTTCTACCAGCAGGACCAAGGTGGTTTCTCCCTCCAGTGTCCCCATAGGTCTAGACTATCCCAACACAAACACCCCATCACTGGTCAAGGTCTGTCCATGCACTTTGAGGATCTCCCATAGAAGGGTTATCAAACCTTCCTCAGGTGCCTTCACCAGCAATGCGGTGTGCCAGCTCCTCAGCCCTCTGCCATCCCTCCTCACACTTAGCTGACTCCTGGCACTTGACCACCCCCATGCCAGGGTTATTCTTGCTATCTCCTCAACATCCTCCAGCCTCCTCCCTCACCTGTCTCCATCCCTGACTGCACCAGCCCACTATGTGGGTGAGCTGCCATGACAAAACTCCTTGACCTAGCTGGGCTCTGTTCCCCATCTGCCCAACACCAGCACCCAGCTCCCATGAGCTGCAGATGCTGTAACACACCTTTGCTTATACATATCTAAAATTGTTAGTACAATTGTCCTATAAATAAATAAATAAATAAATAAAATTTCAGATTAACAGCTTCAGGAACAAAGGAGACTGAAGAAACACTACAGATGGACTAAGACTGCTGGTTTTGGTTGCGGTAGAGTTAGTTTTCTTCATAGTAGCTAGTACGTGGCTGTTTTGGATTTGTGCAGAAAACAGTGTTGATAATACAAGGATGTTTTAGTTACCGCTGAACAGCGCACACAGAGTCAAGACCTTTTCTCCTTACACCACCCCACCAGTGAGTAGGCTGCGGGTACTCAGCCTGAGAGGACACAGTTGGGAGGGAACACAGCCAGGACAGCTGACCCCAACTGACCAAAGGGATATTCCATGCCATATGATGTCATACTCAGTATATAAAGCTAGGAGAAAGAAGGGGAGGAAGCTCAGAGTGATGGTGTTTGTCTTTGCAAGTAACCATTACATGTGATGGAGCCCTGCGTTTCTGGAGGTGGCTGAATGCCTGCCTGCCCATGGGAAGCTGAGAATTAATTCCTTGTTTTGCTTTGCTTGCATGTGCAGCTTTTGCTTTACTTATTAAACTGTATTTATCTCAAGTCATAAGCTTTCTAGACATATAAGTTTTATCACTTTTACCCTTCTGATTCTCTCCCCCATCCCCCTTTTGGGGGGAAGGGGAAGACAGCAGCTGCGTGATGCTCAGTTGCCAGCTGGGGTTAAACTATGACTACACTTTCCAAAGCACAGCAACTGTATTTTTCCAAGAAACTCAAGTCTCCAAACTTGTGTACCCACAGCTCTTCCCCTGCTTTGCTCTCCCTTTGAGGTTCCTCTGGACAGACGGCAGAATTTCAGCTTCTTTCCTTCCTGGAGCAGCAGAAGCTGCTTCATCTCAAGGAGCACCAGATTGCCTCCACTCCTCACACATGGTGTCCTCTCACCTTGAAGTTTCAATTTTGGCACTAGCATCACGCTGATTCGTGCATTACATGTGGCCTTTTCATTACTCCTCCCTCCCCTCTCCACATGCAGCAGCAGGTTCCCTCCTATGGCCAAGGGAGGGTGAAGGGCCATGACTTCAGTGTAAAGTTCTGACAGTCCTGCCAGGGAAAGTCTTCTTCACCTTCCCCAGGCCCTAATCACATCACCTGCACATGTGGCATTACAGACCTTGAATGTTTTGGCTTTTTTTTCCCCAGAAGGAAATCAGTTTTGCTGCATTTGGTACTTACTTCCAAAAAGAGCATGTTAATCAAGGTTACTCATTAGTATATAAGTAATGCAAACTTTAACATCTTCTCAAGAAGTATACACCACGACACAGCCATGCAGTGAAAGTGGGCTTGATCTCAGCTGTAGGCACCAGCACACCATTAGATTTAGGACCGCCACCATTTCCCATGTTTGTTTTGGGGCACTACTCTGAGAAGGTGGCAGCTCTGGTTTTGGCACTGAAACCTTATCTTGTCAATGCCCACACAGGCAGTTTGTGTGCTCAGCTTAAAACCTAACCATAAAAAAAAATTTCCAGTCAGAAACTTCTGCCTTTTTTACAGTCACAACACAGCTGCTCAGAATAAGAATTACCCCATCTTCCTTGTTTACCAGAGACTATGCATTAACTTCTGGAGGGGGTTTCTATAGCTCCTTCACCATTCTCTCTTTACCCAAGAAGTTTACCAAAGGACATAGACAAACTGAAGGAGAGAAGACAAATGCAATTTGAGGCACAGCTAGGGACAGATTTTTAGAAGCTATTATCAAAGCAAGTTTGCCTGCAACTATAATGAGACAATCCCCAACCAGTTTTCAAGAATGATGGTAAACACCAGGATAAAGGCAGGGAGAGTGATGGAATGAGTGCAGGAGAGTCAGAGAGAGAAAGTTACCATGTCAGCAACAGAAACAAAGCAGAAACTGATAAAACAAGTGAATTTATCCACTCCTTTGAGACTGACAGACTTACAAGTTCAAAAAAAGTGGAAAAAAGAGGAGGGGGAAATAAAACAAACAAGCATGGAGTACAAAGAGACAGGACAGGAAGAATTTTCATTCTGCCTGTATAGTGAATACCAAATGGTGTGAGAACAGGAAGCAGGACTTGTATTTAAGAAGTGGGAAAACAAATAAATACCAGAAATAGGCTTGCTAGTTTGGCCTAACACACAAGTCTTTACAGTTTGGGAGACAGCCTATCTGGAGACATAAGACAAAGGGAAGACAATAAAACGCAGGAGAGGTTTGCCAGTTTGTGCTACAAACAGTAGCTTGGAGAGAGATTCAGTTGGTGAGACACAGGGACATCATGCCAAAGCACCCCTGACCCCTGCACCAGGCTGATGGATGCAGCACAAGCCTCTAGGAAGCCCACAGACATCTGCAGTAGCAGCTAGAAGACAGGCAGCCTACCTGACAGTGCCAAAACCACTGAAGCAAACAAATCCCCACCCTGATGGCTTCCTTTGACAAGGCACTCAGTTCTTAGGTAGGTTAGATCCATTATGTTCTCTTGGCTATTTTAGTAGGGTCACCCTACTGATAATTAAGCTTGTACTCAATCATTCCCATATTAAGGTGAACGGGGATGTGTCTGAAAGGGAGAGGACTGTACAGTGAGAAGGGAAGGGAAAGCTGGAAGCAAGTTACAAAGCAGCACGTCAGGCACCAGCCCTTTTATATTGTTAATGTCCAAAATCCCTGAGAACAAATCTGAAAGAAAGCATGATGCTGAGGAAAGCAAGCTGGGAAGCTGCAACATAGAGGGAGATAAGGACATCACACAGGAGAGATGAAAAATCTTGAAGACTGGAAGAGAAATGCAATTCAAAATACAGAGCGCACGTGTATGAGGATTAACAAATATTATTCCTACAAAGGGCAGCTCATGACTGGGAGAACACCTAAGGAAGAGAGACATGGATGCATTCAAGTCAGTCACAGCATAAAGCAGCCATAGGAGAGACAGATTGGAAGCCTAAAATGCATCAAATAAGAGATGGAAAAAAGCACTAATCTCCTTGCATGGTGAGACCTCACCTATACTG